>CM076980.1:35557679-35577679 GCA_039105355.1 Benthosema pterotum | reverse complement strand
GATTTAGATTTAGATTTCAAAACATATAGTTACTAACTAGTAAAGCCCTACATTCGATTGTAGACGGACGTGCAAAATGGCCCCATAGAAAGTACTTTAATGGCAATACTTTTGCACAGGCACTTTACTCCAAATATGGATGCTATGCTGGGGTACGAGTGGTTTTTGAGGAGGATTTCTTCCACCCACCCTCTCTCTCTCTCTCTCTCTCTCTCTCTCTCTCTCTCTCTCTCTCTCTCTCTCTCCCCCCCATCAGGTCTAATTCTCACCTCTCTCCCCAGGGCACGGTACCCAGCTGGAGCTCTCTTTGTTATGTGCCTGGTGTGACGCACAGGTCACTGTGGCTGGGGAGTGGGGAAGTGTACTTTTGGAGAGAAGTTATAGTTGTTCCATGTTAACTCCACCAAGACTTGTAACTTCTGTGTGTGGGTGTGGTTGTGTGTGTGGGTGTGGGTGTGGGTGTGGGTGTGTGCCTGCCGTGAAATGAGTGCAATTCAATGCACCAGATTTTGTTGATGACACTATATATATACACAAATGAACATTTTAGGAGTTTAGGTACATTGCAAGTCCGCAAATTGTCCGCAATTTGGAAGGGCATTCCTCCTTCCCAAAAGTGCTAAAGAACCAACAACTTAAAGGTAATAGAGGCAAATTTTTAGTCAAATATCAAAATAAATATATAGCTATATTTTCCCCCTCTATGCTGCAGCTGTTTCCCTGCAGACAGACACTTGCTTCCTGCAGACGGTCCAGAACTTTGTTGTCGAAAACAAAACATTCGTCGGGATCGGGAAAGTCGGACATTAATGTGTGAGGGGCAGCATTTTAGCCAATCACAGCAGAGCAGTCTACAGCAGTTTCATAATGAGCCAATAGCGTGGACGTGAGGGGGAGTTAGATTCTGTTTTAACCCATTGAGGCCTAAGTCCGCCTAGAAAAAAGCCATTAAAACCTATGGGCGGTTTTGAAAATACCCCCAAATCCTGACTCTATCAAACTCTATCAAATCTGGACTATACCCAGAGTCCAGATTTGGACTCCCGGCCTGAAGGGTAAAAATCCCAAAATGGACTCCCGTCCTTAAAGGTACACATGTGGACTCCCGTCTGATTAAACAACTCTGTTTAAAAACACAGTGTTTGTACACACTAAAGTTGCCTCTATCACCTTTAAGGATGCTATTTTGCAGATAGTTTACACATATTACTGCTTGTGTTCAAATTTGTAAGACTCGGTATATGTCCATACATTTGTGAGAGTGCTGCAGAAGCAAGAATGCGTGAGACGAAAGCTATGGAGTTGTCTAAATTCTGTTCAAACACTCCATTTGACGTTCCGATTTTTCCAGCGTAGCGCTGAAAGACATAATAGTGGTTGCAAAGGCATTTATTGATCGCCTGAGCCCTTGTGGTGGGGGACATTTTGGTGAATATTAAGTAGTTTGGGGCCAATCATTAAAAATAAATGTATTTGTATCTAGTGTTATTCATATTGTTGATCTATATCGCAAAACCAGAGTTTCTATGACAGAGGTGGAAAATAGATTTGGCTCTTTGGAGACAGAGAAGGGTCCGGACTTTCTAAAATGGGTCAGAGACATTTTGTCTGGCTGCCTGGCTGCCGTTTTGGACAATCCATCCTGATGTTATATCCTCCCACGGACCTCAAGGTCTTCCGACGTTGGCATGAGTTGAATCATTAATGTGCCTATTATTATACCGCCATGACACGTCTTTAAGCAGCGTAGGACAGCTCTGATTCTGAAAATTAGCTACATTTCAGGTCTTTTTGTGTGTGTGTGTGTGTGGGGGGGGGGGGGGGGGGGGGGGGGGGGGGGGGGGGGGGGGGGGGGGGGGGGGGGGGGGGGGGGGCTGGGCGATGTAGGGGGGCTCCCGCTCCAACTCACTATAGAGCATAGCAGTCCCTCCCCAAAGCAATTTCCCTGTTCAAATCCCTCATAGACTTTTAAAAAATGATTTATATAAAGACAATTACGCCGGGGACAAAGCCAACTCGGGTCGTGGCAAATCGTGACAACAATCTAATTAGTAAGAAGAGAAAAAAAAGCCTCAGGATACAACACTTTTTGTCTCAGGCGACATCATGAAGGTGGCTTTCGCCAAGAGTTTATACAGTAATTCAAGTAATAATCGGTAATAATCGGAAGCCTTGTTGTAGTTACAAGCCACTAAGCCAGAGACTCGGAAACCGATTGGTTTCCTCCAGCCGACACAGACGGAGGGATATTGCCGGTCACTGTAACGATGTGTTAGGTGTTTATTGATGTTGTCAACATAACACTGTGACTGTATTTCTGTTCATGCCGAGTGCTTAAGAGAGACAAGAGAGTCCCGCCTGCACACAGGGAGCCAGAGGCTCCAGTTGAACCGGGTTCGATGCCAGGCCAGGCCAGGCCAGGCCAGGCCAGGCCAGGCCAGGCCAGGCCATGCCAGCCATGTGTAAAAGTGTCCCTGAGTCATAACTGCTCGCAGAGGTGTTGCCCCCCAACCCCCTGTAGCTCCCACTGCTGCTGTTAGACGCCTCATTTCACCGCTACTTCATGCAAACATACTGTGACGGATGTCCACAATGTGTGGATTCTCACTTCATCTTACGCTACCCTCAATCTGCGTCTGTACCTTAACTGCTGTATCTGGAGGTTGAATTTCTTTTAAATATATGAGCAACTTGGAATCATACTTTTGTCATTATGTGCCGGACGCTGTCTAGAGGATTGGCTGTTTTCTGTGGGCATCGATGGCGTCACACGAAGTGAAGTGAATTTCCTCTCTGACTTTGGAGGAGCAATATTTAATAAGGAGCTGGCGGCGTGGTTTGTCTTGTGTCCCATTCTGCACTGTCAACGCTCTCTCTCCGACCCCCAGCCTCCTAGCCTGCTACTACTGCTAGTTGGCCAGTGGTGGAATAATTATATACTTGTTATTATATACTCGTCGTTTACTTAAGTGACAGCGACTGGAATTAAAAATCTACAGTACTTGAGTAAGTACTAGGCTTAAATATACAGTACATAAACCTGAGTAGACATCAAAATGACCACAACATTTTTATATGACTTAAAGGGGTACTCCACCTTCAAGAAAACTTTTGGTCATTTTATGGTCTACTCAGCCTCATGTGAACACACCAGGCAGTTTATAAGTTACTCCTTTCAGTATTTAGATATTTGATGTTCATTAGTCTGCCAGACCCAAACCCATTATAACTTAAAACTCCATTTTAACCATGATAGATTATTCGAAAACAACCCATCTTTTTTCTGGTGACTGATATTGTCCTCCTAATACATGAGAGGGCCATGGAATTGCATCTACAGTTTTCATTTATTTTTAAAATATTGTTTTGTAAAATGTAGCCCCCTCCATATTTGGGAATGCCCACCCAAATGAATAAAACAATATTTTAAAAATAAATAAAAACTGTAAATGAAATTCCACAGCCCTCTCACGTATTAGGAGGACAATATCAGTCACCAGAAAAAAGATGGGTTGTTTTCGAATAATCTGTCATGGTTAAAATGGAGTTTTAAGTTATAATGGGTTTGGGTCTGGCAGACTAATGAACATCAAATATCTAAATACTGAAAGGAGTAACTTATAAACTGTCTGGTGTGTTCACATGAGGCTGAGTAGACCATAAAATGACCAAAAGTTTTTTTGAAAGTGAAGTACCCTTTAATATTTGAGTCATGCAGGGCAAGTATAATGTTTTAAGGCATATTTGCCTTTTTTTAAGTAAGCCTACCTATTGGCCCTCAGAGTGTCCTGGCCTGATGACACGGGGCCTCATTTTTGTGCATGTGCACACACACACACACACTCCCATACACGCTCGCACACTTGCGCGCACACCGTAACAGTCAGGGCAAAAACACAAACCCTGCAGTGACACCCTTCGCACACCTTCCTGTGATAGCCGTTTATAGCCTAGCGAGCGTGGCGAAGGAGCAAAGTGCACACGTTATCGCGGGCTGGCAGGAACGTTTGACTCCCAGAAGCCCCCGGCCGGGGGGGGGGGGGGCTCCTCCACACACGGACCGAGTCGGGCCGCAAAAACCATTAGCCTTCCACCACGGCGGCGAAAGATACGCAACACAGCGCAGCATGTTGTCGCCGCCGTGCCAAGTGCTTCTTGTCCACTGTCATTCTGTGGTGAGATAATGAGTTATTTTTTACCGTGCTGCTCCTATGTACAGCACGGCCGTCCATTATTGCGCGCGAACAAAAGGACTTAATCCTTCCTGCTCTCTGCTGCCTCTCCAGGGGAGCGTGCGTAGGGAGGCTGAGGCTCCGTGTTGAACAGAGCTGCTTTTCAAAAGCTCCGCTCTCCATTGTTTTTTCTCTCTCTCTCTCTCTCTCTCTCTCTCTCTATCTCTCTCCAGGGGCGGATCTAGGCAATGAGCATGGGGGGGCAATGCCCCCCTAACTACCCAGTCTGCCCCCCAAACACGATGCCATGCAAAACAACCCAAGATATTTCAAATTAAAGTGCTTATATTTAAATGATTTGAAACACTACTGCTGCTACTAACTACAATTTTGGCACCACTAACCAACAGCATTTCATCATTGAAAACAGAAAACTCTCTGAGTCAGACCTTTAGCTTTATGCATGCTGCGTGTCTGTTGCAACTTCAACAACAACTGTTATTATTGATGCTTTACTTGACAAATAAAAGTCCTGTAACCGAAAATGGTATGGGTGCGGCTTCATCGCCCGTGGCGCGAAGCGACACGGGCGATGAAGCCGCCCCCATACCATTTTCTCTTGCCCCTCCAACATGTTCTCTTGCCCCCCCAAATGGGACACATCCGCCCTGTCTCTCTCTCTCTCTCTCTTTTAGCTGAAGGTTCGTTCGTTCATCTCTGGAAAAAAGACACAATCCCGGTGGAACGTCTTTTTTGTTTGTTTGTTGTTTCGATTGCTAATCTTTTCGGGGCAGATTGCTGCTCTGCAGTGTTTTCTGCTGCTCGTGCGAACGAACACAACGTCGTCTCAGAAACGGCCTTAAAATACCGTCGCCCCTGTTCACAACAGACGGGCAGATGCTGCTGTTGTACAGTACGGTTTCTCTATCTCTATCTCTCCCTCTCTCTACTCTTTATTCGGTTTCTCCAGTTTCACTCTATTTCTTTCCTTCCATCTGTCTTTATCTTTATTATTCCTCTCATTTTCTCCCTATCCGCCCCTCTAACTCTTTTTCCCTCTCTCTTTCTCTCTCCCTCTCTGCTCTTTTTGAAAGAGATTTATCAACGGGGCACAGGCAGGCAGTAATTCTCCATAGTGGATGATCAATAATTCATACCAAGACACTCTTTCAGCCCCGATGGTGAGAGAAAGTGTAATCGTCTTCAGGGGCGGATGTAACGTGTCCCATTTGGGGGGGGGGGGGGGGCAAGAGAACATGTTGGAGGGGCAAGAGAAAATGGTATGGGGACGGCTTTATGAAGCTGCACCCATACCATTTTCGGTTACAGGACTTTTATTAGTCAAGTAAAGCATCAATAATAACAACATCAGTTGTTGTTGAAGTTGCAACAGACATGCAGCATGCATAAAGCTATAGGTCTGACTCAGAGAGTTTTCTGTTTTCAATGATGAAATGCTGTTGCTTTAGTGGTGCCAAAATTGTAGTTAGTAGCAGTAGTAGTGTTTCAAATCATTTTAAATATAAGCAGTTTAATTAGAAATATGTTGGGTTGTTTTGCATGGCATCGTGTTTGGGGGGGTCAGACTGGGTATTTAGGGGGGCATTGCCCCCCCATGGCCATGCCTAGATCCGCCCCTTATCGTCTTGCCACGCTGTCTCTCTCTCTCTCTCTCTCTCTCTCTCTCTCTCTCTCTCTCTCTCTCTCTCTCTCTATCTCTCTCTCTCTATCCATCTCCATCTAGTTCTATCTCTGCATAACGTCTATTATTAAATCCATACACGTCGGCGACGCGTTTCTCAGGTATTTTGCCCACAGATTTATGGAGAACATGTGTGAATCATCCATTAAGTGCGTGGCCAGGCAGGGGGGTGGGGGGGTGGGGGGGGGGGGGGGGGGGGTGAATGATTACCATTTGCCTCAGAAGCTGCACAGTAAATCAGGTCCATTTGGGTCAATTTTTACACTCTGAGTTAAATCACAACACAGTGTGTTGCCGTGCGTGAGGCAGAGTAAATATAAACAACAATCCGTGCTGGGTGCAGCCATTACTGGGGGGGGGGGGGGGGGGGGGGGTGCCATTAAAGGACCACTTCACCACTCTTTCAACCTATCTTCATATAATAGGTCCTCACTAATCTCTATGATAAAATACAGTACCACTATTTTTTTCTACCCGGCCTGTGTCTCACAGGAGGGCTGGGGGCAGTTCAGAAACCCGGCTTTCATGCGCATCATCGATGGGGAATGCAATGTGGAAATGGAAGCCATCGTTCTTCCAATATTAAAAATATGAATATTTTTTCCTAAAAATATTCTTTAAAAAAAATGACGATGGCGATGCGCATGGAAGACGGGTTTCAAGACAGTGTAGAACAAAATAGTGGTATTTCATCATGTATGTTAGTGCAGACTGTAAGGGCTGCTATTGAATGAGCAAACATTTTAATCAGATTAATCTTACGTTGTAATTTAATCATGATTAATCACCATTTCAACTGTGACCAAAATATGCCAGGTTTTCCTGTACAGCATTTGAACATTTAAAAACAAAGAAGAATCTGGAAAAAAATAGATCTGTTTATTTATCGAAATAGGTCATCTACAAACCCCCAATGCTTGTAGATCCCTTGAGCTATACTCTGTGGCTCTGGTTACAGGGAGACACACAGCTATATGTCTGATTTATTTATTTATTATTTTTCAATGTGCTAGAAATGTAACTAATTAATTATTTATTTAGTTAATTAATTAATGCCACTAACTTGTTATTTTCAACAGCCTTTATGAAGATGTGCTGAAAAGTGGTGAAGTGGTCCTTTAAGCTGATTAGCTGCACCTGGCCTACAGCAGGGCACTGTCCCACAGATTCTCATGGAGCGCTGCCCTTAAAAGGAACCCTGGCTAATGAGACAAATATGGATAATACCTTATACTTGCCCTCTATAACTAGAATTGAACATTTAAAACACATAGCATAAGCTCTTTAGTTTAAAAATAGTTCATGTTTTTATCCCATGGGGATAAAAAACATTAAGTATTACTGTCTGTCACATGACCTGTCATAGTGATGACGTCACAGAAGATCTGTAGTATAGAACAGGGGTTTTCAACAGGTGGTCCGGGGACCACCAGTGGTCCCTGAGAGGGTTCCAGGTGGTCCCCAGCTAAGTTGGTTAACCAGATGTAACTCTTGAGAACGTAAAAATGAAACCAAATGGACCCTTGCGGGTCCATTTGGTTTCATTTTTATACTCTCAAGAGTTAAAATATTCATCATCTGAATTCACCCAAGTCTACACAACTAGAAGATGGACAAAAGCAAGAGAAATCTTTAGTTTTGGGGTCTGTGGGGGCTAAAATATCCTCAAATGGTGGTCCGTGGCTCAAATGCTGAATAAATGGTGGGCCCTGGCATCAAAAAGGTTGGAAACCCCTGGTATAGAACATGGTATGGAACGTTCCATGATTACTCAACTTTGCAACATAAAACTTCGATGTATACACACCATTCTGTTTGTAATGACAATGGCGACCCCCACTGGTGAAATAAGGGACTGTAAAACAGACGGGATGGACCATAGGAGAAGAAAATACAGTATGTAGTAGTTTGGTCCATTCCATTAGTTCTACTGTGGAGCGATCTTCTGTGAGGTCATCACTATGACAGGTCATGTGACAGGCACAGTTAAATGGCGGCCCCCATGGGATAAAAACATGAACTATTTTTAAACTAAAGAGATTATTCTATGTGTTTTAAATGTTCAATTCTAGTTATAGAGGGAAGTATAATGTATTATCCATATTTGTCAGGTGTCAAGGAGTAGCTCTAATCAGCTTAATGGTACACCCTCAGTAATGGCTGTGCCCAGACCGACCACCCGTCTGTGGATTTGTCTATCTATCGCAGGCCAACCTCCATATCGATCTCACAACCCCTCCCTTCTCTCCCTTGACTGCTCCCCTCATAAAGCTCCTTGCTTTTTTCAGAAAAAAAAGTAGGAAAAAATTCTTGCACCTACACTCTGTTCTCCTGTCTGTCTGTCTGTCTGTCTGTCTGTCTGTCTGTCTGTCTGTCTGTCTGTCTGTCTGTCTGTCTGTCTGTCTGTCTGTCTGTCTGTCTGTCTGTCTGTGTCTCCAGCTCCCTCTCTTTCTGTGTGTGTGTGTGTGTGTGTGTGTGTGTGTGTGTGTGTGTGTGTGTGTGTGTGTGTGTGTGTGTGTGTGTGTGTGTGTGTGTGTGTGCGTGTGCTCCAGTGATTGAGGCCCATGGGGAACACACAGATTGTGTGTCCCGGGGGGAGTCTTTCCGGGCCACAGGCGTGCACGTCCATGATAGCACAACTTATCTCCAACCAAGTTGGAGGAGCAATCATCCTCCTTTTCACCCACAAGCACTCTAAAGTTATACCCGCAATGCACATCATCATTTGCACATACACAGGTGTTCTGGGCTTTAGAATCCATGCAGTGTTCACGGGATCTTAAAGATGGTGTATCATGAATTTTGGTCTTTTGCCAGTATTTCACGTGTTTATTAGGTCTCAGTACTTCACACGAATAGTGTGAATAGTATCAATCTAACGCGTGTCAACGCCCCTCCCTGTCATTATCATATTTTTAAATACGCCAGCCTCTGGGGGCGGAGCTACCACATTCACACGTGGGTTACGTGTGATCATGGCGGATTGTGGTGGCTTCAAACAATACCAGCTGACGGAGGATTAAAGCAATGTGATTACGCAATACTTCTTAATGCATGTCTGCAGTGCCATAGGAACTCGGGTGAACGTAAAAAAGCGAGAGAGAGAAAAATAACGTATTGCTTTTGCTGTTTATACTGTTTTTGTGTATGTCTGTGACATGCACCATCATGCTGTAGGATTTAGTTTCTCTCTTCTCTAAGATCGCCTTTAAACATGGTATGGGGCATATAATGATAGGTTCATCAACCCCCAGGTGTCTGCTGTTAAAACGCTATGAATAAATGAATTGATGGGTTGAGGAAAAACGACAGACAGAGTTAGACAGAGATAGACAGAGTTACAACTCCATCCACTTCATGGGGTAGTCCAATGGCTTAGTTATAAAAATATGCTTGTGCGTGCGTGCGCACGTCTCTATGTTGTGCCCGAGAGAGATGGCAGTGCTTTCCATGCATTGTTCATGTATGTTTCATGTCTTGGAGCCCTCCAGGAGGACCATAGCTGTCGTTTAGGCGCCAGCTAACGTGCGTCTGTATAAATAAACACACAAACAGGCGCCACTGAAGGCAACCCACTGTAAACGGTTCCATACTGTCAATAGGAGCGATTCTAACGAGATTACCTTTTATCCTTTTTCTGCCTCAGTCAGGTTCAGTGAAGCGGGGTAATAATCTGTGTTCTCCGCCAGATCGCGGAGATAGCAAAAATAACACCTTTCACAGCTCACGGTTGAATGCAAGTTTCAAATGCATAGAGAAAGGCAAAGGAAACACAAGGCTGTTGTTATAAACCGGTTCCCAGCGATGTCTCTGAAGAGTTGGAACTTGAATTTTTCAAGTTTGGTCTTTAATACCACTCTACACGTTAACATTTTAAAAATCTTACATGTTTAACCACCTAAGTCTTGTATACAGCACAGTATATTGTACCACCTAATTATAACTAACCAAAAATAAATAAAAGCCTCTGCAAATAGATTCTTTTAAACGGCTTAAAGGCTAAATTTCACACCAAAACACATTGGGCATCCATCTACCTTGATTCCTGTGACATGATACATAATGCCCCATTTTCTACATCTCACCCTGAGGTCTCCCACCCTGAGGTCCCCTACCCTGAGGTTCCCACAAACTACATTGAAGTGGGTCTAATGTGGGTATTTTAGTAGCTCCAAACTTTTTTTTCCACACATCACAGTAAACCATACACTACAAGGTAATTGGGCCACTACATGATTTTTAAAAAGTCAGGTGGCACCCGTGTGACAGGAGTTTCAACCGGAGTGATTGGAGAGGAGAGTGGCAAAAGGGAGGAGAGGCGGAGAAATAGATTACCTATGGGATTACATAGTTGCGCCGGAGTATATACAGTATAATGTCACAGCGATCAAGGTATGCCAAGTGTTTTTGTGTGGAATTCTTAAGTCCAAAATGTTTTAAAGGAGGAATAACAAATTCAACTTTATGTTTTTTGTGTTTTTGATGCTCCCAATCCCATGTGTGTTTTCTATCCCTACAAATAAACAAGTCTGGATATTTGGTTAAGCCTAAAACCATTAGAAATAAGCTTGAGGGACATATAGGCCTACACTATGATATTAAGTACCGTATTAAAAAAATAGGAATCCATGTTATTTGTGCTTTAACATATTAAACACCCAAGTATTTGGTGGCAGTGTATTAACAGCATGTTGCACCTCGATCGGAAATACTACACAATGTGCATTTCATTTGTTCACTCGAGCACACATTCAAACGCCCACAGCAACCATGCTAAGCACCAGCCTGCTCATCTGAGGCAGTTAGTGGATCACTAGTGTCTTAGACAGGCTTTTATTTTCGTTCGCAGTCGGCTCAAAAAGGAATGCCTGGGAAAACCTGGTGCAAAATCTGGCATAGGAAGCTCATTTCCTCGAAGCAATGACAGTGCAAAGGCAAATACTCTACCAGCAGTATATTTGAAAACATTAGTTATTATTTACTTAGTTTGTTTGATTATTATCACAAAACATGCATGCACCACTTACCCTATAAACGTATGTTTGCTTGGAGCCTACTTGAAAATGGCATGGCTATATTTTGAGTACGTATAATGACTACTTCTACTTTCAGTACTTGAGTATATTTTAATGTGAATACTTTTGGATTTTTTTACTCAAATATATTTGGAATACCGGAGTATTTTTATATTGTGTATGGTGGCTTTGTACTTTTATTTTAAGTCAGGTGTTTTCAACATTTGTGATACCAGGCCCCACTACAGTATATTCAGCATTTGAGCCACTGACCACCATTTGATGACATTTCGGCTGCACAGACCCCAAGACTAAAGATGTCCTTTGCTTTTATCCACAATATGCTTTTGGGAAACAAAACACTCGTAAACATATACGTTGTAGATCAAAATGACCATTAATCTTCTACATTCTCTAGTTGTGTAGACTTGGGCTAATTCAGATGAGTATTTTAACTCTTTAAGCAGGGGTTTTCAACAGGTGGTCCGGGGACCACCAGTAGTCCCTGAGAGGGTTGCAGGTGGTCCCCAGCTAAGTTGTTTAACCAGATGTAACTCTTGGGAACGTAAAAATGAAACCAAATGGACCCTGGCGGGTCCATTTGGTTTCATTTTTACACTCTCAAGAGTTAAAATATTCATCATGTGAATTAGTCCTAATCTACATAACTAGAAGATTAATGGTCATGGACAGAAGCAAAGGAAATCTTTAGTTTGGGGGGTCTGTGGGGCTAAAATGTCCTCAAATGGTGGTCCGTGGCTCAAATGCTCAATAAATGGTGGGCCCTGGGATGAAAAAGGTTGAAAACCCCTGCTTTAAGTACAAGATACAAGTATTTCTTCCACCACTGTTCGCGACCGCATATACAACGTAGTAGAGGACATGCATGTTGTTGCGTGGGTGTGTGCGTGTGTGTGCGCGTGCGTGCATGCTCGGTAAGTGCACGCTGCTCCTAATAGCTGTGATGTGGCCTCAAACACGGAGGATGAATTCTTTACCGCTGGGATCTATGAAGTATAATAACCACTCAAAGCCACTATACTTAGTACACTAGGGTGAACTGGGGTCATCTCTGTACGTGCTCGGATCTTTTTTTTCCCCCTCTGCAGAACTATGGCTCCCAAACTTCTTTTTAGTCAGTATGTGTAGATGGCGCTAAAATAAAATAGGAAATCTACAAGTTCTCAACGTGGCAAATTGTCAGCTTGAATTGAGACAAATGTGGTAGGATGATGGCCACACCCACTCAATGGGATGGGGGCAGGACTTCCTGCCAAGGCCTGGTGGTGGTTAATTAATTTATACTTCCTACGAAGTCCTTCACAGTCTCATAACCATGATATGGAGCTGGGAATTCTGCAGCATATTGCCAGCCCTCCCCATTGAGACACCATAGGCAATGGCCCAATCAAACACCCTTGTCCAGTGAATGGGTTTTTACTGTTGGTCTTGACGAACCTCTGAAGCAGCCCTGAAGCATCGCTCCACATGTTAGTTCAGGCTTGCCTTTTAGTGCAGACAAGGCAGGCGCCCTCCGGAGCGCCGAAGTGTGACGATGTATGTACAGTATATATGCCTATATTGTATGTGTTTGTGTACGATACGCATGCAGAGTGATATATAGTGCGATTGAATCAATATTCAATATACCATGGCATGTAGCCCATGTGCTTACCGCACAGGCAGTTACGGTATATATACAGTATATACCGTATATGGAAGGTGCAAATGGTTTTTAATACCCAGAGTTTGGCCCTCGGCGGCTCCTGCGGTAAACCCCTGGCTAACGCAGACAACCGTGATAAATCAGGGGCTTTTTTAATGCAGATTGATTTCCGCTGGCGGACCGTCTCTCTCCATCGAGGCTGGCCCCGCGGCGAGCGTGATGCATCGATGTTGTTCACATCGACGCGTAACCTCCTCTGACTTTGCTGACTGTCCTCATAAAATACCAGCCGTGTTGTACGTGTGCATGTGTGACAAAATGTTGTGTTCCGTGTCGGTGGGTTAAGACCCTGACTCTCACTTGAATCACACGCAGCGCGTCCACCCCGAAACCTCACCTCAACCTTTTCTCCCGGCTGTCTGGAAGCCGTCATCTTTGAGACGTTTGGTTCCCTGTGAGGACAGATGAGGACAGACGCTGGAGGATTTAATCGTATGCTCCCTCCTCTGCTCGCAGCTAGAACCCTGTCAAAATGCTAATATTGTTTACCCGGCTGATTTAATGAGAGAATTTCTTTCTCTTTTTTTTTCCTCCTCGCAATTATTTAGATAGTGTTGAGACAGGAAATGGAGGAGCAGGGGCTGCTGAAAACAGTTGTGTTTTAGTTAAGTAAAAGTATATCGGTACTGCATTGTAGAAGCTACACTACGGAACACAAAATGTACTAGAAGAATTAGAAGTACAAAAGCATCAGCAATGAAATCTATTACTAAATATACTAAAGGTAAAAGTACTTACTTACAGTATATTGCAGAAATGTCCCCTTTCAAGTTCAAGGTTCAAGGTTTTTTATGTCACATCAGCGCAATAAATAAAGACACAAAAGGCAACAAGTAACAGTAGTGCAACAAATGAAGTCTATTGACTCCATCTGTTGCACTACTGTTAAAAACTATAACAACTATAACAAAAACTATAATAACCTAAAATATAAAGTGGACAGTATTATAGGCTATACCAAAACCTAGTTACTGTATATACTGTAAGTGACAGGTGTTATACACCTACATAGCTTAACTACATTTTCCCGTAACTTGTAGTGTAGCTTACTACATTTGTTCTGGGAATAGCTTGTAGTGAAGCTACACTACATTTTCGAGTAGCTTGAAGTAAAGCTACACTACTTATTTTGAGTAACAAGGATTGTAGCTTACTACATTTTCCCACACACATTTTCAAATTCCGCCTATTTTAATGGGTAGAAAACCTAAAATATACATCCCTCTAATATGCATAATACACATTTATTGATATTATTTTATTATTATGATTATTATTTAGAAAGTTGGACATTAAGTTGAGATATATATTTTTATATATGTAGTGCTGATGTAGCAAGCTACATCAAGCTACTTTTGTCATGTAGCTTGTAGTGTATCTTGCTACAATTTACTAGGGATAGCTTGTTGTGTAGCTTAGCTACATTTTTTCGAGAGTAACAAGTAGTGTAGGTTACTACCAGAGTTGTACCCGAACGCGTTCAAAGAACGAAAGTTCTTTGAACCGTTCATATTTTTAAGGAACTTGAACGGAACGGCCCCTGTATCTGCTTGAAGAACGGCGGTGTGAACTCGTTCATTTCTGGCGTGAGTGAACGTCACTTTTCTTGCGTTCGATTTTGTTCAAGAGGGGGCTCGACAGCCTCGCATTTGTGACTAAAATGTTCATAGCACCGGTGCGAGTATTTATATTACTGTAGTACGGCGGTGTTGTTCGCTAAAATAGAGCAGATATACAAGCTATCAACATGTTGAGGCTCGAGGCATCCTTAGCTTGAAGATCTGTTCTCCTTGCCCACCGCCCCGCCCCTCCCTCTGCTCTGTCAGCAGCGTACAGAATCAGAGCAGACAGCTCACACACAGCACCAAGGGAGGACGCTTCTCTCCAACACGTTGAATGAGCTACTAATGCTGTTCATGTTGGTAATAATCTTCCTGCGCTATGCGTGTATTTAAATCATATACTGTCTGCGCAGCAACCTTTTGCCTCACGCACGTGTTTAATCATAAACGCACCACATGCGCGCTCGGACGCACAACACTTGTGTATTCTTATCATCATTGCCTGATTTGCCGTCGGATCGTTTTCAGTTTTATTTACCGGTAGGCTACAATTAGCCTACTACAAGCAGAGGCGCCCTCAAGGTTTGGGGGACCCTTTCACATTGTTATTAATATAACAATATGGGCTATTGTATAGAGTTGGGATACCCGACCGAAACAATAGCCGCGACGGCCCGGGCTCATTTGCTTAAAGGAGAATTTCACCCCAAAACTTTTTTTTTATCTTTATATGTAGTTATTTATTTAGAAAAAAGTGTGCTGTTTTGTGAAAACGCTCCTTAATGGCTGTTTCCCCTATCCCAAAATAAGCTTATAATGGGGCTAATGGGTCAAATGCAAGTTCACCTATATACATCACTCCAAAATGCATTGTTCTGCTATATATTGTCTCCCCACCATGTCAGTAGTGTGTTAACACTCACACTTTCACTTTCACTTTTGGTTCAGCAGTGGTTCAGCCATAAACCATGTGCCACGCCCCCACCTTTCGAGACAGCTGAATCACTGGGGCTTTCAGTCGACCTGGCTATGTTAATAAATTGATATTGTAAAATAGTAGCCAACTTGGAAAAATGCTAAGCATTGAGCCCTGTTCAAGAGTGAGACTAGAATGAGCTGAAAATAGAGCAGATCTACAAACTCAGTGACGCACTTTGAGCTTGTTGATCTCTATTTCTGCTGATATTTTCTGCTCTATTTTCAGCACACAGAGATGCACAGGGCTGGACTGAACTGAGCGCCTTCATAATAAAATCTTCACAAATCAACTAAGGACATCTTCAGTTGTATATGGCTATGGGCTGCAACCATTTTTGAACAAAAAAAAGAGGGAGGGGAAAAAAGAACGAAAAAGAACTATAATAGTTCTTTTTTTGGAACCATGAACTTTAGTTCTAAAAATTCAACAATGAACTATGAACGGAACTAGTTCGTTTTTAAATGTATGAACTATGAACTGAACTATTTCAGAAAAAAAAGAGAACTTTCCCAACACTGGTTACTACATTTTCCCAGTAACTTGCCCATCACTGGCCATTGGCCATGGCATAACAGCGGGGGTTACGGTTAGGTTTATGCATAGGTTTTACTGAGTAGATACTGATGTTATAAAACGGCTGACCATTTTCACAGGTCGTGACTAATTTATAACGGTCACGACAGAAAGTAGATGGCCGTCAACTGGGTGCTACACCTCTGTAGCGCCCAGCTGACGGCCATGAAATTACGTTGTATTTAATCAGGGCACTACAGAGATGCAGTGCCCTAGATTTCATTAAATAATTGACAAACATTTTGAAGATTTTGCAAAACTGTGTGATAAAAAATATATAGGAAAAAGAACTGAACAGATTCACCCTCAATCTTCCAGAACAATTATATATGATTATATATTATATGACATGGTATGATGGCGTACAGTAACAGCCCAGGATAATAGAGTTGCACAGTAAATTATGTAAAGTAAAAGTATGTTATGGTGCAAGTTACTATACTATACTAAGTTAGTATGGTATGGTAGTTTTTTGTTGTTTTGTTTGACTTGGCTTCTTGCTTTAGGTTTTCGTTTTGTTTTAGATCTTCCAGCTTGCAACTGCAGATGTTTTTTGTCTTGAAAATATGGTACCTCTTGAAAATATGCTACCTTAAAATATACAACGAGGCACAACTCAAGCTTCCTTTAACCCAAAAAGAATTGGACATTGGATTCTAAAAAACACCATAGACAGCATAAAATCAACTCGCTTCGACCCAAAAAGAAGAATTTTACACATTTTGATTCTAAAAACTGCACTCACATAGACAGCATAAGCCAGCAGAAGATTTTTTTGTGTCTTTTGAGCGCATAAGACACGCATGAGGCACATAAGAGGCAACAGGAACCAGGTCTTTGAAGTGAAATCACTTACATAATTGCTCCTCACTGTTCCGTCCGTCTCACTGATGAAGGCTGAAGATAGTCTCAGAGGAACAGTGCTGCTGGGTTCCATATCCACAAAGACTAAAAGGAAAAACCTACTGCTCAACCGTTTACTCAACAATTCGTTGCAGCTAGCTGCCGCTTGTCACGGCGCCAGCTGGCCTGCTTGTTGACGTCATCTGTGCCACCTCTCCTCCAGAAACCGCCTCGGTCGTCTCTCTGCGGGTGACGCTCTTTGGGTCTGTCCTCGCCCTCACCAGCTTCCTCTTTGGCCTTGACTCTGTCCCGCCAACCACCGGGTCTATCGGCCCCGCGTCTGAAGACCTTGTCAAACCCATGTGGGGAGCCTTGGTTATTATCGAAGGCGTCCTTGTCAAACCTGCGCGGGGAGCCGTGGTGCTCCTCCTCACCTCCTCCGCGCCATGACGAGCGAGTCGCGTCCGCAAGTCTCGAGGCTGGTTCTCTCTCTCCGTTGTCATCCTTACGGCCATCACGTCTCCATGTCCGGGCCACCGCTCCTGGGGGAGACCTCCTCTCTTGTTCGCGGAGGCGCTCGCGCTCCTCAATCTCCTGCTGCCGGGCACGTTGTTTGGCGGCCTGCACCTCCAGCTTACGCAGGCGTTCCTGGTACCTCCTGTCCTCCTCCTCGCGCTGCTCCTGCTCAATGCGCTGCCGCTCCTCTTGAGCTTTCCGCAGTTGTTCCTCCTCGATACGCCGGGCATCTTGCTCTTTCTGCTGGCGGTAGGCTTTTCTCCTGTTCTCTTTGCGTTGCATCTTCCTTTCCTCAAGACGCTTATTTTTTTCCTTGTCCATGCGCTCATTGAAAGTCTTCAGTTTTGCCTCATAAACTGAGTGGTGGGATTCAGATATTGAATACCTCCAGCCGTCTACATCACCTGTCATCCTGGACAATCTCTTTTTTGTCTCTAAATTTTTCTCATGCAGCAATTTTATCTGGCATATCCTCTCTTCCTCCTGAATCTTCCACATCTCCCTGTCCTTGTCAAGTTGCTCCATGCGGGCCTTCTTGAGAAGGGGAACCTCCTCCATATGTTTTGCACGCTCAATAGTGCTAACAGTCTTCCATTGTTTCTTTAGACGGTCTTGAAGCTGCTTCTTGTCCTTTTTTATCTGTTCCACCTGTTTGGCCACAAGGAAGTCGAGATCCTTGATGCTCTCAACATCAACATTTTTGAAGGCTTTGGCTCCTACTTCTGTCTTCTTCATTTGCTCCAGCCTGTCGCGTAGCTTCTTTTTCTCCACCTCGTTTTTCTCCTGTAAAATGCGCTGCATCTCACGATCCTTGACCTCTTGTTGCAGGCGCTTCTCTGCCTCTGCCTTAAGGGCTTTTTGGCGATCTATGGCCTCCTGGTGCAGACGCTCCTCTTCCGCCTTACGGACTTTCTGCATCTTGGCATCGCACTGCTCCTGCTCCTCCTTCCCTTGCAGGCTCTCCAGGTGCTCCTTACGATCCTCGATCCTTGTCCGTCTGCGGGCGAGGATGCGCTCACGCTCCTCCTGGCCATTATTCAGGTAGTCGGCGAAGGCCTGCTGCCTCTGTAACTCACACTCTTGCTGGATAGAGTCAGGCCTGATAACTTGGATGGCCTTAGACAGAGAAGAGTAGATGGCTGCCAGCTGGCTCCCGATCTGCACGTCCTGCGGGAATGGACCAAAAGTTAAGCTATGAGAGGCATGGTCAATTCGAACTTGTAGATCGCAGTGTCGGGCAGCCTCTACAATGGATTGTTCCAGCTGAACAATCCATTGTCCATTGGCCTCCATGCTTCCATTCAAGAATGGAAGCATGGAGGCCAGATGGTTGAGCTCCATGCTCTGATACACCTGTGACACCTGTTGCAAGAGCCGAATGACCGTGTTACTCTGCAGGTGAGGGACATACTTCTGAAGATCAGTCTCCCTCTCTGCCCAGTTCAACACCTTGGTCGCTATCCCACTCAGTTTAAGGGGGTTAACGTCTACCTCCAGGCAGCTGAAAAGTTCCTTGACTTCAGGTGCAACATACTGCTGTATGTTGGAATTCATCACGTCATTGATCAGGCTCTGACGTGTTGGTATGGATTGCAACCCTATGTTGGCCAGTTTGCAGTGTTTCTCCTTGACGCCCTCTGTGCCCAGGAAATGAGCGAACGAGTCTGTCCGTTCAGGAGTTACGGGGATTGACAGAGTGGCCACAAGGACCCTGGTGGACATCCTCTGCCTGTCCTCCAGGGTGAGGTTTCTAGACTCGACAGAGAGACTGAGGTGTCGATGGAGTGTGGCCGCATGGAAGAGAACATTCCCACATTTCCAAAATGCAACGGCCATCTTCTTGTGGTAGTCGGCCATCAGTTTGGGTACAGACTTCAGGGTCTTCATAGAGCTGGTAAATAGGCTTTGGATGTCCTCAGCTGACTTGAAGACTTCCTGCCAGAGCTCCATGCTTATTGCCGTGTCTAGCTTCAGCAGTCGTGTCTGTAGCAGCATAGACTGGCTATCCGGGTTGTCCAATTTGATAGCAGTGTTCAGGTTGTGCTGGCGCGTCTGTTTAGACTTGAAGCGCATGCTCTCGCAGAGGGTCTGGAAATCATTCTTGCAGTTGTGCTGAAGGCACCACCTAAATGCCTGCTGGGCAACTTCATGGTGGAAGCGCTCCATTTTGCTGTTGTTGGTCAAGTCAAGGCAATGACGGTAGGAATCCATCAGGAACTTGACCCGGGGAGCAAGCAAAAAGTGGTCCACGCGATCATGAGCATCCTCTCCACTGACAGCACTCAGGAGCACACACTCTGGTGTCTGGATGTTCGTGTCTAAGGCCCTCTTCCTCCTCTGAGACTCTTCCCTGGCGGTCTCCGTCTTCCCCTCGGCCATCGTCAAATAAGCCCTAATGACATCCACAAGGGATTTGATGTTGGCCTGTTGGCAAATGTACCTATACTGGTAGAGGCCATCTTTGGCTTCAAGGCCTTGGTCCAGATCCGCGCAGAGCTCCAGGTATTTGAGCACAATTTGCTCGGAAGTCTTTGAGATCTGCAGACGGGCCTTGTTTTTTATGAAAGACTGTAGAGAATTCCAAGTGGGCCATTTCTCAGCTCGGCCCTCTAAGGCATCACAGGCTTGCTTGAGAGCAGCTTCTGGTGTTTGAAAGTACTTTGGCATCTTGCTGTCAACAGTAAAACTGAATTGAAAACGATTATACCACTTCTGGAAAAAGGGGTCCTACGACCTCTTGAAGACAGAAATTTACTCAACAAAGGCCATTGTTTGTGGGATTATATAATGGACTTGTGACGTCACTGAGTGTATGTGCAGCGCCATCCATGCTTCAACATGCTGCACGGATAGACTGGTAACGTGAAAATTATGATGCTGAAATTTTGCCCAAATACAAATACTACTAATAA
>CM076980.1:35540179-35552679 GCA_039105355.1 Benthosema pterotum | reverse complement strand
CCCTGCGGAGGCTGAGTCTCTCCTTAAGACCCTCTAATGACTGCCTGCATGTCAGTGTGTTGAGTTGATATGGGCAGAGGGTGCAGCCTTGGGGTTGAAACGTACGGCAGCCAGGCGGCCATGCAGCTGCAGGGCAGCGCTTTCCCTCCGCCAAGGACCAGTATGAAGTGTGACAGGTCCTGCTGATGGGGCTATTGTCCTCCGCTGTGAGTGACTCACTCCTCCAGCCGCGGCCATTAGCATGCTAATGCAGCCACGCCGGCAGTGTTGCCAGGTGCCGTGTGTGCCTGTGCTATAATGAAGCGGCGTTGGGCTTGTTTGCCCCTCTAACACGGGCGGATCTAGGCATGGGCATGGGCGGGGGGGACTAAATGCCCAGTCTGCCCCACCAAACACGATGGCATGCAAAACAGCCCAAGATATTTCAAATTAAAGGGCTTATATTTAAAATGATTTGAACCACTACTGACTAACTACCATTGTGGCACCACTAAACCAACAGCATTTCATCATTGAAAACAGAAAACTCTCTGAGTCAGACCTTTAGCTTCATGCATGCAACTCTGTTGCAACTTCAACAACAACTGATGTCATTATTGATGCTTTATTTGCCTATTAAAAGTCCTGTAAATGAAAAACGCCCGTGGCGCGACCCATGAAGTCGCACCCATACCCATGAATTCTCCCCCATGCCATTTTCCCCTGCCCCCCCCCCCCCCAATTGGGAAATGTTACATCCGCCCCTGCCCTCTAAGGTTAGGTGAATAGTGGCAGTTTCTAAGGTGTATAGTTGCTTATTTTGGGCTTGATGGCCTAAATGTTGTTTAGGGTTCTCACACATTTTCGTGCCAATGTGAAGCCAGGCAAGTTGAATACACCCTGGGTTTATGTTAGAAATGTCGAGCAGGGGTCCCCAGCATGTAGAAACTGCTGGATATCATTAAAAAAAAAACACATTAAGCATCTATTTTTGTAAAACTGATGCTTGGATTGGATTCAGCTTCACAAACCCGCCCTAGTTAGACAGTATCAGATGCTACATAAAACATAGCACTCACTATGGGGAGTGCTGTGCTATTCCCAGTCACCCATACACCCTCCTCCTTCCTCCTAATTCATCCACACTTCTAGTGTGTGTGTGTGTGTGTGTGTGTGTGTGTGTGTGTGTGTGTGTGCGTGTGTGATGTCCTCAAGTACAGTACTACAAGATGGGGGGGGGGGGGGGTAGTAACATGTGTGTCACCCTTTGCATTGAGTATCAGCTAAAATATCCTCTCTCTGATGTTGTCATGATGCAACAATTAAGGCCCGCACGTCACACACACACAAACAGATGCACAGAGACCCACTGCCACGTCACCAAATAATGTACCATGATTGAACGGTGGGTGCCCCTGGGGACCCCCCCCACCACACACACACACACACACACACACACACACACACACACACACACACACACACACACACACACACACACACACACACACACACACACACACACACACACACACACACACACCATGTGTGTGTGTGCCATGTACCATGTGTAATAGAGCGGAACACAGTGATGTTATGTTGACAACGTCCCTCCATTTCTCTGTCTTCCATCCCCGGAATTACAGTACCGGTAGCTTATTTACTGCATGTCCGCCAACAAAAAAAAAACCTTCCCTATGACCCCCCCCCCCCCCCCCCCACCCCCCCCCCCCCCCCCCCCCAACACTACTACTGCTATTAACTACAATTTTGGCTCCACTAAACCAACAGCATTTCATCATTGAAAACAAAAAAACTCTCTGAGTCAGACCTTTAGCTTTATGCATGCTGCGTGTCTGTTGCAACTTCAACAACAACTGATGTTATTTTTGATGCTTTACTTGACTAATAAAAGTCCTGTAACCGAAAATGGTATGGGGGCGGCTTCATCGCCCGTGGCGCTAAGCGCCACGGGCGATGAAGCCGCCCCCATACCATTTTCTCTTGCCCCTCCAACAGGTCCTCTTGCCCCCCCAAATGGGACATGTTACATCCGCCCCTGACGAGGGGAGAACGCATTAACCTTGCTATTCATTCCGGCTTGTACTTAATCACAGGCCATTCATAAGTGTCAGGCCTTTGTTTCCGGGGGGCTAATTATCATTTTGAGAGTTAACGCTGGGAAATGAACTGCCGCTGTACTGTATGGGCCGAGCAGCAATAGGATCATCACCCTCGTTCTAATTCTGCCCCCTTTCGCCCCATTAGGAATGCATGGCGGAATCTGACAGATCCATTATTAATGGGGCCAGGGAATGAACGTTGAATCGGTAATATCATTTTGCAATAGATGATGAAATATGGATAGGGAGAAGTAACCTCCGCTGCGCAGTGGCCCGTCCACCAGTAGGTGCGATAATGCGATAATAATATTTAATGATTATTGTTATTATCATCTGACATGACAGGCCTCTTTTGACGCGTCGCTGAAGACGACGAGTACAGGTGGATCTTTTAGGTAGTTGCAAAAGTAATTACAGCAGGTGGCGGATCTAGAAATTACAGGACCCTGGGCCGCCGCCATCCAAACGCCAAGCCCCCCCCCCCCCCCCATCCTCCGTCCCCCACCGTCTGGAGCTTTTTTTCCCTCCCCGACGAGGCACATAGTGTATATACATAACAATTACGATAAGTATATGATATTCAGGATTTACATCATGGGATTGTTACAAAATATTAAACAACCAGAACAACTGAGACAAATACATGTAAAGTGACTTTTTGGGTTATTTTATTGATGCAAGTGATTATTATTATTATTATTATTATTTTTTTGCTTGAGCCTCTTTGCAGTTATGCAAATACTCAAACTCAGGGGCTCCATTAGCTCAGGGGCCCCTGAGCTATTTTCATTGTCATGCCTGGTCCCGGCAGGCCCGTTGAATAATCCTCCCCTGGTCCCGGCAGGCCCGTTGAATAATCTGTCTGAACATACTGCAGCATATCATCGGTATGTCCCGCACAAGTTGTCCAAAAATGGAACGTGTTTGGTTGTTGTCTGAGGGAAGTATCAAAGTCCATGTTCAGAGCCACTGCCTGATGACCAAAAGCCTGAGGAAAAGAGTACTGTATATAGCGTACTTGATACTACAAAAGTAGAAAAAAGATACGCAGGCTCAAAGCAAAGTGACACATTTCAAGCTTGTCGTTCTGCTACTGGAAACTTGTGTTGTGTTGTTGGATGGGGTTTGATCTTTGGGTTTGTTTGTTTTCCCTCTTGTCTCTCAACAGTCTCCATACTTCTGGCCTTCAAACTGTTGGGAGCCAGAAAACACCGACTATGGTGAGTCAAGACGACGGACCTGCTGGAGGCTGTGGTTTTGCTTGCTTTTCCCTCTCTCTCTCTCTTTCTCTCTCTCTGCCCAGTTAACCCCAATGGGTTAAGATTAATCCTCTTGTTTGATGATTATTCATTTTGGCAAGTCGCTTCAGAGGAGGAATTCTTGAAAGCATCTAATGATCTGCCGATTCAGTGGAAGAAATTTGTCAAAAAATGATCTTGGAAGAAATACTGAATGTTATAAATCACAGTCAAGTTATAAGTCAAGTTATTTCTCTTTGCAGCGAGATGTAAGTGTTTTAAACATAGTAACAAAGGAAATACGTAAACAAGTAATAACATATTGTCATGTCATTTTTGAGTAGTGACACACCAACCACACCCTGGCTTTGTCCCTCTGTCCAACAACGGGGCGCCCTTTTCACCAATACAGAGTACACCGAGCGGTGCAGCACCTCTCATTTCACACAGTTTGTGTGGGTTTTTTTGCAGTATGAACAGCTGTACAGTGTAAATATTGCACACCTATAAGGCGGCCATTTGTATTCGGTCCAAGTAGGGCATGAGACATTGCTCCAGGTGAGGCAGTTTAAGTACCTCAGAGTTTTTACACGAGTGAGGAGAGAAGCCAGAGAATGGGACCAGCTGGGCCGGTATTGCGGTCGCTGTACCACACTGTTGTGACGAAAAAGAGAGCTAAGCTAGAAGGCGAAGCTCTCTGTCTACCAATAGAGCTTTGTTCCTACTCTCAGCCTATGGTCATGTCGTGTGGATGGTGATCACCAGAATAAGGTTGCGAATACCGTAATTTCCGGATTATAAGCCGCACCTGAATATAAGCCGCACCAGCTAAATTTGGGGCAAAATACTGATTTTTCCTTGTATAAGCCGCATCAGGCTTATAAAAAGGCGGCAAAACATAAAAATTAGACCAAAATGAACATGACTTATGACTTATTACCGGTAATTAAGTGGTGCTAATTTAGATGGTGAATATCATAACTCTTGAGAGTGTAAACATGAAACCAAGTGGACCCTAGCGGGTCCATTTGGTTTCATTTTTACGCTCTCAAAGAGTTACATCTGGTTACATCTGGTTAACCAACTTCTATCATTTAGTCTGCAGAGCCCACCTGGAACCTGGAAAATCCATAGATTGGCCGCACCGTTGTATAAGCCGCAGGGTCAAAAGCATGTGAAAAAAGTAGCGGCTTATAGTCCGGAAATTACGGGACACGTGGCCGAAATGAGTTTTCTTCGTCGGGTGGAAAGGAGCCATCTTAGTTGGTTTATTTTTTATTAGGGTTAATATTAGAGTTTATTCACGTCCATCCTTCTCAATGGCCACACTACGAATAAAGGCGGTTGGCCCTTACGAATGAGAAATCATCTACCGTATGTGAATAGATTGGATGCATGGTCACATTACTTGACGCGCCAGCCACTGTGTCTTCACAGTCTCCCTACCTCCACAGTGGAGGCTATGGCTATGGATCTGTTATTGGCACCTGCCAGCTGGCCCAGGGGGCCGTTTTCTCCTGTAATGTTATCTGCGAGCGTCTGGCCCACATGGATCCCCCCCACCCCCACCCCCACCTCGTCGAGGACAATCCTGGCAGGCTGACAAGATTAGCTGACCAGTAGACGACCAACCGGGCCATTACAAGGTCTGCAGTCTAGAGGTTGTGTACCGAGTGCACACGACTTGATCAGTGAACGGCAATTTACCCCATCTGGGCGGATCTTTTATACCAATTGTGGTGTGGTATAATAGTCAATCAGATAGTATGATATCACTTTTCACCTTTGTGATAGGTCTAAACAGGCAAAAAAAAAATGTCCCGGTCATTATCGTGCGAATTGGGCCAGAACGGCCCATTTTCTTGCCAATTTGGCCCAGAACAGCTAATCCCGGCTCCGTCAGGGCATACACAAATGAAGAAGCCACTTTTGCACAACAACATGAATGGTACTACAAACCGACGCCTACCCTTTGTTGCTCTCACAAGAATCAACCTTTCAGTAAGCCCTGCCCTCTCCCCAGTGTCCACCCAAGGTTAGCCTCGAGTTGGGCTCATTCATTCCAATGGAAATATCATGGACATTACATGGACATTAAAATACTGGATCATTTTTCGAATCAGACCTTCAAAATCTCTTCCAACAAGGCATGCCCTATGCAGTGGAAAAATGTGTGTGTGACATTTATTTTTTAAAACAATGTTTTTTATCATATAGGAAAGCTATTGGTGGAGAGGTTTGTCTATCACGTCTTATGCTTAGCTGTGATTGGACCATAGCAGTTTGGGGAGGGGCTTACTGAAAGGTCTATTGTGCTAGCAACCAGCATTCTCCACCTTATTTCCTTACATACACAAACATTCATTTCATTTAAATATTGGCCAGTTGGGTAAACCATGTTTTTTGACATCACCCCACACAGTGTATACAATACATAGTTGCACCGTATGAAGAGGAGCGTGTTATTGTGTCCAATGACAAAGGAATATCATTCTGAACGTGCCAAAAGAGGTGACCTCCTTTTGCTTTAGCTTTGTAACTCTTTGACTGCACTGCATGCTCCTACTGGCTTTTTCCTCAGTCTTTCTCTCTGTCCCAATCTCTATTTCTCTTTCTCTCTCCCTGTCTCCCTGTCTGTCTGTCTCTTTGCTTCCTTCAGCCATTTACCTGTGCAAGCGCACAATGCAAAACAAGGCCAGGCTGGAGCTTGCTGATTATGAGGCGGTAAGTAACCGTGTCTCTCAGCGTGAAGTTTCCAGGTCAGTTGTATCACCAACACCACACAGCCCTACAACGACGACAACGTGATCGTATTGACCCGCAGAGCTTTTCGCCCCTGTTTGTCCGGGGGCATAATCTCGCACACCGTTCTGGCGCCAAAATTCCATGCCACGCTGCCTTCAAGTAGGCCAAGGACACATTAGTGGCATCATTAAGTTGACAGTTTGTTGCCGGAAATTGTAATGCAAATTGTTGCAGGCTATGATTGGGGCGACGGAGCGAAGGATACAGTGCAGTACAAGCATTTCTGACTGTCAAGACTGTCATTTTCAAGGAATGTGTTGTAATGGCGTGTAACACTTATATAAACCATAGTAGATATTATGCATCAATGAATCTTTCTCCCAGACCTTACTTAAAAATACGACTTGTAGGGGGGGTCATTGTAGGGATGTCCCGATAACCTTTTTTTATACCAAGTATGAGTATAAGTACTTCATTTTTAGTACTCGATACGGGTATTTTTTTTGTTTAGTAACCCCTTACTTGACGCCCCTTTTTATCCTTTTTATGTACAGTATTTTCATTGCCATGCCTTACACTTATAATGCCTTACTGAAATTATGAAAATGTAGTGTTCAATTACCACAATAATGATAGCCTGGATTGATTTAGAAAAAATATCAAATTAAGAAATTAGGATATTATTTTTGCTTAATATTAGCGATATAACCTCTTCAGTTGAAAGTACAAATTTCAAAGTATCTGTCAGGTTCCGGATACCGAGTACATGTACTTTTGGGTCGCCTCGGCCAAGTACCTGATACCAGTATCCAGTGTCAGGACACTACTAGTTCATTGAACCTCAAACTTTCTCTACAAAATAAACCATGAGGTGGCATTTGTACCCCTCCAGCATGGCAATGCTGTCAAGTAACTAAGTACATTTTACTCAAGCAATGTGTGTAAGTAAAATGAATACTTTTACTCAAGTAATCTTTGAATCCCAAACAGAGTAAGTAGTTTTGCATTGCAGTATTGATGTGTAATATGAGTACCTTTTCTTTACATTATTTCCTTCTGGTTATCACAACAACTCTTTGGGCACTGGCGTGCGTGTGTGTGCGTGTGTGTGTGTGTGTGTGTGTGTGTGTGTGTGTGTGTGTGTGTGTGTGTGTGTGTGTGTGTGTGTGTGTGTGTGTGTGTGTGTGTGTGTGTGTGTGTGTGTGTGTGTGTGTGTGTGTGTGTGTGTGTGTGTGTGTGTGTGTGTGTGTGTGTGTGTGTGTGTGTGTGTGTGCGTGCGCGCGCGCGTGCTGTTGGACCGCTGTCCAGTGATCTGTGATTCATAATCCAGGTCATGACGTGGCCTGGGGGCGTCGTCCTCCTCACCATTACATTGCTGCTAGTCGCTGTTCACTCATATAATGAGGTCAGGTAGTGTTCGGCAGATGTTTGTTTCGCCTTGTCTGCATCTTGGCGCGTCGAAATGCAATCGCCTGCAACCCTCCGTCGCCTAGAAGGCCCTTTTGTGTGGGAAAAACGAGATATTAACTAGTAGTTGGCCAAATGCTGATTTGATTTATTATTCAGAACCTCCCTCCGTCCCTCTATGACAGGGGTTTTCAACAGGTGGTCCGAGGACCACCACTGGTCCCGGAGAAGGTTCCAGGTGGTCCCCAGGCTAAATGATGCAAAGTAGGTTAACCATATGTAACTCTTGAGAGTGTAAAAATGAAACCAAATGGATTAAAATATTCATCATCTGAATTAGCACCACTTAATTAAGAAGTTTACACTGTTTTGATGGCAAAATACAGCCTGGAATTGTGGACAAAACCAAACAAATTCTTTAATTTTAGGTCTTTGGTGTGAAAATGTAATCAAATGGTGGTCCGTGGCTCAAATGCTGAATAAACGGTCGTCCCTGGAGTCCAAAAGGTTGAAAACCCCTGCTCTAGGATAGGGACTTTAAGCATAGAGCGGCTACGTCGGCTGCTACGGCAGCAGGAAGTCGATCAGTGCTCGCTAGATAAACCTGCTTGCCGTTGTGACCGTTCCTACTACGACAGAACCTACACTATAACGTACCGTAGTGTCATCAACGTCTTGTCATTAACCATGTTTATTGAAATATTTGCAGCAATTGCACCACCACCCTGTCATATTATTAAAAGTAATAGAGGAAACTTTTAGCCAAAAATCCAACAAGCTTAACAATTTTGACAGCTATGGCGATTGCGTCACAGCCCCGTACTTCCGCCAAGGGGAGCCGCCGTGAAATGAGTCGATGCTTAAGCTGCCTAATGCTGGCTCACCACATCTCGTGGTCGATAACGCAGCTCCGCATTCGATTGACTTTCCTTTAGCCACAATTCATTGGTAAAAGGAAGGCTGTCGTTGAGGTTTTTATAGTCCGTTAGGGTTATGAATATTCCAGTTAATAACAAGGTAGATGAACAAAGCACCCGTGTTTAGTGGCTCAAAAACAACTCCTCGTGACCACAAGTCTAAAATATGAATGCTTCTGATGAAGTTGATAGTCTGGTCCGCTCAAGCAGCAGCAACACTGCCGTTTTTGGTGGAAACGAGAGGCTTCTTCTACAACAGAATAGCACAGTAGCGAACTGGTAGTGAATATAATGGTGATGTGAGCTGAACTACCGCTTGCGCCACCTAGCGGTTTATGAGTTAAAAAAACAACATCTACAACAGTAAGTTGAGATGGTTTATTGCTGGATTAATGTTGGCAAGTCTCTTAAAAAGTGATGATTTACACATGAAATAGTTAGTAGTTAGTGTGAGAACCACATCACTGTATAGGCCTACATATTTCCATAAAGGCCGGCCCAGGTCCATTTAAAGCCTTTAAACGCAAGCTTTTACGAAACACTATAAAGTCCTCTATTGCATCATATAAATTTAGCATGCAGTTTTAAAGTGCACTTTATGGAAAAGTGTAGAGGTGCATAAACCTCAAATTGACCCATTTTGCAGTGACAATACCCATTAAATAGGCTGCGTGTGTGGCTAGGACATAATACATACTCATTTGGAGGCAGGGTGTTGAAGTCTGCCTCTCATCTCTCCTCTGTATGCTATTTATGTATCACACAAGTGTCATAGTGGCAACCTGTACTTATCTAAAAGAAAACACTTCAACACCACACACAAACACACACACTGTACACACACAGGGAGACCGGGGGTTAACGCCACGCACACACACACACACACACACACACACACACACACACACACACACACACACACACACACACACACACACACACACACACACACACACACACACACGCCCTTCTTCCTCTATGAGCCCTGCTCCTGATCGGCAGCATGGAAAGTACAGTAAAGTTAGTTTGTGTACTTTATTGAATATTTCCAATTCCCATGGCTTTTACTGCTACTCCATCTACTCCACTACATTTATTTAAACGTTACTTTAGTTACGAGTTTTATTTTGTAGATTGTCATTACAATGAAAAAACACCTCTTCAGTTCTATACATTTCGCGATGCGTGACAATGGATACCAATACTTCTGTACTTTTACTCGGTTATATATTGAATTCCAGATTTTTACTAGCAGACTATTTCTGAATGACAGTATCGTTACTTTTGCTTTTTGCAAAACAATGAAGTACGTTTGTCTTCCCCCCACCATGCACTGCTGTTGCGTTCCGGCAGGAGAACCTCGCCCGCCTGCAGAGAGCCTTCGCCAGGAAGTGGGAGTTCATCTTCATGCAGGCTGAAGCTCAAGTCAAGTGAGTGATGATGGGGGGGACAATGCCCCCCTAAATGCCCTGACTGCCCCACCAAACACAATCCCAGCCCTAATACAAAATATACCTTATGAAACGGGCCTACCTTTTGCCTAGTACGTTTTGAATACCAGGCTTTCACTTAAAAAATATTGTTTTTGTTGTTGTTGTTTTTTTCACCACGGGTTGTGTTCGTTAAAGATTCTAGTAGTTGGGGCGTCCAGTGCCTTATTTTCTCATTAGGAACCAGAAATCCAAATGATGGCTCCAGTGAACTGGCACAGCATCTTAACATGCTGATGTCTGTCTGTTACTGCCCCAGGTCACTGCTGGTTGAGGGAGCAAGACATTGAAATGAGACTCACACTCAAATTAGTCTTCGGCATTATGTATAATTGATATTCATTTTGCCCAGTGCACACATTCATGCATACATACATACATTTTATACTAAGCTCCCTTGAAATGCATGAAATGACTGTCAACTTCACAAGAGAGACAGAATGTTTTTTTCTTCCTCTATTTTTCATCTCGCGTGTCTTTTGAGCTTTGTTGTATATAATGCATTCCTTCAGAACCATGCCTCGACTGCAGTCAAATAAATCAGATATTCATTGATGTAAAATTCTCTGAGGCGTGTGCTAGTCTCTCGTCGTCCAACTGCATATCATTGACTCCACCTGGTGGAGAGCATGTTTAAGCGCAGCTAAAGTCTAGTTTTCGTTCTTGTTGAGCACCTTTATTTATTGAATGGTGGAAACTGGAAACCACTCCTGGCCTGGCCTTGTCCCTATGTCCCTACACCTATATGTATGTTTATTGCACCTGTAGGGGCAAAAGTGGCACTGGTTTAACAGGGGGCGCTGTTTCACCTATACAGGGTACTCACAGCAGTGCAGCACCACTGCGTTCACACAGTTGGTGTGAACACAACCAAAAAAGATCAAAAGCCTGCACAACGTACAAATACAAAGTATTAAATGTGTATCAGGCACAAATATAAAATTACAAGGATTTCAAAATAAAAACATTATCCACTGAATTTTAAAAGGCCAAGCCAAGTCAAAGAGGCTGGTGTGTTTTTGGTAGGTAGGCTGGGGTAGGTTTGGTGCAGCAACCCAGAAGGCGCTGGTTGCATTTTATTTTCCACCGGGTTTGTGAAGATCATTAGAATATTACTTTTCAGCCTTTACATTTAGCCTTTACATAGGGTGAACACATTTCCGGAACTCATAATCATTTAGATCCGGAAAAAATAAAAAGTTTCCACAAAGCTTGTAGATATGCTATTTTAGCTTGTTTTGGCCCTCCTGTTTTTGTCAGGATTGGGAACATTTCTAGGGCCTAAAACTTTCAACAGAACATGATAAACATCTAATTTATTTTACAGTAAAACACTCAAAGCAAGTTATGACTTTTCAAAAGATTTTTAGGAAAACTTTTGAAAAAGGGAAATTCTGCACAAACTGCAATGTGTATCTAGAATGTGTTCTACTGTTGGTGTACATTTTATTGTACATTTTATTTCTGCAATGAAGTATTGATTGGCTGTACTTTGAGTGATTAAAAAAATGCAGTACTTATTTCCACCTTTGTGGAACAGCTAGCTTGAAACGGGGACAATCGGAGCCAAAGCGGGACCGTGCGTCCCTCATGGTCAAATGCCCATCCTGCCTGTGCACCGTCCACAGCTCACTGTGCATCAGTGGAGGGAGAGCGTTGAGTTCTGTTCTGCTGCATCATCCCAGTTGAACTGGGTCGAGCAGCGCCCAATGCTAAATGTCAGTTATGTAAGGACTCCACTGGCAGCAAAGATGACAGGTGTAGCTTTGGCCAAGCAAACGGAGACCGATTATGACCCCCCCACTCCACCCCTCCCATCCTTCTTGAGATGTTTGCTCTCTGGTCGATAGTCTGCGTCAATGGTGTGTGTGACGGTGTGTGTGTTCATGTGGCCACGTTCACAATGGGCTGTATGCATAGCATACACAGCAATTTGGGGATCGATGGTCGATCGATCTCGATCGCAGGAAAAGGGACAACAGAAAGCTAACTATTGGGGCATTTGAGCACAGAACCCTGTCAGTCACAATGTGGGGCTCAATTTGTGGGACACCTGAGAAATATTGGAAATGCGGGACTGTCCCACGCAGAGAGGGACATCTGGTCACCCTAGCTACACCAGTGGGTCTCAAAGTGTCCTTGAGTGGGTTCCAAATGGCCCTGCACAGTACAGTTCTGCAATCTCAAAAGGTTTGCATAGAGAATAATCAAGTACATTTTATTTCATTTGAAAATGCCCGATGTACAAGTGCCCAATTGTGTAGTTTCAGTTTGGACTTTGGAAGAAAGGCCTTTCACCCAATCAGGATGAGAGGGACCCTCCTCCAATAAGGATGGAGGTGGGGGTGGGACTTGGTGTATGTGCTGTTGGCCTGACCTGTCATCTTTCCACAGGATTGACCGAAAGAAGGATAAGGCCGAGAGGAAGATCTTGGACAGCCAGGAGAGAGCATTCTGGGATGTCCACCGACCTGTGGTGAGATGCTTTTCAATGCATTTTGTGGCTTTTTCATTTTAGTTTCAGTTTGTTTTTTATTTTCGATATATCTTTAATGTGTACTTGTCATTTTTTTTATTTTTGAGATTTGCGTTGTGTGTGGA
>CM076980.1:35515179-35535179 GCA_039105355.1 Benthosema pterotum | reverse complement strand
ACATGGAGTACTGCATGTCTGTGCAACGGTTGAGTGAGAAAGCAATGTTAACAACCACTGAACTAATGTATTCTATTTGACACAAGTAAGATGCGGAAAGCAAACGCAGCTCTAATTGTCTATAATAAATACATTATGGCAGCTGTAACAGGATTGCTATTGTATTTGAAGTCAGCCAAGCGCCGCCCTCTGGTGGCAGACAGACAGACATGTATGTTCCTGGCTTCCTGGCTGCCATAGTTAGCGTTCACTGCATTCGCAAAAAGAGGTTGTGCATCAACCATGGGTTTCAGTGAAGAGCTAAATCCAAACCTAATATACAATATGGGTGGCGTTGGCCCAGGGGTAGAGTGGTTGTATGGTGACCACAAGGTTGCCAGTTCGATTCTAAGCTCCCCCAGAGTTGGTCTCCCTGGCCTGAGAAGACATTTGACCCCTAATTTCTCCCGATGTGTCAGTAGCTTGCATGGTTTCTGGCCTGTGAATATGATCCACAATCTATGTAAATAGCCTTGTATAAAGTTGCTATATCACATATGTCAAACTCAAGGCCTGGGGGGCAAATCAGGCCTGTGAATGAATTATCTTCAATCCATGTGAGGATATTTAATTACTATTATAACTGGCTCTCTGGTAAATGGCACACCCCTTGAATGGAACTAATTATTTACTTTCTTGACTCAGTTGATTTTTTTCTCATTTTGCTAGGAAAGCAGTGCTTGGTGAGGATCATAGAATGGGAAACCGAGCTTTAACAATGCAATCAGATTTGAATGCATGCAGTTTTATCTTTGCATCTTGCTATCAAGGGACACTCATGATTTTTTTTAAGGAAACTTACTTTTGCTGTTTTCCTGGGACGTCCTAGTAAACCTTTGCCTGGTGTGTTGAAACACAGTCCGGCGGGTCCATCCCTCCACTTATACCAATTGTTCTATTTTGGCCCACTGTGTATTTGAGTTTCACCTCCACGTACTATAAACTGTAAATACACCATTAAGTACCAAAAAGTAGGAATTCAAATTATTCCAAAAAGGCAACGCATCAATTGTGTTTTAAATAACCAGCAGACAAAGTACTCGCATTTCCATTTCTTCATTGGCACACCCCAAAAAGAGCGCTTGTGCGTTTCAGCTACGAGCCTTCATCAAAGCATTGGAGGTGTTACCTTTTTGGAATTCTTTGAAATACCCAATCCAGGGCTAAAAGGTAGATTGTGATCTACTGGTAGATCACACAGACCATGCAGGTAGATCACATGACAGTCCCCCCAGCATTTGAACCTTTATAGATCTGTAACTCAAGAGTTAGTAGTCATCTGAATTACTTCATTTTCAAGAGTCCACACAACACTGTCAACTCAAACCTCAAATACTGTTTCCAAACGTCAGTAATAGCATATACAGGAAAACCTTCCAATTCCCCCCTTTATTTTTCATTATAAGTGCATTATTCTTAAACACCATAACAGTAAGTAAAACCATCACCACTATTTCAAAGCTCAAACTTTCTACGGGCCTTGAAATGGATTTTCAGCAATCACATTTTTTATGTGTAGATCTTGTTGAAAGTAGCTCTCGTCAAAAAAGTGTGGGCACCCCTGACCTAATCTATTCTTGTATTCTGTTGTATTCTGTTCTTCCCTATCAGCCGTGACCCCAGCCAGCAGCGAGTGAAGAAGTGGGGCTTCTCCATGGAGGAATGTCTGAAGGACCCAGCAGGACGAGACCAGTTCCTCAAGTTCCTGGAGTCGGAGTTCAGCTCAGAGAACCTGCAGTGAGTCTGAGCCTCGCACGCGACTGCCTGGCATAGCTTTTAGGAGAAACATGCTATACCATTGGTTTTCAACCTTTTTCATACCAGGGCCCACTATTTATTCAGAATCTCAGCCACAAACCACCATTTGATGACATTTTAGCCCCACAGACAGCAAAACTAAAGATTTCTTTTGCTTTTGTCCACAATTCCAGGCTGGATTTCGGAGAAAACAATCCAGTCAATCATACAGATCAAAATACCATTAATCTTCCACATTCCCTAGTTTTGTAGACTTGGCCTAATTCACATGATGAATATTTTAACTCTTGAGAGTGTAAACATGAAACCAAATGGATGGGTCCATTTGGTTTCATGTTTACGCTCTCCAAAGAGTTACAATATTCACCAACTTTCCATCATTTAGCCTGGGGAGTCGGGACTCGGGACCACCTGAATTCTCTCTGGGACCACCGTGGTCTCGGGAAAACACCTGTACTATACTGTATTTTCACCCCCTCAGTAGTCAAATTTGACTGTCTGCCACAGTAGCCATCTTGGATGTCAGCAGATATCAGTTTGTTATGAGGGACACACAGGCTCTTTCTTTCCTCCAGCTTTGTTTCCTGCTTAGTGCACTGTGTAAAATAAGGCAGCTGTTAATCGATTAAATTATAACAGATCAATTATAAAATTAATATTGCTAATGTAATGAATCAAAAATATACTCAACAGTTATAGAGATACAGACCATCTCACCATGCAATATTGTGTAAGCTACGTAATATTGTATAAGTATTAGTGCCAGAATAGCAGTTGTTTTGTCCAAAATGATGCACAATTCTCCTAAATCAGAGGTCTTCAACCTTTTTCATACCAGGGCCCTCTATATTTTTCTGAATTTCAGCCACAGACCACCATTTGATGTTGAGTTTAGTCTCTTGCACCCCAAAATAAGGATTTTTGAGTTTTGGTCCACAATCTAGGAGATAACTGGCAAAATGTTGGTCAAAATAACAATTCTTCTACACTTTCTAAATGTGTACATTCTTGAATATTAAGTCATACAGATGTTCACATATGATTTAACTTAAAAAAACAAATTTGGTTTCATTTTACGCTCTCAAGAGTTACAGATCCATAAGGGTCAATTTGGTTACCAACTGTCCATCCATTTAGCTGGGGACCTCCTGAAATCCTCTAAGGGACCACTGATGGTCCCCGGATCACTGGTTGAAAACCACTGTCCTAAATGAATCCCGTAGATCAGGGGTTTTCAACAGGTGGTCCGGGGACCACCAGTGGTCCCTGAGAGGGTTCCAGGTGGTCCCCAGCTAAGTTGGTTAACCAGATGTAACCCTTGAGAACGTAAAAATGAATCCAAAAATGACCCTTGCAAGTCCATTTGGTTTCATTTTTACACTCTCAAGAGTTAAAATATTCATCAAGTGAATTAGTCCAAATTTACACAACTAAGATTAATGGTCATGGACAGAAGCAAAAAAGAAATCTTTAGTTTTGGGGGTCTGTTGGAGCTAAAACATCCTCAAATGGTGGTCCGTGGCTTAAATACTGAAGAAATAGTGGTCCCTGGTATCAAAAAAGGTTGAAAACCCCTGCCGTAGATTGACCTCGGTGTCCTCCACTCCTCCAGGTTCTGGCTGGCGGTCCAGGAGCTGAAGCGACGGCCTCTCCAGGAGGTGGCCTCCAGGGCCCAGGAGATCTGGCAGGAGTTCCTGGCCGAGGGAGCGCCCAGCTCCATCAACCTGGACTCCCACAGCTACGAGCGCACCAGCCAGAACATCAAGGACCCGGGCCGCTACAGCTACGAGGACGCTCAGGTGGAACAGCCGGCGCACACGCACGCTCGCCCACACGCACGCTCGCGCACACGCATCTACTAAGTACTGCCAAAGTACTGCCATCCTTTAGCCTGGGGACCACCTGGAACCCTCTCAAGGACCACTGGTGGTCCCCAGACCACCTGTTGAAAACCCCTGTCATACAGTATTGCATGCAGAAGTGGGTACCCGTACACAGACCTATGTGTGGATCATAGTATAAAATCCTTTAAGGTTTTATGCGCACACACACACATCTCCTGGCAGCACGACAAATCCCGACGTTTCCCGGCGTTTCGCTCATATGGGGAAAAGCAAGCATGAAGGGCATTAGCAGGAGAACGGTGGGTGGAGACTCTACTGCTTCTGATGTGCTTCATCCATCCCATTGTTTTGGCCAGCGCCTAATGAGGCGGCTAATGTCCATGAACAAGACTCCATGATGCAAGCGCTGTTGTTCAGGGGTGGATGTAACGTTTCCCAATTGGGGGGGGGCAGGGGAAAATGGTATGGGTGCGGCTTCATGGCCCGCGTCGCTTCGCGCCACGGGCGATGAAGTCGCAGCCATACAATCTTTGGTTACAGGACTTTTATTAGGCAATTAAGCATCAATAATAACATCAGTTGTTGTTGAAGTTGCAACAGACACGCAGCATGCATAAAGCTAAAGGTCTGACTCAGAGAGTTTTTTTACAATTTGAAATATCTTGGGTTGTTTTGCATGCCATCGTGTTTGGTGGGGCAGACTGGGCATTTAGGGGTGCATTGCCCCCCGCCATGCCCATGCCTAGATCCGCCCCCGGTGTTGTTAGTGTTGTGCCCGGGCAGGAAGGAATTAAAGCTGACGGCTTGCAGCGTTCACTCCTGCTCCTTCTCTTCTCTCCGGGGAAATCCTCCTTTTCATGTTTGCACGCTTGGCCAACATACCCCCCCCCCCCCCCCCCCCCCCCCCCGCGCGCGCGCGCCCCCAGCGTGTTCATATACCCCTACGCTGGCCACTGTTAGATGGTCTTCTAGCCACTGTTAGATGGTCTTCTGGCCACTGTTAGATGGTCTTCTGGCCACTGTTAGATGGTCTTCTGTGGCCACAATGCTCACTTCCATTTCGTCTTTCGTTTCGTTTCGCACACATTTATCCTAATTCATCATCAATGTAAAGCTTGTCACTGTACTGTACAAAGCCACACAGGGCTGTAAAATATCACTTTAGATGACACTGGACATGGCAAAACACATGATGTTTAGCTTCATGGTGAAGCTAATTTTCCTTTCCAGCTCAATTTGGCACCCGCCCACCTGCCCAAAACGACTAGTAGCTGCCGTACTGACCACTGCACTTAACTGACCACCCAACTGTGCTGACTTGAACCCCATAGAGAATCTGGGTTGTCCTGCCAAGAGAAAGGTGTGAAACATAATGCTGAACAATGCAAAATGACCCTAGCAGGTCCATTTGGTTCCAATTATGCACTCTCAAAAGAAAAAAAAGAAAAATCATTGGCAAAACGCAGCTTGATGATCATCAAGATGTATTTCACCATGTCACTGACTTTTGTCAGACCTCCATTTCTAGGAATCAGAATGGAGGGAAGTTTTTTGTTATGTCCTCACAACATATCCAAGGTATATTAATGTACCGTATTTTCCGGACTATAAGGCGCACTTAAAAGCCTTTAATTTTCTCAAAAATCCACAGTGAGCCTTATAATCCAGTGCGCCTTATATATGGATTGGTTGACTGCAGTAGCTTCTATTCTATGTTAACTGTAGTAGCTTCTATTCACTGCGCTTATAATCCAGTGCGCCTTATATATGAAATCAGTTTTAAAATGTGCGCCTTATAATCCGGTGCGCCTTATAATCCAGTGCGCTTTATAGTGCGGAAAATACGGTACATAGTAAAATGTTGAAAATGGGTGGAATTCCCCTTTAAAACATATAGGCCTAGATTTTCGTCAGCGCTAAACCCCTCATCCCTTAACTTCTTCGCCTTTTTAAACTATTTAAAAAAACATTTTCAATAGGTAAAATGGACAGTCAAGCTCACAACGTGTCAATAGATTGACACCATTCCAAAACGCTTTTCAAAATAGTAAAAAAGGGATTTGGGATAAGGGGTTTAGCATGTAAAATGGAGCCCATAATGTCACTTTTTTCAGAAACAGTAAATGCCAGCGTCCGTTTGAGAGAGTTGTCGCTCCGGCTACGCAAGACTGCTTACATAACAACCTTCTCTCTCTCTCCTGTTCTCTCTGTTTTCCTCCCTTCTTACATTTGTAACCCCCAGGCTGAACATGCACGAGTGCACTTACTCACACACACACGCGCGCACAAACACACACACACACACACACACACACACACACACACACACACACACACACACACACACACACACACACACACTCACCCAGTTGTCTTCCCGTTTTACAGGAGCACATCTACAAGCTAATGAAAAGTGACAGCTATGCACGCTTCCTGCGCTCCAACGTGTACCAAGACCTGCTGTTGGCCAGGAAGAAGGTAAGAGACCCCTCAACGCCACCACCACCCCCCCACCCCTCCTCCTTCTCCTCCTACCCGTCCGTCACATATGGTGTCGCACCACGCATTGTCGCCGCCGCTCTCCCCTTTTCATACCACCTCATGTGACGACTTCATCCCTCCGTTTCCCTCCCGATTTCCCCTGCGGAAATCACACACACACACGCACGCACACACGCACACGCACACACACACATATTAATTCAGTTCATGTTCTTTGTGGGAAGTTAACAAAATGTAATCATCCGCTGCAAAACGTCTCTTGTCGTCCCTCAGTGCTCTTTTCTTCTTTGACTAAACGTTGCATTCTCCAATCTTGCGTTTAAAACAATAGAAATCTATCTGGCTGGTAGTTTCTATGTGATGGAGTGTCTTGTAGCCCCCCCACCCCCACCCCACCCCACCCCCCCGACCACCCCCGACCGCAGCTATAGCCTCTGTGTATTTTTAGCCTTTTCTTGTCCTTTTCTTCCCCCCCACATCCCTGCTTCGGGCACTCCGCTGCGCCCCTTTTTTCTGGCCTGTCGCCGGTCTCTCACTCTCTATATATCTCCTATTCCACTTTGCCCAAACCCACCAACCCCCCCCCACCCCCCTTTGTTCCTTATTGCCTCACACCACTCCTCCACTGACCACCTTCCTCCTCCTCCTCCTCCTCACTATCTATCTACTGTTATATCACCCACACCCGAATCCCAACCCAAACCAACCCACCACTCCGTGGACACCCTTTGGACTCCAAACCCTCACCCCCCCTGCCCCCCTCCCCCCTCAATCAGCAGCAGCCAGCCGACACTGAGCAGGGCCGCCGCACCTCCCTGGAGAAGTTCACCCGCAGCGTGGTAAGTCATCCAGAGGCTCTGGGGCTGCTCACCACCACCATCCACTACCACCACTACTATCTACCACCACAACACAGACAGGCCAACACCGGCTGACTCACTACCAGTGGCTTTTGATTGTTTCTTTTCTGCTGTGTGCGAACTGAACGATGACCACATTTCCTCTATGTAGTGACCAGTCCATATACTTTTTTTTTCCCTAATATTGTGTCGGTGTTAGTAAGATGTGTAAAACGAGGGGTTATATTTGAATGTACGGTATTTTGTTTTGTGCTTGTGAACAACCGATGCAGTCGAGATCGTTTGTTTGTCGTTGACCCTCCATCGTGACCGTGGTGGAAAGTACATTTACTTAAGTATTATGCTTAAAAGTACAGTTGCGCTGTTCTTTTACTTTGGCTGAAATATTCCCAATCTTCTGTACTTTTTACTTCTATGTCAGAGACAAATATTGTACTTGAAAAATTTGGTGTCTAAGTTAATCTTTAGATTAACTGACTATTGTGTAACCACTTCTCGGGCCAAATCTAGGAGCTTGTTGATTAGCTACCGGTATTTACGAAATAATACGTTCTATACATTTGAACAATTGAAATGGGACCTTCAGCATAATGACTATTTTCTACTTTTGGGGCATTTTAAGCACATTTTCACACCAATGCGTAAATTCTGAATTCCCAGACTTTTACTTAAAGTAATAGAGTACTTCTACATGAACCCTTTTACTTAAGTAAAACTTACTTTTCCCCACCACTGCCTCAACACTAGAACATGCTGTTCCTCGAGGGTCAGTGATGATGATGTTGTTGCTGTTTTTTCCCCTCCTCCTCCTCCTCCTCCTCTTCCAGGGCAAGTCGCTGACGGGAAAGCGCCTGACCGGCCTGATGCAGTCGTCCTGACACAGCCTGGGCCGGAGCCGCGGAGCCGGACGACCCCTGTGGAGGAGGGGGAGCGACCGCTATGAGGGGACGAGGATGACGGGGAAAGCGGAGAGGTCCGGAGGAGGAGGAGTGTCGCTTGATCTCGGCCGCAGGGTAGAAGAGCTGCTGCTGCTGCTGCTACTGTGCCTGCTCCGGATACTCCCAGACACTGCCAAGGAGGAGGAGGAAGAGGACCCAATCCACGCTGCTAATGCTGGGACTCGAGCAGCGCCGGCGGCTCAGGTTTTGGGATCCGGAGAACACCTGGCAAGGAGGAGGGACCATGGCAGCAACCCAGACGATCCCACGATCTCACTCCGATCACATTCGGGGGAGCCGTATCATACCCGGAACGGCTTCCATGACGCTGTCACATATGCCAGATATGCGGATCTCAACGCCCGCTCTGCATTTGCAACACCAGTGGTCCTCAAACTTTTTATTGCCAAGAAGGACCACCGTGACGTGAGAGTGTGCAACGGAACATGGAGTTCCGTTTGCACGCTCTCAGAGTAATAGACCATGCAAGGGGCCTTTGAAACCCCTTGATAGGAATAACTAAGGAACCGTAACAGGTTAAAATCCTGAGGATCCCGGCGCTATACATGGGACACCGGGGCCCTGCTGGGTTCAGCATCCAAAAACGGAAGTACCGATCGAAAGGGGGGGGGGGGGGGGGGGGGGGGGGGGGGGGGGGGGGGGGGGGGGGGGGAAAAAGGGACCATGTTGAACTCAGCCAATGCACCGTCCCAAAACACGGCATGCAAAGCATATATAAATTAGTACAAGCACATCCGAGGTTTATTGGTCGAGTAGTTCACAAATGTAGGATGTCAGTCGACTTGAGTTCGATAACGGCCGCGGGTTTAATACTGCTCACGGGAAACAAACGTAAACGTACTAGCTGAACAGATTATGTCGTCTTGTTGTGTAACCTACTGCACCGCATCTAAAAGTCCTGAATTCTGTGTGTGTCACGTAACGCGTAGAAAGTTGCGGGAGAAGCATTTTGGTCGATCAGACGGACTCTTCGTTTCGTCAACATCAGAGACTGCTTCAGATACAGACACAGACAGTTACGCAGACAGTTCCAGACTAAAAGCACCACGTCCACATTACGTTTCATACAGTACGTCTCTTTGCTCACAAGGCAGTCCAGCAATAAAGAGAACGGGAAAACACTTGGGATAGATACATATATAAAGGTATATATACATGTATATATATCCAATATCTTTTTATAGATTTGAAATTTATACCATGTCTGTTTCTTATAAAGCACATAATATACAGTATATGTCATTTTACGGGATTGCAACATAACCTTTTGGTAGTGATCGAGGCTATGTACCTCCGTTTGCCCATACATTTTACAACTGCTGCGGTCTACAGAAACTTATTTTTGAGGGTAGAAGTTTCCATGCTTCATTACATTCCAAAAATCCGGCGTAAAAAAGGGCTTAATGTAGCATTGACAAAGCATTGTCGCAGTCTTCAAAAATGTCTATCGAATTAACGCTAGGACTAAAGAACACTCCAGTTATTTGTAGCAAAGATGTATGGGACAGTATGAGTTGAGAGACAGTTCAACGCCAACTACGAGTTTGCCATTCTGATTACATAACAGGGTAGACCACTGACCATCTTCTAATGTCAGCAGAATATTGGCAACAGCTTACTTCAGCCCATACCCCCTCGCATTTGTCAATTAAGAATTCTCCATTTGAATTGTAGAGGCTTTAAAAAAAAAGCGGAAATGATTACACATTTTGTTCCCGTCATATGTTGTGTGTGATTATGCAAATCCTTGATGAATGTCACTTTTAATTATGTGTCACAGCGGGATGGGGGGCTGTCCAAATGCTTGTTGGACTCCCAAGTGTAATCTACTTATGTTTGTCAGTGCCACAGCGCCATCTAGTGGTAGGCATAAGCCACAAGCCCAGGCCTTGCAAGTGCAAAGTAGTGGCCTATTCCTTTCATGCTGTCAACTCATGAATACAGGGGGAGGCTAATGTGGGGTGTACTGTTGATATGTTTGATTGCTGTTGTGTTGCATGAATGAACCTATACTTTACTCTTTTGTTTTCTGTTTCTTCCTCAAATGATGCCACAACATTGTTCCATTCGTCAAGGACGTGTTCCCCCGTAACTCCCCTCCTGCTGGTTACATCTCCAGGTTCAGAACTATTTTGTCAACCACTTTGTTTTTTTTATAACTGCATGTTACTGGAGAATTATTTGATGTTTAGCCCTGGGGGGAGGCTTGCAAATGGTGTGGAAAACCATGGGCAAGCTGCGGCTTCTCTCCAAAGACAGTAGAAAGGCCCTTTATATACAGTTACATGTACATGATCGGACGTGACGGATGTCACACAATCCACCAAATACTGGAAACATCCTTTGACCCGTTGTGGGCTGTAGCTGTGGCGGCCATTTTGTGGTGCCCCAGATATAAATTTTGCCCCCCCCCCCCCTAGATAATATGCATTGCATTATACATTAATATACATATTAATATACATATTTTTTTACAGAATCCAAAAATGGATTCCCAACCTGAAAGGGTTAAATGATGGAAAATTGGGAAACCAGATGTAACTCTTGAGAGTGTAAAAATGAAACCAAATGGACCCGCAAGGGTCCATTTGGTTTCATTTTTACACTCTCAAGAGTTAAAATATTCATCATCTGAATTAGCACCACTTAATTAAGAAGTCGGCACTGTTTTGTTTGCAGAATTGTGCCTGGAATAATGAAATTGTGGACAAAACCAAAAGAATGCTTTCATTTTTTTAGCCAGCTGGTGGCAAGCCATACAGGCACCAGTGTCAACAATTCTCCATTGTCAATGGCAGGTAATGTGTCATCATCTATCTATGTTATGGAGTCATGATTCACCAGGAGCCCAGAAGGGTTGTCTCCTAGGCTTACAATAACAGCACAGGCCCCCGGGTACATAGCCTATGTATTATTCTGGAAATCACAATGGGGGAAAAATGAATGTTTTCTTTATCTGCGGCAGCACAACATGGACGCGCATATGCTATGACCTTTTCATCCAGGGCGACACACCTCAGCTCTCTCTGCTGATATGGCCTCCTCCTCCTCCTCCTCGATGGACAGAAAGTGCTTGGACTGAGGACAGTTCAGTCTCACTATAGCTCCCACATGGGGCCTTGTTGTCAACTGCCAGTGGCTGCTATATACGGTGATACAGGGGCGGATTGGCCATCTGTAGTGCAGGGAGTTTTCCCGGTGGCCTGCGCCACCTAGTGGCCTGGACAAGATTCAAAACGCACTAGTGGCACTTCCAAAATGCACTAGAATGCGCTAGATGCTTGCCTGGAACATACAGGTCAAAATGATCATTAATCTTCTACATTCTTGGGCTTATTTGGGCTAATTCACATGATTAATATTTTAACTCTTGAGGGTGTAAAAAAAAATGAAACAAAAAAAATGAAACCAAATGGACCCGCAAGGGTCCATTTGGTTTCATTTCCCGCAAGGGTCCATTTGGTTTCATTTTTACGCTCTCAAAGAGTTACATCTGGTTAACCAGCTGTCCCCCCCCCCCACCCCCAGGGTGGCCTGGCAAAGGCAAAATTGTCCCGGTGGGAAAATATGTGCCAATCCGCCCCTGCGGTGATATTACACTACTACTACTACTACTACTACTACCACCACCACTACTAATACACACCACTGAACCAGTGAACTATAGCTATATTATTCAAGGCAAATTATTTTCTATTAGAGTCATTGCAATGCACTGTACAGTCGATCTTTATTATTATTGATAAATATATCAAACCTCTGGATTATAATGTAGACAAAATTGCTTAATTCATCGAGTCAGTGTATTGAATATTACTCTCTGCACACAAGGGGCACTATGTATGAGTGCATTTTGTGTATGTGTGTCTGCATTTTATATATATATATATATATATATATATATACAGGATATATATATATATATATATATATATATATATATATATATATATATATATATATATATATATATATATAAATATATATATATATATATATATATATATATATATATATATATATATATATATATATATACACACACACACACAGGATATATATAAAAGTCTAAAAGCACACTTTATGGTATGGTATGGGCACACATTACTATGCATGTAAAATATCCAGGGCATTTTGTGCTTCTAGTATCTCAATCAGCAAGATAACTACTGGCACTCTAAAGCCTAATTTATACTTTGTAGTACAAACGGTGTCACTTTTGCCGACAAGAGCAGGTTTTGTGGGCGAGGCGGACAGCGGCGTGCGACTATGAGTATGAATGGAGCTTAACAGACCCAAGCACCTACAGTACTATCTTATTATGGGTACCAAATAATAAAAACCGCTGGACCTGTTGTTGTCTTGACTTTTTTGAGTGGAACTCTGCTGTGTGATTGTAGCATGTTGATGTAAGCCAGAGGTTTTCAACCAGTGGTCCTTGAGATGGTGCCAGGTGGTCCCCAGGTTAAATGATGGAAAATTGGGTAACCAGATGTAACTCTTGAGAGCGTAAAAAATGAAACCAAATGGACCCTTGCGGGTCCATTTGGTTTCATTTTTTACGCTCTCAAGAGTTAAAATATTCATTAATCTGAATTAGCACCACTTAATTAAGAAGTCTGCACTGTTTTGTTTGCAAAATGTGCCTGGAATAATGAAATTGTGGACAAAACCAAAAGAATGCTTTAATTTTAGGTCTTTGCGGTGAAATTGTCATCAAATGGTGGTCCGTGGGTGAAATGCTGAATAAATGGTGGTCCCTGGTGTCAAAAAGGTTGAAAACCACTGATGTAAGCCTTTACAAAAGTGTCCTTTTGTAAATGACAGCCTGGGACTAGAGTACATGATTCTGACCATCATGCTGAGCATTATCTTTGAGTGCTTCTGAACTTCTGTCGTCCAGAACAGCACATTACTCTTACTACTCTTACCACTGCTCTACAGTTGAGCAGGTGTTCCACAGGTACGTGTTTTTGAATTGTTTTTCTGTTCTATGTCAGCATCAGTGTTTTTGTAGACTAAAACTACGACAAAGGATGTTTGCCTACCTGTTTTCACTGATGAAAAATAATGTACGAAAACTAAGCTATATGGTGATTAAAACTAAAACTGAATATTTGCATTTGTCAAAAAAAAAAAAAAAATAGATTATAATGTTAGAGACTATAGGGGACAAGATGGCAAGCTGAAAATAGCCAATCGAGAAACGCCACTCTTTAGCCTGCTAAAATAGGCTACAGTACATTTAGCAAACTAAATCAAAAGTAGAAATTTATACATCTTAAGAGGGTATGAAGTCGAAGCCTAACAGCTGGAAGAATTATACTCAAATTTCTCAAATTTGAAAGCAATATATTTCAAAAGCGATAAAACATTTCAAAGATCTTTTGAAAAATCCTCAAAGAACAATGAAAAACTGCATAGCAGGGGCGGATCTAGGCATGGGCATGGGGGGGGCAATGCACCCCTAAATGCCCAGTCTGCCCCACCAAACACAACACAGCATGCAAAACAACCCAAGATATTTCAAATTAAAGTGCTTATATTTAAAATGATTTGAAACAGTACTACTACTGCTACTAACTAACTACAGTTGTGGCACCACTAAACCAACAGCATTAAAAACATCATTAAAAACAGAAAACTCTCTGAGTCAGACCTTTAGCTTTGCAACTTCAACAACAACTGATTTTATTATTGATGCTTACTTGACTTGAGTTGTGCAATAGGAATTGGACTGAAATGCATTTTCGCTTTAGCAACTTTCCGTTGGAGACTTGTGTCGAAACATTTTTCAATGATAATAAATTCTTTTAAACGCCTTTTCTTGACAGGTTGTCTGCTTCAGTATGTTGAATCATCTCACCACAGAGTTCAGGAAATTAAATTATGAGCTTGAAACCCGTTCTTCCGGGTATGTCAAAGTGCATTGAAAACATCCAGTCTTTTTTGGGGGGTGACTAATTGTAATCGTGTGCTTTCAATACATGTGGACCTGTGCTTTCACTTACTGTTTTTATTTATTTTCAATAATCCTTAAAAAATCCTCCAGAGGCCAGAAGCGAAAACATAAATAAAAGTCATGTTAGGGTCTATTCAGGCTCATGTGTGAATGCCCCAGACATTCATAATACGTGGGATTTTAAAATATTTAAAGTGAAATCCCTTTAATTGTGCCTGAGTCTGACCTGCAACATGTTCCTGACAAAAAAGTCTATTTCTCATATTCTGCACACTTATATGCATGCATGCACACATGCCCACAACAAACAACAGCAACTCTATGAAAAGACACATTTTGAATAACAACAGAATATAGTGAAAAAACACCGGGAAGTTTCTGAAATCACAAAAGATAGAAAACTGTCTGCAACACAAGTTTTATAGGCTACCATATGGGCATGGGCTTATGCTTCATCACTCTCCCAGCTAAAGGGTCCTTCATGGTCTATTTAGACCCAAGCTGATTTAGGGACAAGTGAAAAACATTTAGGACCCTCGCTGGTTTGGGTTTATGGACAAGTGTTTCCAGCGCTAGCAGTCTGTCACTGCCCTCTGGTGGTGCGTACTGGTACTAGCCTGGTTCAGCTATACTGGTACATGTACTGTACATTGCAGTGCATCACCAATTATCGCGACATAATCCTGAATTGTGGTTGTTATTGGCGGAATAAAAGGGTTCAAGAATCTGCCACGCCACTAACTTTTTTTTTTTTTTTTTACTAACTTAATATAACCGCGAGCACGTCACAGTATGGACACAGGGCTTAAAGGGGAATTCCACCCATTTTCAACATTTAATATGTCATTAATATACCTTAGAGATGTTGGGTGGACATGATAAAAAAAAAAGTTCCCCCAATTCTGTATTTCCTAAAAACAGCATTAACATGTTGAAATACATCTGATGACATCATCGAGATGTATTTCACCATGTTAATGATTTTTCTTTCAGACCCCTTTTTCCTGAGAGGGTATACATATGGAACCAAATGGTCCATTCTGTACCCTCTCAGGAAAAAAATGAAAATGGATGGAATTCCCCTTTAAAATAAGGTGGCCAACCAGCCGCGTTGATAGCCCACATGGAAAATATATCTACACTATAGGGCCTACATATAGCCTATATAATAGGCTATATGCCAATACATGCATCATATATGCGTCATATGTTGCATATACTGTATGGACTGATCATCATCTTCACCATCACCTCCATTAGCTACAGTTGCTATAAGATGGGGAAATCAACGGATTCCTACAGGCTGGCCGCTGGAAGTTTGTAGGGGGCTGTCCCCAATGTTTTAATGTAGGGTACGAACAACGTCGCATGGACGTCGCATGGACGTCTTTCATGCAACTGCTGTGTCTGCAGGTCGTATCCAGGTCGTCGTTAGACTGTCAGGTGGCGACGTCGTATAGACGTCGTATAGACGTCCGGCTGGTGGTACCCTAAGGAGGACATTGGGTCAGTGTGTATGGAGGTCTGTGTGGCGTCGTCGTATGGACGTCGTTTCGACGTCGCGTTGGTTATGCGCTCAGGACGTCGTATATGGACGCTTTAGGTTGGTAATAGAGAGAGGTCTGTTTGACGTCGCGTGGACGTCGTACGGACGTCCCCGTTGGTTATAATGGGCTGTCTCACAGAGATCTGGTGCAAAGAAGTCCCCCCCTTCTCTCTTTGTTCACCTTGCAGATTTATTTAGATTTGTTCACCTTGCACATTTATTTAGATTGTAGATTTTTGTGTGTATTGAAAATAAAGGTTTGTATGACAAAGATAAGTTGTGGTGCTGTGGAGGTGACATTATCCACGCCTGAGAAGTTATTCAACACCAGTTATAAAGACTTATTTGTTGATTATTTTTCAACACTGATTGAAGTTACCGGTACCTATTGTGGTGCCTTTGTGTGTATACAGTACTGTATATTGAGACCTGTGCATATTAGTTATTCCTGATTTATTTTAATCAACACCAATATATAAATAATATGTTGATTAGTTTCAACGCTCACTGGGTGACTGAGATTAATCTCAGCTATTGTCGTACCATCTGCATACCACATTATGTGTACTACCTGGAAAATTGTTTGTAAAAATGCAACAATAGAAAAGGACCTAGTAGTGAAGTAAATTCCACTATTTCTCCCTAGTGTTATTATTTAGAACTGAACAGTGCTATTGGTAAAAAAAAAAAAAAAAAAAACGCAAGGCTATAGCCTTACGTTTTTTCATTGTTTTAATGATTTTTGAAAAATGACAAAAAATGACGAAATCTGGAAAAACGCAAGGCTATAGCCTTACGGTCTTGCACAGCATGCCGTTTTTCATCATTTTGAGGATATTTGAGGATTTTCGAAAAATGTCGAAATTTCGGAAAAAAAATGCAAGGCTATAGCCTTATGTTTTTTCATCGTTTTGATGATTTTCGAAAAATGACAAAAAATCACGAAATCTGGAAAAACGCAAGGCTATAGCCTTACGGTCTTGCACAGCATGCCGTTTTTCATCATTTTGAGGATTTTTGAGGATTTTCGAAAAATGTCGAAATTTCGAAAAAACGCAAGGCTATAGCCTTACGTTTTTTCATCGTTTTGATGATTTTCTAAAAATGACAAAAAATGACGAAATCTGGAAAGACGCAAGGCTACAGCCTTACGGTCTTGCACAGCATGCCGTTTTTCATCATTTTGAGGATTTTTGAGGGTTTTTGAAAAATGTCGAAATTTCGAAAAAAAAAAAATGCAAGGCTATAGCCTTATGTTTTTTCATCGTTTTGATGATTTTCGAAAAATGAGAAAAAATGACAAAATCTGGAAAAAAGCAAGGCTATAGCCTTACGGTCTTGCACAGCATGCCGTTTTTCATCATTTTGAGGATTTTTGAGGGTTTTCGAAAAATGTCAAAATTTCAAGAAAAAAAAAAAAAAAAAAAAAAAAAAACGCAAGGTTTTTTCATCGTTTTGATGATTTTCGAAAAATGAGAAAAAATGACGAAATCTGGAAAAACGCAAGGCTATAGCCTTACGGTCTTGCACAGCATGCCGTTTTTCATCATTTTGAGGATTTTTGGGGATTTCCGAAAAATGTCAAAATCTCGAAAAAACGCAAGGCTACAGCCTTACGTTTTTTCATCGTTTTGATGATTTTCGAAAAATGCCAAGAAATGACGAAATCTGTAAAAACGCAAGGCTATAGCCTTACGGTCTTGCACAGCATGCCGTTTTTCATCATTTTAAAGATTTTTGAGGATTTTCGAAAAATGTCAAAATTTCGAAAAAACGCAAGGCTATAGCCTTACGTTTTTTTCATCGTTTTGATGATTTTCGAAAAATGACAAAAAATGACGAAATCTGGAAAAACGCAAGGCTATAGCCTTACGGTCTTGCACAGCATGCCGTTTTTCATCATTTTGAGGATTTTTGAGGATTTCCGAAAAATGTCAAAATCTCGAAAAAACGCAAGGCTATAGCCTTACGTTTTTTCATCGTTTTGATGATTTTTGAAAAATGACAAAAAATGATGAAATCTGGAAAAACGCAAGGCTATAGCCTTACGGTCTTGCACAGCATGCCGTTTTTCAACATTTTGAGGATTTTTGAGGATTTTCGAAAAATGTCGAAATTTCGAAAAAACGCAAGGCTATAGCCTTACGTTTTTTCATCGTTTTGAGGATTTTTGAAAAATGACAAAAAATTATGAAATCTGGAAAAACGCAAGGCTATAGCCTTACGGTCTTGCACAGCATGCCGTTTTTCATCATTTTGAGGATTTTTGAGGATTTTCGAAAAATGTCGAAAATTTCGAAAAAACGCAAGGCTATAGCCTTACGTTTTTTCATCGTTTTGATGATTTTCAAAAAATGACAAAAAATGATGAAATCTGGAAAAAACGCAAGGCTACAGCCTTACGGTCTTGCACAGCATGCCGTTTTTCATCATTTTGAGGATTTTTGAGGATTTTCGAAAAATGTCGAAATTTCGAAAAAACGCAAGGCTATAGCCTTACGTTTTTTCATCGTTTTGATGATTTTTGAAAAATGACAAAAAATGATGAAATCTGGAAAAAACGCAAGGCTATAGCCTTACGGTCTTGCACAGCATGCCGTTTTTCATCATTTTGAGGATTTTTGAGGATTTTCGAAAAATGTCGAAATTTTGAAAAAACGCAAGGCTATAGCCTTACGTTTTTCATCGTTTTGATGATTTTTTGAAAAATGAAAAAAATGATGAATCTAGAAAAACGCAAGGCTATAGCCTTACGGTCTTGCACAGCATGCCGTTTTTTCATCATTTTGAGGATTTTTGAGGATTTTCGAAAAATGTCGAAATTTTGAAAAAACGCAAGGCTATAGCCTTACGATTTTTTCATCGTTTTGAGGATTTTTGAAAAATGACAAAAAATTATGAAATCTGGCAAAAACGCAAGGCTATAGCCTTACGGTCTTGCACAGCATGCCGTTTTTCATCATTTTGAGGATTTTTGAGCATTTTCGAAAAATGTCGAAATTTCGAAAAAACGCAAAGGCTATAGCCTTACGTTTTTTCATCATTTTGAGGATTTTTGAAAAATGTCGAAATTTCGAAAAAAATGCAAGGCTAAACCTTACGTTTTTTCAACGTTTTGATGATTTCGAAAAATGACAAAAAATGACGAAATCTGGAAAGACGCAAGGCTACAGCCTTACGGTCTTGCACAGCATGCCGTTTTTCATCATTTTGAGGATTTTTGAAAATGTCGAAATTTCGAAAAAAAATGCAAGGCTATAGCCTTATGTTTTTTCATCGTTTTGATGATTTTCGAAAAATGAGAAAAAATGACAAAATCGGAAAAAGCAAGGCTATAGCCTTACGGTCTTGCACAGCATGCCGTTCTTCATCGTTTTGAGCATTTTTGAGGATTTTCGAAAAATGGCGAAATTTTGAAAAAAAACGCAAGGCTATAGCCTTATTTTTTCATCGTTTTGAGGATTTTCGAAAAATGACAAAAAATGATGAATTCTGGAAAAAACGCAAGGCTATAGCCTTACGGTCTTGCACAGCATGCCGTTTTTCATCATTTTGAGGATTTTTGAGGATTTTCGAAAAATGTCAAAATTTCGAAAAAATGCAAGGCTATAGCCTTACGTTTTTTCATCGTTTTGATGATTTTCGAAAAATGACAAAAAATGACGAAATCTGGAAAAACGCAAGGCTATAGCCTTACGGTCTTGCACAGCATGCCGTTTTTCATCATTTTGAGGATTTTTGAGGATTTTCGAAAAATGTCGAAATTTTGAAAAAAACGCAAGGCTATAGCCTTACGTTTTTTCATCGTTTTGATGATTTTCGAAAAATGACAAAAATGACGAAATCTGGCAAAAACGCAAGGCTATAGCCTTACGGTCTTGCACAGCATGCCGTTTTTTATCATTTTGAGGATTTTTGAGGATTTTCGAAAAATGTCGAAATCTCGAAAAAACGCAAGGCTATAGCCTTACGTTTTTTCATCGTTTTGAGGATTTTCGAAAAATGACAAAAAATGACGAAATCTGGAAAAACGCAAGGCTATAGCCTTAGGTCTTGCACAGCATGCCGTTTTTCATCATTTGAGGATTTTGAGGATTTTCGAAAAATGTCGAAATTTCGAAAAAACGCAAGGCTATAGCCTTACGTTTTTTCATCGTTTTGAGGATTTTCGAAAAATGACAAAAAATGATGAAACCTGGAAAAACGCAAGGCTATAGCCTTACGGTCTTGCACAGCATGCCGTTTTTTCATCATTTTGAGGATTTTTGAAAAAATGTCGAAATTTCGAAAAAAAATGCAAGGCATAGCCTTATGTTTTTTTCATCGTTTGATGATTTTCGAAAAATGAGAAAAAATGACAAAATCTGGAAAAAAGCAAGGCTATAGCCTTACTGTCTTGCACAGCATGCCGTTTTTCATCATTTTGAGGATTTTTGAGGATTTCGAAAAATTTCAAATCTCGAAAAATGCAAGGCTATAGCCTTACGTTTTTTCATCGTTTTGATGATTTTCGAAAAATGACAAAAAATG
>CM076980.1:35440286-35514679 GCA_039105355.1 Benthosema pterotum | reverse complement strand
TTTTCGAAAAAATGACAAAAAATGACGAAATCTGGAAAAACGCAAGGCTATAGCCTTACGGTCTTGCACAGCATGCCGTTTTTCATCATTTTGAGGATTTTTGAGGATTTTCGAAAAATGTCGAAATTTCGAAAAAACGCAAGGCTATAGCCTTACGTTTTTTCATCGTTTTGAGGATTTTCGAAAAATGACAAAAAATGATGAAATCTGGAAAAACGCAAGGCTATAGCCTTACGGTCTTGCACAGCATGCCGTTTTTCATCATTTTGAGGATTTTTGAGGATTTTCGAAAAATGTCGAAATTTCGAAAAACGCAAGGCTATAGCCCTTACGCTTTTTCATCGTTTTGATGATTTCGAAAAATGACAAAAAATGACAAAAAATGACGAAATCTGGAAAGACGCAAGGCTACAGCCTACGGTCTTGCACAGCATGCCGTTTTTTTCATCATTTTGAGGATTTTTTGAAAAATGTCGAAATTTCGAAAAAAAAATGCAAGGCTATAAGCCTTATGTTTTTTCATCGTTTTGATGATTTCGAAAAATGAGAAAAAATGACAAAATCTGGAAAAAAAGCAAGGCTATAGCCTTACGGTCTTGCACAGCATGCCGTTTTTCATCATTTTGAGGATTTTTGAGATTTTCGAAAAATGTCGAAATTTCGAAAAAAAACACAAGGCTATAGCCTTATGTTTTTTTCATCGTTTTGATGATATTTCGAAAAATGACAAAAAAATGACGAAATCTGGAAAAACGCAAGGCTATAGCCTTACGGTCCTTGCACAGCATGCCGTTTTTCATCATTTTGAGGATTTTTGAGGATTTCCGAAAAATGTCAAAATCTCGAAAAAACGCAAGGCTATAGCCTTACGTTGTTTTTCATCGTTTTGATGATTTTTCGAAAAATGACAAAAAATGACGAAATCTGGAAAAAAACGCAAGGCTTAGCCTTACGGTCTGCACAGCATGCCGTTTTTCATCATTTTGAGGATTTTTGAGGATTTTCGAAAAATGTCGAAATTTTGAAAAAAACTTAAGCTATAGCCTTACGTTTTTTCATCGTTTTGATGATTTTCGAAAAATGACAAAAAATGACGAAATCGGGAAAAACGCAAGGCTATAGCCTTACGGTCTTGCACAGCATGCCGTTTTTCATCATTTTGAGGATTTTTGATGATTTTCGAAAAATGTCAAAATTCGAAAAAACGCAAGGCTATAGCCTTACGTTTTTTCATCGTTTTGAGGATTTTCGAAAAATGACAAAAAATGACGAAATCTGGAAAAACGCAAGGCTATAGCCTTACGGTCTTGCACAGCATGCCGTTTTTTCATCATTTTGAGGATTTTTGAGGATTTTCGAAAAATGTCGAAATTTCGAAAAAAACGCAAGGCTATAGCCTTACGTTTTTTCATCGTTTTGATGATTTTCGAAAAATGACAAAAAATGACGAAATCTGGAAAAACGCAAGGCTACAGCCTTACGGTCTTGCACAGCATGCCGTTTTTCATCATTTTGATGATTTTTGAGGATTTTCGAAAAATGTCGAAATTTCGAAAAAAACGCAAGGCTATAGCCTTACGTTTTTTCATCGTTTTGAGGATTTTTGAAAAATGACAAAAAAAATGATGAAATCTGGAAAAATGCAAGGCTATAGCCTTACGGTCTTGCACAGCATGCCGTTTTTTCATCATTTTGAGGATTTTTGAGGATTTTCGAAAAATGTCGAAATTTCGAAAAAACGCAAGGCTATAGCCTTACGTTTTTTCATCGTTTTGAGGATTTTCAAAAAATGACAAAAAATGATGAAATCTGGCAAAAACGCAAGGCTATAGCCTTACGGTCTTGCACAGCATGCCGTTTTTCATCATTTTGAGATTTTGAGGATTTTCGAAAAATGTCGAAATTTCGAAAAAACGCAAGGCTATAGCCTTACGTTTTTTCATCGTTTTGATGATTTTTGAAAAATGACAAAAAATGATGAAATCTGGAAAAACGCAAGAATATAGCCTTACGGTCTTGCACAGCATGCCGTTTTTCATCATTTGAAGACTTTTGAGGATTTTCGAAAAATGTCGAAATTTCGAAAAAAACGCAAGCTATAGCCTTCATTTTTTCATTGTTTTGATGATTTTTGAAAAATGACAAAAATGATGAAATCTGGAAAAAACGCAAGGCTATAGCCTTACGGTCTTGCACAGCATGCCGTTTTTCAATCATTTTGAGGATTTTTGAGGATTTTCGAAAATGTCGAAATTTCGAAAAAACGCAAGGCTATAGCCTTACGTTTTTTCATCGTTTTGAGGATTTTCGAAAAATGACAAAAAATGACGAAATCTGGCAAAAATGCAAGGCTATAGCCTTACGGTCTTGCACAGCATGCCGTTTTCATCATTTTGAGGATTTTTGAGGATTTTCGAAAATGTCGAAATTTCGAAAAAACGCAAGGCTATAGCCTTACGTTTTTTCATCGTTTTTGATGATTTTTGAAAAATGACAAAAATTATGAAATCTGGAAAAGCGCAAGGCTATAGCCTTACGGTCTTGCACAGCATGCGTTTTTTATCATTTCGAGGATTTTTGAGGATTTTCGAAAATGTCGAAATTCGACAAAACGCAAGGCTATAGCCTTACGTTTTTTCATCGTTTTGATGATTTTCGAAAAATGACAAAAAATGACAAAATCTGGAAAGACGCAAGGCTACAGCCTTACGGTCTTGCACAGCATGCCGTTTTTTTCATCATTTTGAGGATTTTGAAAATGTCGAAATTTCGAAAAAAAATGCAAGGCTATAGCCTTACGTTTTTTCATCGTTTTGATGATTTTCGAAAAATGACAAAAAATGACGAAATCTGGCAAAAACGCAAGGCTACAGCCTTACGGTCTTGCACAGCATGCCCTTTTTCATCGTTTTGAAGATTTTTGAGGATTTTCGAAAAAATGTCGAAATTTCGACATTTTCATCGTTTTGAGGATTTTCGAAAAATGACAAAAAATGATAAAACTAGCAAAAACGAAAGGCTATAGCCTTACGATCTCGCACAGCATGCCGTTTTTCATCATTTTGAGGATTTTTGAAAAATGTCGAAATTTCGAAAAAAATGCAAGGCTATAGCCTTACGTTTTTTCATCGTTTTGATTATTTTCGAAAAATGACAAAAAATGACGAAATCTGGAAAAACGCAAGGCTATAGCCTTACGGTCTTGCACAGCATGCCGTTTTTCATCATTTTGAGGATTTTTGAGGATTTTCGAAAAATGTCGAAATTTCGAAAAAACGCAAGGCTATAGCCTTACGTTTTTTCATCGTTTTGATGATTTTTGAAAAATGACAAAAAATGATGAAATCTGGAAAAACGCAAGGCTATAGCCTTACGGTATTGCACAGCATGCCGTTTTTCATCATTTTGAGGATTTTTGAGGATTTTCGAAAAATGTCGAAATTTCGAAAAAACGCAAGGCTATAGCCTTACGTTTTTTCATCGTTTTGAGGATTTTTGAAAAATGACAAAAATGATGAAATCTGAAAAAACGCAAGAATATAGCCTTACGGTCTTGCACAGTATGCCGTTTTTCATCATTTTGAAGACTTTTGAGGATTTTCGAAAAATGTCGAAATTTCGAAAAAACGCAAGGCTATAGCCTTACATTTTTTCATTGTTTTGATGATTTTTGAAAAATGACAAAAATGATGAAATCTGGCAAAAACGCAAGGCTATAGCCTTACGGTCTTGCACAGCATGCCGTTTTTCATCATTTTGAGGATTTTTGAGGATTTTCGAAAAATGTCGAAATTTCGAAAAAACGCAAGGCTATAGCCTTACGTTTTTTCATCGTTTTGATGATTTTCGAAAAATTACAAAAAATGATGAAATCTGGAAAAACGCAAGGCTATAGCCTTACGGTCTTGCACAGCATGCTGTTTTTCATCATTTTCAGGATTTTTGAGGATTTCCGAAAAATGTCAAAATTTCGAAAAAACGCAAGGCTATAGCCTTACGTTTTTTCATCGTTTTGAGGATTTTCGAAAAATGACAAAAAATGACGAAATCTAGAAAAACGCAAGGCTATAGCCTTACGGTCTTGCACAGCATGCCGTTTTTCATCATTTTGAGGATTTTTGAGGATTTTCGAAAAATGTCGAAATTTTGAAAAAAACGCAAGGCTATAGCCTTACGTTTTTTCATCGTTTTGAGGATTTTTGAAAAATGACAAAAAATGATGAAATCTGGGAAAAACGCAAGGCTATAGCCTTACGGTCTTGCACAGCATGCCGTTTTTCATCATTTGAGGATTTTTGAGGATTTTCGAAAAATGTCGAAATTTCGAAAAAACGCAAGGCTATAGCCTTACGTTTTTTCATCGTTTTGAGGATTTTTGAAAAATGACAAAAAATGATGAAATCTGGAAAAACGCAAGAATATAGCCTTACGGTCTTGCACAGCATGCCGTTTTTCATCATTTTGAAGACTTTTGAGGATTTTCGAAAAATGTCGAAATTTCGAAAAAAACGCAAGGCTATAGCCTTCATTTTTTCATTTTTGATGATTTTTGAAAAATGACAAAAATGATGAAATCTGGCAAAAATGCAAGGCTATAGCCTTACGGTCTTGCACAGCATGCCGTTTTTCATCATTTTGAGGATTTTTGAGGATTTTCGAAAAATGTCGAAATTTCGAAAAAACGCAAGGCTATAGCCTTACGTTTTTTCATCGTTTGATGATTTTCGAAAAATTACAAAAAATGATGAAATCTGGAAAAACGCAAGGCTATAGCCTTACGGTCTTGCACAGCATGCCGTTTTTCATCATTTTCAGGATTTTTGAGGATTTCCGAAAAATGTCAAAATTTCGAAAAAACGCAAGGCTATAGCCTTACGTTTTTTCATCGTTTTGAGGATTTTCGAAAAATCACAAAAAATGACGAAATCTGGAAAAACGCAAGGCTATAGCCTTACGGTCTTGCAAAGCATGCCGTTTTTCATCATTTTGAGGATTTTTGAGGATTTTCGAAAAATGTCGAAATTTTGAAAAAAACGCAAGGCTATAGCCTTACGTTTTTCATCGTTTTGATGATTTTCGAAAAATGACAAAAAATGACGAATCTGGAAAAAACGCAAGGCTATAGCCTTACGGTCTTGCACAGCATGCCGTTTTTCATCATTTTGAGGATTTTTGAGGATTTTCGAAAAATGTCAAAATCTCGAAAAAACGCAAGGCTATAGCCTTACGTTTTTTCATCGTTTTGATGATTTTCGAAAAATGACAAAAAATGACGAAATCTGGAAATCTGGTCTTGCACAGCATGCCGTTTTTCATCATTTTGAGGATTTTTGAGGATTTTCGAAAAATGTCGAAATTTCGAAAAAACGCAAGGCTATAGCCTTACGTTTTTTCATCGTTTTGATGATTTTTGAAAAATGACAAAAAATGATGAAATCTGGAAAAACGCAAGGCTATAGCCTTACGGTCTTGCACAGCATGCCGTTTTTCATCATTTTGAGGATTTTTGAGGATTTTCGAAAAATGTCGAAATTTCGAAAAAACGCAAGGCTATAGCCTTACGTTTTTTCATCGTTTTGATGATTTTCGAAAAATGACAAAAAATGACGAAATCTGGAAAAACGCAAGGCTATAGCCTTACGGTCTTGCACAGCATGCCGTTTTTCATCATTTTGAGGATTTTTGAAAAATGTCGAAATTTCGAAAAAAAAAATGCAAGGCTATAGCCTTATGTTTTTTCATCGTTTTGATGATTTTCGAAAAATGAGAAAAAATGACGAAATCTGGAAAAAGCAAGGCTATAGCCTTACGGCCTTGCACAGCATCCGTTTTTCATCATTTTGAGGATTTTTGAAAAAATGTCGAAATTTCGAAAAAAATGCAAGGCTATAGCCTTATGGTTTTTCATCGTTTTGATGATTTTCGAAAAATGAGAAAAAATGACGAAATCTGGAAAACGCAAGGCTATAGCCTTACGGTCTTGCACAGCATGGCCTTACGTTTTCATCGTTTTGATGATTTTCGAAAAATGACAAAAAATGACGAAATCTGGAAAACGCAAGGCTATAGCCTTACGGTCTTGCACAGCATGCCGTTTTTCATCATTTTGAGGATTTTTGAGGATTTTCAAAAATGTCGAAATTTCGAAAAAAACGCAAGGCTATAGCCTTACGTTTTTTCATCGTTTTGAGGATTTTCGAAAAATGACAAAAAATGACGAAATCTGGAAAAACGCAAGGCTATAGCCTTACGGTCTTGCACAGCATGCCGTTTTTCATCATTTTGAGGATTTTTGAGGGTTTTTGAAAAATGTCGAAATTTCGAAAAAAAAAATGCAAGGCTATAGCCTTATGTTTTTTCATCGTTTTGATGATTTTCGAAAAATGAGAAAAAATGACAAAATCTGGAAAAAAGCAAGGCTATAGCCTTACGGTCTTGCACAGCATGCCGTTTTTCATCATTTTGAGGATTTTTGAGGATTTTCGAAAAATGTCGAAATTTCGAAAAAACGCAAGGCTATAGCCTAACGTTTTTTCATCGTTTTGAGGATTTTCGAAAAATGACAAAAAATGATGAAATCTGGCAAAAACGCAAGGCTATAGCCTTACGGTCTTGCACAGCATGCCGTTTTTCATCATTTTGAGGATTTTTGAAAAATGTCGAAATTTCGAAAAAAAAATGCAAGGCTATAGCCTTATGTTTTTTCATCGTTTGATGATTTTCGAAAAATGAGAAAAATGACGAAATCTGGAAAACGCAAGGCTATAGCCTTACGTCTTGCACAGCATGGCCTTACGTTTTTTCATCGTTTTGATGATTTTCGAAAAATGACAAAAAATGACGAAATCTGGCAAAAACGCAAGGCTATAGCCTTACGGTCTTGCACAGCATGCCGATTTTCATCATTTTGAGGATTTTTGAGGATTTTCGAAAAATGTCGAAATTTCGAAAAAACGCAAGGCTATAGCCTTACGTTTTTCATCGTTTTGATGATTTTCGAAAAATGACAAAAAATGACGAAATCTGGCAAAAACGCAAGGCTATAGCCTTACGGTCTTGCACAGCATGCCGATTTTCATCATTTTGAGGATTTTTGAGGATTTTCGAAAAATGTCGAAATTTCGAAAAAAACGCAAGGCTATAGCCTTACGTTTTTTCATCGTTTTGAGGATTTTTGAAAAATGACAAAAAATGATGAAATCTGGCAAAAACGCAAGGCTATAGCCTTACGGTCTTGCACAGCATGCCGTTTTTCATCATTTTGAGGATTTTCGAAAAAAGTCGAAATTTCGAAAAAAACGCAAGGCTATAGCCTTATGTTTTTTCATCGTTTTGATGATTTTCGAAAAATGAGAAAAAAAATGACAAAATCTGGGAAAAAGCAAGCCTATAGCCTTACGGTCTTGCACAGCATGCCGTTTTTCATCATTTTGAGGATTTTTGAGGATTTTCGAAAAATGTCGAAATTTCGAAAAAACGCAAGGCTATAGCCTTACGTTTTTTCATCGTTTTGATGATTTTTGAAAAATGACAAAAAAATGATGAAATCTGGCAAAAACGCAAGGCTATAGCCTTACGGTCTTGCACAGCATGCCGTTTTTCATCATTTTGAGGATTTTTGAAAAATGTCGAATTTCGAAAAAAAAATGCAAGGCTATAGCCTTATGTTTTTTCATCGTTTTGATGATTTTCGAAAAATGAGAAAAAATGACACAATCTGGAAAAAAGCAAGGCTATAGCCTTACGGTCTTGCACAGGCATGCCGTTTTTCATCATTTTGAGGATTTTTGAGGATTTTCGAAAAATGTCGAAATTTTGAAAAAACGCAAGGCTATAGCCTTACGTTTTTTCATCGTTTTGAGGATTTTTGAGAAATGACAAAAAATGATGAAATCTGGAAAAACGCAAGGCTATAGCCTTACGGCCTTGCACAGCATGCGTTTTTCATCATTTTGAGGATTTTTGAGGATTTTCGAAAAATGTCGAAATTTCGAAAAAACGCAAGGCTATAGCCTTACGTTTTTTTCATCGTTTTGAGGATTTTTGAAAAATGACAAAAAATGATGAATTCTGGAAAACGCAAGGCTATAGCCTTACGGTCTTGCACAGCATGGCCTTACGTTTTTTACTTCGTTTTGATGATTTTCGAAAAATGACAAAAAATGATGAAATCTGGAAAACGCAAGGCTATAGCCTTACGGTCTTGCACAGCATGCCGTTTTTCATCATTTTGAGGATTTTTGAGGATTTTCGAAAAATGTCGAAATTTCGAAAAAAAACGCAAGGCTATAGCCTTACGTTTTTTCATCGTTTTGAAGATTTTCGAAAAATGACAAAAAATGACGAATCTGGAAAACGCAAGGCTATAGCCTTACGGTCTTGCACAGCATGCCGATTTTCATCATTTTGAGGATTTTTGAGGATTTTCGAAAAATGTCGAAATTTCGAAAAAACGCAAGGCTATAGCCTTACGTTTTTTCATCGTTTTGAGGATTTTCGAAAAATGACAAAAAATGATGAAATCTGGAAAAACGCAAGGCTATAGCCTTACGGTCTTGCACAGCATGCCGTTTTTCATCATTTTGAGGATTTTCGAAAAATGTCGAAATTTCGAAAAAATGCAAGGCTATAGCCTTATGTTTTTCATCGTTTTGATTATTTTCGAAAAATGAGAAAAAAATGACAAAATCTGGAAAAAAGCAAGGCTATAGCCTTACGGTCTTGCACAGCATGTCGTTTTTCATCATTTTGAGGATTTTTGAGGATTTCCGAAAAAAGGTCAAAATCTCGAAAAAACGCAAGGCTATAGCCTTACGTTTTTTCATCGTTTTGATGATTTTCGAAAAATGACAAAAAATGACGAAATCTGGAAAAACGCAAGGCTATGGCCTTACGGTCTTGCACAGCATGCCGTTTTTCATCATTTTGAGGATTTTTGAGGATTTTCGAAAAATGTCGAAATTTCGAAAAAACGCAAGGCTATAGCCTTACGTTTTTTCATCGTTTTGAGGATTTTCGAAAAATGACAAAAAAATGACAAAAAAATGACGAAATCTGGCAAAAACGCAAGGCTATAGCCTTACAGTCTTGCACAGCATGCCGTTTTTCATCATTTTGAGGATTTTTGAGGATTTTCAAAAAATGTCGAAATTTCGAAAAACGCAAGGCTATAGCCTTATGTTTTTTCATCGTTATGATGTTTTCGAAAAATGACAAAAAATGATGAAATCTGGAAAGAGCGCAAGCTACAGCCTTACGGTCTTGCACAGCATGCCGTTTTTTTATCATTTTGAGATTTTTGAGGGTTTTTGAAAAATGTCGAAATTTCGGAAAAAAAAATGCAAGGCTATAGCCTTATGTTTTTTCATCGTTTTGATGATTTTCGAAAAATGAGAAAAAAATGACAAAATCTGGAAAAAAAGCAAGGCTATAGCCTTACGGTCTTGCACAGCATGCCGTTTTTCATCATTTTGAGGATTTTTGAGGATTCTCGAAAAATGTCGAAATTTTGAAAAAATGCAAGGCTATAGCCTTACGTTTTTTCATCGTTTTGAGGATTTTCGAAAAATGACAAAAAATGATGAAATCTGGAAAAACGCAAGGCTATAGCCTTACGGTCTTGCACAGCATGCCGTTTTTCATCATTTTGAGGATTTTTGAGGTTTTCGAAAAATGCCGAAATTTCGGAAAAAAAACACACAAGGCCTTACGTTTTTTCATCGTTTTGATGAGTTTTGAAAATGACAAAAAATGAAAAAAATGACGAAATCTGGAAAAACGCAAGGCTATAGCCTTACGGTCTTGCACAGCATGCCGTTTTTCATCATTTTGAGGATTTTTGAGGATTTTCGAAATTTCGAAAAAAAATGCAAGGCTATAGCCTTATGTTTTTTCATCGTTTTGATGATTTTCGAAAAAATGAGAAAAATGACAAAATCTGGAAAAAAGCAAGGCTATAGCCTTACGGTCTTGCACAGCATGTCGTTTTTCATCATTTTGAGGATTTTTTGAGGATTTTCGAAAAATGTCGAAATTTTGAAAAAACGCAAGGCTACAGCCTTACGTTTTTTCATCGTTTTGATGATTTTCAAAAAATGACAAAAAAATGACGAAATCTGGAAAAACGCAAGGCTATAGCCTTACGGTCTTGCACAGCATGCCGTTTTTCATCATTTTGGAGGATTTTTGAGGATTTTCGAAAAATGTCAAAATTTTGAAAAACGCAAGGCTACAGCCTTATGTTTTTTCATCGTTTTGAGGATTTTCGAAAAATGACAAAAAATGATGAAATCTGGCAAAAACGCAAGGCTATAGCCTTACGGTCTTGCACAGCATGCCGTTTTTCATCATTTTGAGGATTTTTGAGGGTTTTCGAAAAAATGTCGAAATTTCAGAAAAAAAAACGCAAGGCTATAGCCTTACGTTTTTTCATCGTTTTGAGGATTTTTGAAAAATGACAAAAAATGACAAAAATGACGAAATCTGGAAAAACGCAAGGCTATAGCCTTACGGTCTTGCACAGCATGCCGTTTTTCATCATTTTGAGGATTTTTGAGGATTTTCGAAATTTCGAAAAAAAATGCAAGGCTATAGCCTTACGTTTTTTCATCGTTTTGATGATTTTCGAAAAATGACAAAAAATGACGAAATCTGGAAAAACGCAAGGCTATAGCCTTACGGTCTTGCACAGCATGCCGTTTTTCATCATTTTGAGGATTTTTGAGGATTTCCGAAAAATGTCAAAATCTCGAAAAAACGCAAGGCTATAGCCTTACGTTTTTTCATCGTTTTGATGATTTTCGAAAAATGACAAAAAATGACGAAATCTGGAAAAACGCAAGGCTATAGCCTTACGGTCTTGCACAGCATGCCGTTTTTCATCATTTTGAGGATTTTTGAGGATTTTCGAAAAATGTCGAAATTTCGAAAAAACGCAAGGCTATAGCCTTACGTTTTTTCATCGTTTTGAGGATTTTTGAGAAATGACAAAAAATGATGAAATCTGGCAAAAACGCAAGGCTATAGCCTTACGGTCTTGCACAGCATGCCGTTTTTCATCATTTTGAGGATTTTTGAGGATTTTCGAAAAATGTCGAAATTTCGAAAAAACGCAAGGCTATAGCCTTACGTTTTTTCATCGTTTTGAGGATTTTTGAAAAATGACAAAAAATGATGAAATCTGGCAAAAACGCAAGGCTATAGCCTTACGGTCTTGCACAGCATGCCGTTTTTCATCATTTTGAAGACTTTTGAGGATTTCGAAAAATGTCGAAATTTCGAAAAAACGCAAGGCTATAGCCTTCATTTTTTCATTGTTTTGATGATTTTTGAAAAATGACAAAAATGATGAAATCTGGAAAAAAACGCAAGGCTATAGCCTTACGGTCTTGCACAGCATGCCGTTTTTCATCATTTTGAGGATTTTTGAGGATTTTCGAAAAATGTCGAAATTTCGAAAAAAACGCAAGGCTATAGCCTTACGTTTTTTCATCGTTTTGATGATTTTCGAAAAATTACAAAAAAATGATGAAATCTGGAAAACGCAAGGCTATAGCCTTACGGTCTTGCACAGCATGCCGTTTTTCATCATTTTGAGGATTTTTGAGGATTTTCGAAAAATGTCAAAATTTTGAAAAAAACGCAAGGCTATAGCCTTACATTTTTTAATCGTTTTGATGATTTTCGAAAAATGACAAAAAATGACGAAATCTGGAAAAACGCAAGGCTAGTGGTCCCCGAACCACTGTTTGAAAACCACTGCGTCTGCTTTACATAGGCCTACCGTATTTTCCCGATTAGGCTATAAAGCGAACTTAAAGGGCCTCTGACACGCCCTCTGGGGAGCTAACAAATGGTAATTCAGATGCTAATTTTTGTCGTGACGTCACGCAGGAGGTGTAACTTCCCCATAGTCAGCACCAGAGCCTTCTAGTAGGAGAGTTGCGATATTGAGGGTCAGAAAGCAGAGCAGAGCACCGTGCACGAGACTACAGAGATTCGTCTATGAGTGCAGTCCCAGTCCTAACTGTCATTGGGAGTACATTGTTTTCAACGAAAACGGCGCAATAAGAGCTATTTTAGGTACGTATGCAAAAAGACAACTGTTTTAAAGTATTGTTCAGTCACGGCTAGAGTCTCTGTAATGTTTATGTTGTAGTATTATTAAAGAACAACTAAAATAAAGTCATTAAAGCGGATTAAATAACTGATTAAATAACTTTCTGCATACTCCTACCCCCCGCTGTTATCGCGAGAATCTTAGCTTTTCAGTGAATTCTCGCGATATCGCCTGCTTTGAAACCAGTTTCAATCAGCACTAACACTTTCAAGACGTCAATATAATTATATACTATTTGCAAATCATGTGACAAAGTATTCGAAATCAACCTCCAGAAGGCATTCTTTAATTTGCCTGCATCGATAGTTTGTTTACGAGGTCACTGCCAACAATACATGTTGTTTTCGTGCCTTCTTTGCTGGTCCCTGATTAAATCCATAGAGTCCCATTCATATTCATCGACTTCCGGTTTTCCGAGTGCACTCAAACGGCTTTTACATCAGCGCTGCTGCTCCTCCAGCACCGCCATTGCCCTGACGCACAGGAGTGAACGGGAATATCGCAACTCTCTCCTAGAAGGCTCTGGTCAGCACTAGCATAGCAACAGGCTAGTCGTTTTGACGTTACATATGGCTTCATACTGGGTCAAATGTCCACTTGAAAATTATTATTTTCACTCGAACATCTTAGTTACAATGGCATTGGCTTGAGGTGTTGTTTGTTTACACGAACTGTTGCATAATCGCAATTTCGAACGTTGGTCCCATTATACCGGGCCACGTATGTGTGGACACTGAGATGGTGCTCGGCTCAGAGAGCCAGGAGCCAAGGCAGAGCACAGCTTCAGTAACAGGCTAAAATGTATATCCTCATGGATATCTCCCCAACATATCTCAACATGCAAGCCAAGGTGGAAGAGTTCTTTCCCCTGATATTCCGTTTCGACGACCAATAGTACTATCAGCTATCGGACAGATAGGCTACAGCTGAGCTGTATCTGTCAGTTGAGCGGTGGTGGAGTGAAGAATCAAGCCGCCGCTTGCCCGCTGCTAGAGCAGCTACAGATCTTCCTCTCCTCTCCTCCTCCACACTTCTTTGGCGAATGACAGTTGTCGTTCCCCGCCAATGAAGTTACTAACAACGCGATCGCAACAACAATAATGTCGTAGTGTTCTCCTCCATCTGGTGATGGAAGAGGAGAGGAGAGACGGCGCCGAAGCGCCGGGGAGGAAAACTATTTCTGCGCTATCAGACAGAGAGAAGGACGGAGACTCGGAGAGATCACATCAGAGCTGGATATAGGCACGGGCATGGGGAGGGGCAAACCACCCAAATGCCATGACTGCCCCAACAGACACCACTAAACTAACTGCATTTTCGGCTGCCCCCCCACAATTATGTTACACCCGGGCCTGACTTTTTTTTCAGCTGAGGGGAGGGACTTTGCGACACACACACACACACACACACACACACACACACACACACACACACACACACACACACACACACACACACACACACACACACACACACAACACACACACACACACACACACACACACACACACACTCTCTCGCTCTCTCTCTGGGTCTGTCTCTGTGTGTGTATCGGCGCTGCAACAGGCGTTGTGTTAGAGTTGAATGCGAGCGTTGGACTCGAGTGTGATATATTTGATACAGCAATAGAAACTCACGCCAACATCATTTGCATTCTAACTGAAATATTCGACCAAAACATCTTTTTGTTCAATGAGGTTTGCTAGGAATATGAAGCCATAAAAACGTTGAAACCACTATAGCAACAGACATGCAGTAGTAGTGGTAGTCTGGTAGGCAGGTAGGACGCCTCACTCAGTTGCCAGCTGATTGGACCGTCGGGGCAGTCGCTCGCGCTACAAAACGTTTTTGATTTGACCACGTGATGTGCTCTAAAATCGTGAGGATGTCAGAGGCCCTTTAAGCTTTTAATATTCTCAAAAAAAGATTTAAGCATTATTTTACTCATCTTACGGTTAGGCATAGTCTATCAAAAAGTCAACATATGACTATGTATTTGAGAATTGATCAGAAACTACAAAACATTTCAACGTAAAACGTTCCAGCATGTATCTCCACTGTAAGCTGAATTTAAAAAAAAAATGTGAATGGAGTTTCTAGGTGAACGTGATTTTTTCATGTGTGTGTTGTTACTCTAAACTCTAAAGTAAGTGAAGACTGAGCTGTGGTATGCAAGTAGCTCTATGAGCTTGGCTGTAGTGAAATGATCTCAGAGATAAGACTCTAGTGGCATCTAGTGGCCACTATACATTCGAATGGAGAAGACATGGCACAATTATGATTAGGTAAAGGCTATCCATTTGTCTCTCACTGAAGGCTATCACCAGAGACAGACTGAAGGCTCACAGCCCTACAGTTCATCAGTTGTAGGCCTAATCTATTTGTAATCCCGCTCTCCCTCCTTGGCCCCTTTGAATATTCAACAACCAAAAAATAGTTAACTTGGTTGCAGTGGAATCTATATGTATGATATACAAAGAAACTATAGGCTACATACTGATGGAGGGCATTTAAATCTGGTTTAAATCTCAGTCACCTTAATGTATAGTTTCTCTTTCTAAAGTAAATTCTGACTCACCAGATTGTAGAGAAACAGCCGGTCTATCGATTCATAATAGCAGGATAATAGAACATCTTGAGATTCTTGAATGTTAAATAAATGCACCAAATTATAAATTAATAGTGTCTGGGGAAACATGTAAAAGTCTGTTGCTAGTATTTATGTCATATAGCTTATGAGTAGGTGATTTTCCAAAACACCTTAAAATAGCCATAGGCTTTTCAATAATAAAACAAAAAGAACATAACATATCAGGTCAAAGATTCATTCTTTATTTTTTTCAGAACAATAAAAATAGTTTAACAAACAAAGACTTCATTCTCTCCATTTGGACTTGTATGTACAGCGGAAGGTGAAACCAACACCCACTCATGTCCATTTCATCTCCTCTTGGCTCCATTCCCACCCCGATTCCCCCTCCGTCTCTGGGAGATGTGACAGAGAGTTGCAGGGTCTATTGCTGTGTCTTCAACGAGGTATACAGGCTATAACATGATTGGTGACGGTTGTCTAAAAGCACATCATCACTGACTTTGCACGAGGAGCGGCGTTTTCATTTGTTTTCCTTTTGTTCAGAATTGTACCCAACTAGACCTGTTCATAAAAGTTAACATTTAGAAGACTATGATACATGATACATGCTTTCACCTTAATGACCTGACTTTCGGACGTAAAAATGTTAAATGACCCCACGTTGCCAAGACCCAGAAATGAATTGATAGAGAAGATGAGATCAAAAACACCCTGACCTAACAGTAGGCCTTCAAGAAGTGTTTAGGAGCTTTAATTTAGAGCAGCCAGGTCAGTCGTCCAATGTATAAATTGGACTCGCAGCTGCAAGCGTGTTTGTTATGGTCCTTCTTAGGGAGCTGGGTTTAGGATAGATGGCATGAATGCAGCAGCAGTTAACCCAAGTTACCATTCATATCATCTGTGCCGGGCAGAAACCTCTTATCTTGATATTTTAACTGCCCTACTTGAACTTGATCATACAACAGCACAAAATCATCAAACGTACCCACAAGCTTGAGTTATGGTAATGGTTTTGGACTTGGGGTTTCCACCCAAAAGAGACGATATGGAAACCAAATGGACCTTGTGGGTCCATTTGGTTTCATTTTTACACTCTCAAGAGTTAGAATATTCATCATGTGAATAAGCCCAGGTCTACACAACTACAGAACGTAGAAGATTAACGGTCATTTTTATCTGTAAGTTTGACAGTTTTGTTTTCTCCAAAATACAGCATGGTATTGTGGACAAAAGCAAAAGAAATCTTTAGTTTTGGGTCTGTGGGGCTAAAATGTCATCAAATGGTGGTCCGTGGCTCAAATTCTGAATAAATAGTGGACCCTGGCATGAAAAAGGTTGAAAACCACTGGCCTAGAGTTCCTTGTAGGGCATTACGCTCTCAAGAGTCGCAGGGGTGCTTGAAATTAACATGTTTTGAGAACCACTGATGAAATCTACCACTGGACTCTAAGGTTCTCTTCCTACATGGAGATTCAGTTACACACCCTTACCTTAACAAATAAATCACATGGAAGGACTTTCAACTCTATGAGTTAAGTGCAACTTATACATTAACCTAAAAGGCTTTTTGATACAGTACTTCAAGCACCACCTAAACTTTATAAAAGCAATTAGGGCCTTCTAAAAGCACACAATGAAATGTCACAGATTTCTAGATTTGCTTCTGTACCGGATGTGCACAAATTATGCAACATGGCAAGATTGACGCTTTGAGAGCAAAATAAATGTAAAAAAAAGATTGCCAAACTCTGCAACACTTACACCACCCATCAAACATCTGATAGAAAAAAAAGCCTAAGCAATGAAACAAAATCTCCAAAAAAGCAATATCAGAGGTTTGGAATGAAAAAGTACAATGCCAGATACGAATTCCACATAGAACACAGGCAGTACAAGCTTGTTATTGCAGTGGGATTTTTTTTGTCTCTTTCTTTTTATTTTTTTCCCCTACAGCAAACAAATATTGGTTACGGTGATGATGAAACTGCAGAATCCCGATTCCCTCATGGGAGCCGACCAGGGGATGCTGCCATCCTTGTGAGGAGTTATTGGCTCTCCTCGCCAGTACAATCACATGAATTTAGGGCTGAGTGGCTGAACAATCAACAGCAGTTGTGTGACTGAAAGACAACCTGAGTAGTTGTGGCTATTCATGCACCTGATCAGGATAGAGGTATCCATACAGTCTCAACGAAACCCAGGGAAAAAAAAACAAAAGATGTCATACAAATATTATCAAGCGAACCAGCCTTTTCCAAAACAGAAATATCATATAGCGGAGAGAGAAGACGTGAATGCAAGCTAAATTACTGTGACCCTATTCGTAATGGGACATGGAAATGAAGAGTGAGAGAATTAAAAGCGAAAAAAGGAGAGGGCAGCAGGGCTTAAGTTTAACCACACTAAACCCGGCCATGTCTAACATTTTCTAAAACTTTTTTTAAAAATGTAAAACGTGTTATTTTCACAAGTAGTATTGAAAATAGCAGAGCTCGGAGGTCAGCTATATTCGTTATTCGCCGTATGACAAAGTACATAGGGCTTGAGTGGTTAATACAGTAGTCCAGAGGTCTGCTCGGATCAGAGGAGGAACTGAGCACCATGGCTATGGCTTGAGAGTCATGCCTGATTTATACGCGGCAGCGCACCATGTCTTTTACCCCCCACCCCAAAAAACAGACCTACAAGCTCACAACACATTGCAATGCTGTTTCTTTTACTTGTGCAACATCATCATGAGTCCAAGTATAAATCAGGCGTCAAGAGCTCAGAGTGTTGAAGGGTCCACGGCTGTCAAGAAAAGCTGGTTTCCAGTGCAGGATGGCAGGCTGGCACAGTGATGACGACTTGTTATTAGTGTCAACATTAGATCACTCAGCAGACACAGTGACAGAGTGGAAGATGGCTGGTCCAGGCTAACTGGGTTACGATGGGCCGCCACTTGGGCTACTTACGAGTATGCACGCACGTGCACACGCACACGCACACACACACACACACACACACACACACACACACACACGTGTTCCCACAGTTCAGGAGAGCTCCGGCACAATCCGGGGGGTGGGAAAGATGCAATGAAAACAGATCCACTCGCATTTCAGATTATTTCTGAGGTGATCAACAATGCCGCGTGTTCTGAAAAGAGTGCCAGTTGCACCAGTAAATCCAAAGGGTTTATGAGGAGCGGTGGATGGCTACCCATCCGTTTTCAGTCAAAGTTTCTTTGGGGCCCGGTTGAGGGAGAGCAAGAAGAGCCCCATCCGTTTTGGGGTTTCTAACCCTCGTCTTCAGGGGCAACTCCCACCTTTGGGTGCACATGGCATGGGTGTGCTGGGTGCTCCTAGTAGAACACAGACAATATGGCTTAGACTGACGGGGCGTTTCAGCTTGTCGAGGGGCTGCAAATCTGGGCTAGTACCCTTCCCTCCACACACACAAAAAGCACACACACACACACACACACAAATTAAAATAACAAAATAAATTAAAAAATAATACATTTTTGATTTAAATAGAGTAGAAATAATGGGCAGTTATTTTCATTTACTTTTAAATTTCTTAATTGGACTTGCATGTCTCGAATAGAAGAGTTGAGATCATTTTGGTTTTGCCAAGCCAAAGTATGCCGTATCTGTTGGGATCACCTGGCAACTGTGCAACAGTGATCCACTTAGGGGGGAGGAAAAAAAAACAGCCACATCACCTCTAACAATTAACATCACTTTTTGAAGTACTTACTGTAGTAGTGACAACTACAACAAAAAAAGGATTTCAACAAGAAATTAAAATGTTACAGAACTACTGTAGGAGGTGTACCGCTGCTGCTTAACTTTCACCTGACCAGTGTTTCCATACTTGTTTTAAGGTTTATAGTCTTCTTCATTATCCCCCAAAACATGGTTGGGGGGGGGTGGGGTCCCAGACAGTGGGTTTCTTCATTTTCATGAGCAGTAATGCACAGCTAGAGTAGAGGAGGAATCCTTCCTAGTCACATTGACTAATGATTTCAGAGACACATATGAGCCTGAAGGTGTCTGTAATTTGCCTTTCACTCATCTTCCAAGTTCATCGCTCATGTCTTTCCATTCCAGATAAAATTATTCAAATTTTCATTTTTGCCAGCAATTGATCCAAAAGAGAGGAAAAAAAAAAAAAAAAAAAGGGAAATGGAAAATTGCTTTCCACGTATTATGTTCCAGTGTTTTTTTGTTTTGTAGTTTTTTTCTCTTTTTTTTTAGATTTTTTTTGTTCGCAATGTATATTTGCTCTATCGGCTCCAGTGGGCAAAAAACACACGCACAAAAAAAGAAACAATTTCTTCCGTTTCACATGGAAAGCAAGACATTTGTCGAAAAACGCCGACAGTTGCTCGTCGCCTTCAAAGTTAATATATAAAAAAAAATGTTCATAAATTATTCAACGTTCAGTAGATAAAATAACACTTGCATTTCTGTCATGAAATCATCGCTTTGTGCTTTCCGCAAAAAAAAAAAAAAAAAAAAAACATTGGAAAAAGAAGCAGCAGATTTTTGCCAGAGGTTATCCACAAAAAGAGGGGGGGAAAGAAGTATCTAGAAGGTTCTTCTCTATCTGTGTCGGGTGGAGATGCCGTTGCTGTTGATGGAGGGCTCTTCCAGCTCGTCCTCCTCAAAGCCATGGAAGGTGGAGGTGTCGCTCTCTGAAGTGGTGCCGAACAGCTCCTCCGCACCCACCAGCGCTGCTGTGCCGTCTTCCTTTTCTTCTACACGGCAAGCTGCCATGAGAATGCATGGATTAAAGCTAAAATAAAATATCCCAACTTGAAATGTCTTTTCTTGTCCTAATTGCCACTGCCCACATACACTACAGCCCTGTGTTTAATGAACAAGAATCAGAATGATATGCAACCAGGTGTTTCGAGTAGCCGTACATCCATACAAGTTGGAGGAAATCAGGCTTTGCTTTGCTTTTTTTGTTTTTTAGCTTTATTGGTAGTTTCAAGTGACGATGTAGACAGGAAAACGACAGAGAGAAGGGGAGAGACATGCAGCAAAGGTTGATAACCAACATAAGGCTTTCTACAAACTAACGCCAAATTGTGAGCTTGTAGAAGGGATATTATTTTGTGTGCATTACATAGCAGACACACTGACTTCTATTTAATTGTTGATTGTTGTTTTTGAAGCCATTATGTTGTTGAACAAAAACTTGAAAATATCATGAGGCTTTGTTTGCTACATAGTCATAATGTAGAGAAAGCTCGATAGCCCAAGGCTGTGGTAATGCTTTAGAAGGAAGGTCTAATTTCTGGTTTGTCCCTACAAAACACGTCATCATTGTAGCACTTTATGCAAATAAAGGGGTAATTAATTTACACGTGTAACCTGCTGTCACAACAGGAGAATTCTATGAATTGTGCAATCCAGTCCAACCCCAGGTGAGGCAGAACAACTTTTGGTGTTCTAGTCGTTGTGGTCAGGAAACCCCTCTTTGGGTTCTGTACACTAACAGTATGTACAGTATTCAAAAGTAGATTTCTTTGCCGAACGGCTGGCATCTCTCTTAGAGATAGGGTGGCAAGTTCAGTCATGTAAAACCACACCAAGTAACTGAATTAAAATAAACCTAAATAATCTTAAAATCTCTAAATAATAATAATAATAAAATAATAATCTTAAAATCTCTAAAATAATGATCTTCAATTTTTGATTGCAGGCATTCTAGCATCCCTCTATAATTCTTGAGTGCAGCACTAACCTTTTGAATTTGGTATTGGCTGAAGTTGATGACGATTGGTTGCAGCTCGGTGACGATCATCGGCGCCATGTTCCAGGTCATTTCCTTTCAGTAGAAAAGGGGTAGTATGTGAATTTCTTGCATGCAAACTGCCAAAACAATGTACAGCATAAATAAACCGCTTCTGACAAAATCAGGTAACTCCTTTGGACCCGCTAATTGTCTGTTAAATCAGATTCTGTAGTCCACCTGGTCCCAGTCACTATACCATCTTTGATGAGGCATTATCACTTTCTTGGGGGTGGGAAAAAAATCTACACGTGTTTCTTAATTCCTCTAAGAAAAGAGGGATCCCACACACGGTCTTCACTTATACAGTAGCAGCAATTTACAATGTTACAATGACTTGATCTCACAACAGTCATCAGGTATCCGTTTCAGGTATCCTCATTATTTTTTCATTACATCAACAACATTTTGGGCAGGAGACATATGTAGTATTTAAAATGGAATTGAGGCACAGAACAGTTCATGCCAGACTTACTTGTGTGTTGGCAGGTCGAACAAGGAGGTCCAGCTTTACCCGTTTTCTTGTTGGAGGAGCCCTGGCATTTAGTACAGTAGTTGTTGGGAATGCCAGTCTCACCTGGACCCTTCTGGCCTACAGTTAATGACGAAGAGAAAGACGTTTCAATGACACCAAAATAACTTTAAAAGCTCCATCATGAAAGCCTGTCCCAATCAGGCTTGTAATAGTCAAACCATTCTGTTCTGTACTTGTGGTGTTTTAACTTCCATTGAAAAATAGCAGGCATTCTCAGCTCATAGTTATGAGGCGTGAACACCTGCTATTTTTGGGGAGAATGTGAGAATGCAGCACAAATCTGTCAGTACTGGTATGTTCTTTCAGGGCGAATGTTTTGTCAGGACGAAACTAAAACTAACTAAAAAATGAAAACTAGAATAAAAAAAAAAACATTTGAGTTAGCTGAAACTAATAATAACTAAAGTTAATGCAAAATTTAATTTCTTTAATGCAGAAATTATACACAAAATAGCCTTAGTTTTAATTTTTATTAAAATAATAATAATAATAAAAAATAAAAGGCTTACGTTTGTGTCTGTGTGTGGAGGGGGACCTGGAGGTCGCCGATGCCCGGTCCTCCTCTGCCAGATGGGAATGGGTGTAGTGGTAGCTTAGCCCTGTGCGGTTTCTGTAACGTTTCCCACAGACTGCAAGACAGAGCACAAAAACACACAGCGGCACACGCCATCAGTCCTTCCAACTCTTGTAGAGTTGTAACGAAACAAAAGTTAAGAGAGATGGATCAGAGATACGTTGTGCATGCTCCCCCCGCACTCAGGATAGCAAAACTCTGGCTTTGCATTTGAAAGACATTTAAGTTGATAACAGCCAGGGCAACCATCCACATACTTTTCTTCGTTTTGTACACTTCAGTGTGCATTAACATTTTGTTTTCATACGATCAAACAGAGCAGATAAATACGAGTAACATCCCCAAATGGACATTAGCTTTAAATACATCAGACTCCAAGTGGAAAGAAATGATCATTCAAGGATTTCATTGGGTTAGTCAGTCAAAAACAGTACAAGCAAATATGGGTACAACAACGGATAGTTGACCTACGCAATTGTTTAAGAAATAATAATAACCTTAGTTGAATTTAATGGTTGATTTGGTTGGGTTTACTTTTCCTCACCTTATCAATAGAGATGACCAAAACATAAAAAAATACAAATAGCCAATCTACAAGCGATTTAGTCGATTATAAAAACATCAATTACACATTTCCACGTTGATTCATGGACATAATAACAAAAGAAACATGCTAAGCGATTATTCAATTAATCAACAAGGTAATCAATTGAATAATCGCTACGAAAAGGAATGGCCAGTTGCAGCCCTATAAACTAGTATCTACTGTATAAGACGACGACAACCCTGTAGAGCCAGGGCTGGAGAAGGGAGGACTGTGATTAAGTGATGACACCAAAGGCACTTTCAAGTTGGAAAGGAACAACAGAGTCAGTTTAGGAACTACATCGTTAATCACAGCACTTGCAACAGAAGCACTCAACTACAATCTAGCAAACCACTCCAAATATCCTAAAGCACTACCATCAAAGAGAGACAACAAGTCCAGATACCTGAGGCCGAAGATTTTGAGTTATGCTTTTGTTTGTATCTGTCTGAAACAGAGAAAACACAAAGCAAAAAACAAAAAGGAAAAGGAAAAGGAAAAAAAGCATGAGTATGTGTTCGCTCAACAAGTCACCACAACAGAGCAAAATCCAATCCCCCCCCTGCCTAGGTTTTCATCACCATGCAACTTGCATGTCTGCAGGAATACTTGAGATGTCAGCGACACTTGTCCTGTTGGTACATAATGGATTGCATTTTTATAGCGCTTTTCCAAGTGCTCAAAGCTCTTTACAATGGTCCATTCATTCATACATTGGGAAGCATTTAATAAAATCTGGCTAGGGCTGACGATGTTTCAGGAAAAGAAAAGTTTCTGGGCTTTCCCAATTTTGGGGGAAAGTGATTATTGGGGAAAAAGCTCAAACATAAAACAAGCAATATATGTATTTTAGTAAAAAATTAAAAAAAAAGCATAATTTACCAATTTTAACCTTATCTTTGTACTGTATAATCATTCCACTCTTTTCACTATTGTCCTTTATTTGATGCCGCCATTTCCATCCACTTGCTCTGCTTAAGAATGAACATTCTCTCAGAGGCAGGCTGTGGACAGATCAGAAAACCTGCCGACCAATGACACAGGCATTAGGACCAATTAACATAAGATAGGGTTGCAAATTGACAAGGGAAGACTACGGGCCTCACTTATGGAAAGAGCTTAAGAAAAAATAATGAATATCTGTCATTCAAGCAAACAAAATTCAAGTCACGCTGTAATGTATGAAAAAGTTAATCTTGATGTTACAACAAGCTGCAGCGTAGATATTAATATTGTGATGTTTTCTTTATAAAAACACAATCACTCGTATTTTATTATGTTGTGAATTTCTTATTTGAAATGAATTAAATCTGGTGCATAAGACTTAAATAATAAATAAGGCCTAAAAATTCTTAAAGGCATAGATATCCAGAACTTGTCCTAACTATTGTACAATGTACAATAATTTATAAATATTATGTAATATTATACATACTATTGTTCGGACTGCCATTAGATCAACAACCTACCTCAAACCCTAACCTAACCCTAGCCACAAGCACGGAGGAGTGCATGTTCTACCACATGTCTGGCGGTTGCTACTGCACGCTGGTCTGTTAGCCTGTTTAATCTGTGGTTGAACCCTATAATTCCAAGATAAATGGCAATAATGTTCAGCGCCCCCAGCATTGTGTGTGGGCCACCATCATTGTGCCATCATGACACTCAGAGCCAAGCTATGGCTAGTGACCGGGATCATGATCATGAATTAATACAAAGCTCCTGGGCGGTCACTTACACTTTATTTAAAAGAAAATAGTGTTGATTTGTTTAAAATAGGTATCCCTTATTTAGTTTGTTGATCATGAACCAAAGAAAAGAAAACATATATAAATATTATCCTTTTGTAGTATTGGGTTATTCATTCTGATCTCATATTTCCACACAATATTGATCGGCATAATTTTCATCCCAAACTAACCCAAGCACATGGATATGATGTCAACACATGGCCTCATGATGCAGAGCCTATCCCCACTTACTGTCACAGACGTACGGCTTGTCGTGGTCATCCAAATCCGTCCTCCTGCGCCCTGAGCCCCGACCCTGTGGAAATACAAGCCATCAGCCGAGCACCCAATACAGATTCTGTGAAGTTCTTTACATCTCTTTCAAAATACAGTACGTTTATAGTTTAATTTAACGTATGACTACTACTATCTATAACTACTGTTATTTTCTTCCAAAGAAATTGTTTTACTCTTATGCACTTGCATGCAAAAAGCATTATACAGTATATCTGTCCAGTATATCTGTCTGGGAATGGCCACCGTCTGCCACATAGCCGATTTGGAGAACCGTTTATAGAGTTCAACTTCACACTTTACCCTGCACTAAGTTCCATGGGTCCTCACAGTACACAGAGGTAGAACCGTTCTCGAGATGATAAACATACTTAAAGATTCCCACTATCAATATGTAGATAGATATCAGCCAATATGTAACGTGAATATCATTGTTTATTGTGCAGATTTGTAAAAATGAAATCCAACATATTCCGGACAAAATGACTTTATTATCAGTGTTGTTTTTGTCTACTAAGACTAAAGACTAAGTCGACTAAGACTAGACTAACGAAAAATCATTTCAGAAGACTAAAATGGGACCAAAACTAAAATGTGTGTTTCCAAAAGACTAAATCATAAACTAAGACTAATAACAGTGTAATTTTATTTAATTTTATTTATTTTAATTTTATTTAATTGAACACTAGTACATGCTATGTGTATATTGTACTGTAGAATACAATAATGTTCACTTGTTCAGACCTCAGAATAATGTGTTCTGTGGATCTATTAAAAGAACACTGTAGATCAGCTTGGCTTGAATAAATGTCATATCTGCAGTATGCACTGCATAACCGTTCAGGAAAACATGTCATACGATCAAGACTATTACTAATTTCAGTCATTCAAAACTAAAAAAATAAAATAAAATGAGGCATGTTGCAATTGTATAACAGGCGAGCTCTGACAGTGTGATAAAAAGAAAACACAACAAACACACACACTGACAAAACAAACTAACAGTTCCAAATGTGCTGGAACCGATTCCGGTTCCTCAATGTTGGCACCAGTTCCTGCTCCCAATTCCGGATCCCTACCCTATATCTCATGCAAATAATACCATGCAAAATCCCAGACAACTCCAACTGTATTTAGTGCTGCATATATTATTTATTTCCCCGCATCACACCTGGAAAACTACAAGATTCTGGCCCAGAACACACAGAAGTGTAAGTCCTTTGTTGCTGCCCTACATGCCAGCTAGCATATAAAGCGCATAAGTAAGTATATTAGTTCCAGCCTATGCGAGATTCACTTTAGGTCTACTGTGAAAAATCCAAGAAGCAATGAAAAGTTGTACAGGGATTCAATGTTCATGTTTAACGTTTTCCTTTCTTGCTAATTTCATTTGCAGAAATCCAAGATATGGAAATGCCTATAAGTTCATTCAAAAGTCACATGTGTCTGTGTGACCGAGCCACGGCGGTAGTAGAAATCAGAGAGATCATAAGGGACAACTGGTGTAAATATTAACAGGTGAGATATTAAATGGCATATTGTAGGCACCTACTTAAATACTAGATTATGTTAAAAACACGTAACCAAACTCATTAAGAAATGCTTTTATTCAGATGACTTACTCTTCCTTTGCCTCTGTGTCGCCGTTTGGGAGTGTCAACCTCAAAGTCATCGTCATCATTGAAAGCGTCCTCTGCTGCATCGGCCTCCAGAACTCTCTAAAAACACAACAAGGCTGTTAGGCAAATACGATTTGTTTCCCAAATACGATCTTCAGGACTGACTGCATTACACTGCCATGTGCAAGTGATCCATTCGGATTTGTGTACAGTATTCATCAGTCATTGTCAATTTTATCTGCAAGCGGTTGCAACACAGGCTTACCAGCTTGAACTTGTAGATCAGCTATTTTCGGCACACGTGAAATTAAATCAGGCTTTAGTGTCCATCCGAGTGTACAGACTAAGACCTTATCAGTAAAACACAGGTTCGAATCTGTTTCCTCTTGTTATTTTGGTGTTCAGATTTGGATGTGGTAAACCGTGTGAATAGTTTTGGCTCAATATTGAAATCGAGGAGCTTTTTCAAGGTTTCTTAAGGAACTGGAGAGGGACTGGTTGGTAGGATGCATTGATATGGAAGTGGTTACGGTTAGGAAACCACACTGGTCCTTTTAAGTAACAGTGAACATAATGCAACCAGGAAGTGGCTGGTTAGTCTCTAGTTTCTTAGGAAATCTATGTACACCGCCTTATCTGCTCACTGTGTAAGTAGGTGCTCTAACTGTTGCTCAGTAGTTTTCAAAAGAGCATCTTTACTACTTTTACTCAAGGAATCTTACAATTGACGAGTACTATTGTACTTGAGCTGGATATTCTGGAACTCTTCGCGATCCCTGATAAATACCAAGCTTTTAATCTTCTTGATTCTAACGATAATACCACTGAGCATGGATGGCAAAGGTGCGCGCAGAACTCACCTGGATCTCCAGCAGGCTTTCCTCATCATTCTTGGAGTTGTTCCTCTTGTCCAGACCCTCTCCACGCAGCAGGGCCTCTAGTGTAGTGCTCTGAGTGGGCATGGAGTCCTTGGACATGAGGCTGCCATCTGTAGCAACACAAAGAGAACACATGGAACTAGAACGGCACTCTGAAGTCTGCGTTATACTTCACCGTTAAACTCTGTATACCGGTGACCCCGCAAGTGGTCTGTATGCAAAGTCGGGAGTTTCGTCCTGTTATTATGTGGCCTGCACTGCCCACCGATCTGCCATGAGCGCAGTTCATGACAGAGAGAGGACCGTTCACACAGTCAGGGACAGAGCAAAGGAAACAGCACTCAGATCAAACATGTGTACAAAACGGAAGGGAAGGGGGTGTCTGGAAACTGTGCCTCCAGTACACATGTTAACGTTTTCAAAGCAGAACATCGTATTGATTCTAATTTAAATTTTAAGGCCCATATTAGCAACGTCACCAAAGTGTCCTTTTACCACTTAAGGAATATTGTCAGAGTCCGTGGCTTTCTCTCGCAGTCAGACACAGAAAAATTAATGCATGCCTTCATCACTAGCAGACTTGACTATTGCAACGCTCTCCTAACAGGTATTCCCAAAAAAGAAATTGACCGGCTTCAATTAGTTCAGAACGCTGACTGACGTGTACTGACCAAGACCAGACGGAGAGAACATATCACTCCGATCCTGCGATCACTCCATTGGCTGCTTGTGTTATACCGTATCGATTTTAAAGTCCTCCTACTTGTTTTTAAATCCATCCACGAAAATGCACCTGTTTACTTAACGAACATGCTTCCAAGATATGTGCCTGGACGAGCCCTCAGATCCTCAGGCACAGGCCTCCTAGAAATCCCCAGGGTAAAACCAAAAACTAAAAAATATGGTGAAGCAGCGTTTAGCTTTCATGGCCCAGTAACGTGGAACAGCCTACCGGCTAATCTTCGGCTCTCTGAATCCACAGAAGTCTTTAAACGAAACCTTAAAACATACCTTTTCAGCATTGCTTTCGCTTCTTAATTAAGTGAACAAGCAGTCCACGAAGTGGACCTTGTTAAGTGAACAAGCAGTCCACGAAGTGGACCTTGTTAAGTGAACAAGCAGTCCACGAAGTGGACCTTGTTAAGTGAACAAGCAGTCCACGAAGTGGACCTTGTTCACTTCTTGATTTTGTCTCTTTTTTCCTCCTTCCGCCAGAAATAGCTGTTCTGGCTGAACCGTGCAGTCGGTTTTCGCGAAAATTGGTAATCTGGTAGAGGGTGATGCCAAACGGTGATGATGCGAAGCCTGTGACCACTGGTCAAATGGTGGCGCTATAGCACTCAACTGAAATTGCAAACTTTAAACACTTATAACTTATGAACTGCTTGACTCTCAGAAATGTAGCTTATATTCACTTATGCGTCTGCTTATGCCGAACAACTTTTGTATTCTGACTTTTGACCTCTGACCTTTAGATGAACCGCCATCTTGAATTATATGTAAAACAGTTAAAATGTCTGTTCTCCTACAATCTTTGATCAAAATGCATAACAATGACCTACACATGAACTTTGGAGCCATACGAATATGAAAATAGGTGTGGATTTTGTTTTAAGTGAAAAAATTATGTTTTTACGAGCCAATGAAAATTGCTCGTTTGTGAAAATGATTCTAATGCCCCTAATCTACACATGCAGCGTAATATGCTTCTGATATTTTACAGTTTTGTAGAGGGGGATGCCAAATAGCAGCAAAACCAGTCTTACTCAAATTGCTCAAATGGGGGCTGTTACGTGTATTATTATGGGGGAACAGACAGACAGTGCAGGCAGCATGTGTTCCTCCCCTCTATATTCTGCTCTCCTCTCCTTCTCTCCAGTCTGTCAATCATACTCACAGGTCCAGCCCACTCATCTCCAGTACCAGCCCACTCCTCCACCTCTCACCACCGGTTGGGCCACCACGCATCTGTCTCCTCCAATCACCTCCATCATCAGACTATATAAGTCACCTGTTGTCTTCCACTCACTCTCTTTCTAGCCTGCCAGCAGACAGCAGCTCCAAACCATTCAGTGTCCTAAGCATACCAGTTTTGCCAGTTTGTCCAAATACAAGTCAAATAGTAGTCCTTAGAAGTTGTCCTAAACACAGCCATTTTGTAAAACCAGTCTTTGTTGTTAAAAACGAGGCTATTCGGTAAAGCCCTACTCTAGCCACAGTCTCACAGTAAAAGTACTGTTAAAGTACCGTACTGTACTGTTTATAATCAGAGTACTTTCTTTTGTTTGTAGTTCTAGTATTTAAGTTCAGCCTTCCCATTTTGAGTTAAGTTCTTCAGGGAAGGGACAGGGGAAGACAGGGTACCCTGTACATTTTGCAACACGTAGGTAACTCCCATGTTTTTTACACCAGGTTAGAGGTGAGTGCCACATGTTGTAATTTCCTTTTTTTGAAGGTAGAGTAGGAATTGTTTGTTTGAGTAATTCCCGGTAGGTTAGAGGGTTGGGGTTCTAGGTAGGTGTGTTTTTGATTGTAACTTTTTCTGGCACCACCAGTCCCTTCCCTTAGCTTTTTGTATTTTCTGTTCAGTAACCTTACTACTTTAATTCAATAAATTGTAACCCTGAGTTTTCCTTAACCCTTTGTCCGCCCATCATTTCATTTTCCGGGTATTATATGTAAATCCCGTCTGGGATATTACAGGGGCGCTATAACAATTCTTTGAAACTGAAACATTTGAACAACCATAACTCGGGCCTTGTTTGGCCAAAAATCATGGGACTTGTTTCTACATGTTCCTTGATTCATGTGGAACACATCTGTAACTACGACCGGTAAGCTCCACCCCCAGAGTGTCTGCCATTTTAAGCAGTTTGAAAAATGCTCATGCCTGATTTTCTGCCTGGACTTTTGATCAATTTGCATGAAACCTGCTACATGAGAACTTTGGCCCCATCCGGACAAAAGTTCCGAAGCAAATTTGTTTTCATCAAAAATGGCAACACTGGAGCAAGTATTGTGCCAGATTGTGTGAGAGCAATAAGCATGTGGAACTTAGGGAAGCATGTGAAATATGGTCTTCCAATTTCCAAGGTGAGTTTTCCATTTTTATATGGCTTATTGTGCATATAGTGCTGTTTGCATATTGTCACACGGTTTGGTGGTCTTGCATGTATCTGTGATGTGATGATGTGTTACGAGCATGTCAATGTGCAAAGTTTGAATACTTGGTACCAAGACATAAAAGCTCCCATCATGTGATGAAATATATATATATATATATATATATATATATATATTATATATATATATATATATATATATATATATATATATATATAGTGTGTGTGTTGCATGTAGCAGGGAGACCTGTCTCCAGACAATCAGAGCCATCTAGTAGAAGAGTTGCGACATTGAGGGGTCAGAAAACCGCCTGGTCACGTGGTCTCATACTCTCACGAGCCCATAGGCTTCAATGCATTCAGTAACTTCCGGCTGTCACTATCCAACAGAAGTCTATGTAGACGGACTGGCCCCATGAAGTGAACAGAGTTGGCGTAACTGTCTATTTCCAGGGCTCTGCAGACAATGATCTGTGGCCACTCCCCAAACACTCACCCACTTGCAGGTGGCCACTGACAGCCCCTCCCCCACTATAAAACCAGGGACTTAGTCATTCAGTCCTCCTATTGCTGTCAACATGCACTGAGTGAGCAAGGTAGGCATTAGGTGTTTTTTATGCTAAACCATCACTCACATTATTGTATGTAGTAAATGGTCCTGTTGTTCCTCAGGTGCTCTCCTCCTAGTTCTGGGCGCTGAGGGACAAGCTCCTGTTGGGTTGTTTGCACTTAACTGGAGGTATGTTTATGCACAAGGAGCTTGTAGATCAGCCATTTCTAATTGACACTTTACTATTTGTATAATTTTACACTGTGGTTAAGTATTCTTCAGGTGACCTCTGCATAAGCCTCAGTACTGCTCAAGAGCCTCTTTTGTTTGTTTTCTTGCACTTAACCAGAGGTATGTTTTAAAGGTAGGGGAAGTGATTTGAAATTCATGGTGTAGTACCAGCCTGGTGCACTAGGGGCCCCCAAAAGTAGCTACACTATGTGAACCTGCTGCTCTCTCCTGATTGGAGGAGAATTGTGGTGACCTGGGGAACGTTTATTAGCTCCTCTGCTAACGTGGGGGGGGGGGGGGACTCCATATGTGGTTTCCACACCTTATAATAGAGCATTTTAACAGAAAAATATTTTTTGGGTGATATCTGACAAAAGTGAAATCACTTCTCCTACCTTTAAGCAAGGAGCTTGTAGATCGGCCATTTTTAAATGTTCATGTTTGAATGTTTTATGATATATTGTGATTTATGTACTCATATGGGTTTTTGTTACACTTCCAGTGTAGACGGGTGTAGCCTACATGACCTGTTGGTGGACCTGTTGCGTGTGGCCATGACAACACACACACACACACACACACACACACACACACACACACACACACACACACACACACACACACACACACACACACACACACACACACACACACACACACACACACACACACACACACTGTCTGTCAATCAGTGTCTGTGCTTAACTCCCTCTGTCTCTCCCTCACTCAGTGTGGCACACCCAGCTGGCACCTGCAGCAAGTTCCCCAATCAGCCATGCTCCTCCTCCTGCATAAAAGCCAGCTCCTTCAGTCTGATGGCAGACAGACCAGACAACAGCTCAGCAGCCCAGCTCTGTTCTTGTTAGCCTTTGTTTTCAGTTCTCTTTAGTTAGTTTATTTCTGTTTGGCCTGGAGATGGCCGGCAGCCTTGGTTTTCGTTATGTTTTAGTTCTCGGTTTAGGATTCATTTGTTAAGTTAGGGCGAGGGGTGGGAACAGCTTCGACGTCCCTAGGGGTGGCCTGGGCCCCCCCTCCTTCTGTTTGCGGCATCTCCAGGTCTTCCTTTGTTCTCCTTGTTTGGTAAAGTAATCATGTAAATAATTCATTACAAGTAATCAGATTACTTAAGTATCCCTACCAGTTCAACCAGCAATGCTGCCCTTGTACAAATGTAATCTAATACTTTTGGGAGTGGTTGTTAATAAAAACCGTTAAACCTTGCCATTCTCTTGATGTCCTTCTTTTATGTTGGAGTTTCCATTTTAGCCACCTCACTGCTTTTACAATGGAACTCGCATGGCTCATCAATGAAATGTTTAAATTACTTATATTATAATTCATTTGACCATCAAATGTATAATGCAGCCTGGCATTGGTCATTTTATGAATCACATTAATTGTTAACATGTGTAGGCTCTTGTTTTGAAGCATTTTTATCATAGATAATCATTGATTAAGGGTAGTTGTTTGTTTAAAGGATACACTTCATAAAAACATACTGCTGTAAACCAGTATACTTTTATATTGTATGTAGAGTTTCACGTCAGGATGTGGCAGATTGTCACACCCACATGTCCTATTGCTTCAGTTTTCTTCATAAACTGATTTGTCTTGTGTTTTGTTTATCCACTGCTGCATGCTGTTGCATGATCTAAAATCCAATTTTAATGCAACGCACCAGAGCCATTTAGAGACGGAGTTGCGCCAATGATGGGGTACACAGTTACATTGGGTTAGTCACGTGATCAGTGGTCACAGTGAGCCTAACGGTGAAAAATCATAGTCTAGTGTCTGAAACACATTGTTTGAAGTGAGTAAGATGAGATGTAAAATGACAACCGGTTTGAATTATTTTACAGTAACAATTAAAGTCTCTGCAATGTGTATGATTTGCTATTACTTAAAAAGACCTAACATAAAAGGATTCAAGCTGGGCTTTTACTTTGAGTCCAATGCATTTCTGCCTACTTCTCAATAGCACGGAGTTACACTCGCATATCATGAAAGTGACATTCACGGAAATGTCACTTTGTGATTGAGATGATAAAACTCAATGTAATGGTAATGGCACCAACTCAGTGGCCTTGTGGTTAGAGTGTCTGCCCTGAGACTGGGAGACCGGGGTTCGATTCCCGGCCAGGTCATACCCCGACATTCTAGATTTCCAGTAGTAACCTACCCAAAGCATTGTACAAGCCTTGATCATTTCATGTAACAGTGTAGTGGTTAAAACATTGTGCCAGATTATGTTAGATTAACTTCTTGAACAAAGTGGCCATTAAACAACTGTTGTTAACTAGTGTCCAATCACATTTATTTCACAATTTCTTCTAGTTGTACTTGAATTGTACTGTAATTGTCCAAGCTTTTATCAGTTTTGTTGTAGGAGGCCAGGTTGACATGTAGGCTACTGTAGGAATTTTACATTTCATTTATTCATTCACTATTGTATGGACCCAGGGCAAAAGCACCAAAAATATGTTCCTTCTTCTGCATATTGTTCTGACTCCTTATTGCTGCTTGCTTGTTCACGTTTTATTGCTGCTTGCAGCTATATTTTTATTTATTATTGTTTTCTTTCCCCCTGCCATCCCTTTCCTGTTCTCATCTTTCTGTGAAGCACATTGTGTTGCACTTGTTGTATGAAATGTGCTATACAAATAAAGTTTTGATTGATTGATTGATCGTATGTCCCCTGCATCAACACATGTTTATTTTTGCCAGTTCCACATGGCATAGACCGGTGGCTCTAAAACAAATCAGCATTTTGCATATCTAACGCGGGGAAGTCTGGAATCCCATATCGAGTACACAAAATGGTTCCATGTGTGTTGCGTACGCTCCTGGAGTTTCAGACCTGTACGGTATCAATAGTTTACAAGGGGATACCCACTCTTTTTGAGAAACACTGTTCTCGTCTGGACCCGACAGTACTGAATGCCCAGTGTTGTGATACATCATCCATGTGCCTTTAAAAATAAATAACATACTTGAGTCTGTAGATGCAAGGTGAGATGTAGTATCGATACTCTGATCAATATTTGCATTTTGTACTTGTTTGTTTGTGATGGATTCAAAACAGATAATTATGCTGTGTTGAAGATACTAATGTTTGTATTTTATTGTGAATGCATAAAAGAACATTTCAAGCACTACCGTTAAATTGCCAGTAAGAGAGTGTAAAGTGCTTGAAATGTAAAATGGGTTAAACAACAATAAACACAGACTGTCTTTAAGTGATTTCATTCACACACAGAAAATTAACTTGTTGATATTGGCCTGTGTGCTTTCCATTTCTCCTCGTAAGTCTACTCACATTGGTGAGTAACACATAAAACCGTTGACCGATTTGAACAATGTTTGATAATGCAGGTGCTTTGTTGACTGTTAAACAGCAAGGCACTGAATCCCCAACCGCTCCAGTACAGCAGTTGGGGCCAACTGCCCTGTTGTTATACAGGGCAGTTGGCCTTGGATAAAATACTCTAAGTTCAAGAGTCAATAAATGTCGGCAGTGGCCCTATACACTGGTAGCCAAAGTGCTTTGAACCGGGGTCCGTATGCATTTCCGACCAGTATTTGGTCGGACAACCAGATCAAGGTCTGCGAACATGCAATAAGGTTGGCAAACATGCATTAAAGTTGGTGAACATGCAATCAGACCGAGGGAACATGCAATAAGGTTGACAAACATGTGCTGCTTTGTGCTTGTCGTTATTGTTTATAACAAAACGTTATGCAAATTCAATCAGACTGTAGAAGGTTGGAAGACACATTATGAGTTTGTAGATGTACAACGTAGATCAGAGGGGAAAAAGGAGGAGGCCTAAAATAGATCCCCAGGGGACTCTGATCAGTGAGGCATCATCTACTATACTGTGTAGGTAGCTAGTGAGTGACAACTTCAACATCAATGGAACGGCAACCAGATAAATATTTGAGTAGGAAATCAATGTATGTGTTCTCCATCCAAAAGTATTAAGTTATACCTCAAACCAAAATAGAAGCTAATGTAACATGAATGCTTAAACTCCACACCACACACATTGACAGTGTATATTACACTGAGAATTGTTTATAATTGGACTATATCATTTGTCCTGAAGAGGCAAATAATTGATGCTGTTTGGTTATTAAAAAACAAAAAAAGAGAAAAGAAATTTCTATGCCCTGCTATAACGTGTCTAAACAATGCAATGTAACATAACTTTGTTTACAAAACTTTGTACCTCCCCTCCAACAGTATATATTTGTCCCCATTTTCAAATGTTTTTTTTTTTATCATTTTATCATTTTATCATGTTTGTGACACTTGCTTTGGCGATGTAAACGTTTTCTCATGCCAATAAAGCTCCTTCAGATTTGTATTAATATTATTAGCCATCAAAAAGTCAGGTAATATCAGCAGACCTTGTTACAAAAGTCATAAGTCACATTCCCACCTGAATTACCATGGCCTCATTAGAGGGTGAATGGTACCTGTACATCTTGAAATAACGTTCAATTTATACAATGTATTACCATCTATCAAAAAATGATGTGTTTAATTGTGTCCACCAGGTCGAAGGCATAGGGAGTATGTTTTGCATGTTTCTGAGTCTGCCTGTCCATCTGTTACCAGCTAATCTCCAGCACCATTAATCCGATTGATGCCAAGCACACACACTCACTGGATGCCAACAATGAACCTCTGCCCCAAATTTCCCAGAACTGCCTGTTATAGCACCACCATGAGGCAGCAATCTTTACACAGCATCTCCAGAGTTATGCCTCAAATAATCCAATTAACATCAAAGGCATAAGAACAAATGGCACCCTTTTCATATTGGCATACAGCATGAAAAGGAAGCCACCAGGAGACCTGTGCCCAGAAAGGCACTTTTTCTAGTTTATAGCATTCAATAGCTTGCACTTTTATTTACAAAACATCAATTAAAAGTTTATAACACCTGCAATCTGAGGTATGGATAGTGTTGAGCTCTAATGTATAGCATGCCACCTATGACAGGGTGGGTAGGGCAGGTAAGTATGGATGCATGTACCGTACAAATCAGGGCTGGCCGATGATTACTACTTTTTATATTATCCTACCATGGCTACTCAAGACAACATAATAATACACGACGGCCAGAGGAAGGAGGCGAGTGCTGAAGGGGACAGGGAGGAGCATTATATTACAGGCCGTCAGTTAAATCAGTGTCAGATAGGGTGACATACGCCAAGATCTGACAAGAAACGCAAACGTCTCCCATTTTGAAATATTTTTTTTAACCCTGGGAAATACTAAAACAATGGATTTAGTAACAATGTCTCCATTGTAGCATGAAAATCTAAACCATATACTGTAGATAGCATTAATTGTTGTGCAGAGGAGAACAGAGATGCGGAGTGGCAGATCAATTGAAAGGACATGACATGGCTCTAGTCACTCCCGCTGATCAGCAGACATACCACTAAACTAAACCAGAAACATCTCTAAACAGGAGAAGCTGTAGACTGTACAGACTGTTATAATGTCCCAAATTCTAATTTAGTTCAGTCACCTTAACCCATTAAGAGCGGATAATCATCCATGGCATTTTAAATACGTTGGCCATTTTTGCAACGTGGAGATTTGGGCAAATCTGAGTTATTAGAAAAATAAGAAATCTTTGATTACTATTTATTTATGAATCTTTACTGAAATATTTTCTGATGAGGGTCGGCAGCCAAATACATAATCTTGGGGTAATCTTCAAGCAGTGACATGCGTCCAGATCAGCAATCATCCTCAGCCTGGCATGTATGTATAGTAGGATGTCCTCAAAACAGTGGACCAATCACAGCGAACCACACACCACAGCTGATGCTGCCATGGCAATAACAGCTCAACTCCTACTGCGCAGCTCACATTATTAGTGCTTTCTTCACAAACTGCACACCTAGTGCATTGCTATTATTTCATCCACAGCTGCAAATTGCACAGGGAAGCCACGGTGCCATTAGGTCAGTGCCATGACCTTTGTTTTTAATAGAAGGAAAGTGTGATTGAAGTCATATCGCCCCCACTTCTAATGTGTCAGCACTCCATAAGTTAAAAGGTGGCTTGCGCGACGTTCTTGAACAACGCAGTGTGCATCTCGTCTGATTTGAACTGGAGCAGAACATCTAAAGGAGTGTAGGAGTGAAGCAGGTTGAGCAGACAAGAAACGCAGAACAAACAAAAGCTTTGACAGTCAAGTCACATCCGGAAGCCGTATTTACACACACGCGCGCGCACACACACACGTACACAGCTCTCTGCAGAGAGCATCATGTTCAGCCAGTAGAGTTTGGGTGGATACGTGGTTGAAAAGAGGACACGCTTCAAAGACTCCCGACCACGGCTTTGTAAAAAGTCGGCCCTTCGTAGGCGCTCGGCTCACCGCTGTGCCCGCGGAAGAACAGACAAAAGCGCCGCTCGACGGGCAGCGGACCGCAGAGGTGAAGAGGGGGCTCAGGGCAGAGAGTACTTGGATTCTCGAAGCGCTTCTCAGACGACAGGCCCCTCTCTCTCTCTTTCCCCCACTTTCCTTCTGCCACGCGGCGGCAGCCCCTCACCATTGTGTCTGCGCACGTTGACTTTCAACTCTCCGCGACGAGACAGCCCCCACCCTCTCTCCACCCGCCCCTCCCTCCCTCCCTCACAACCCATGGGAGCTGGGGGGCTAAAAATAGACCCGGCAGCAGCCTGCAGCAGGGAGCTGATTCTGCATGCAGCCCCAGTCTCTAACACACCAACCGTTAGACAAGCCAGCCAGCCCGGCCCGGCCCGCCAGACACACGGCTATGAGGACTCTTTGGCCGCTGCCCTACCCCTGCACCGGGTGGCCACCTCTGACCAAGCAACACAACATGCTCCACATAAAGGCACGCCAGGTTAGATCAGTTGAGGTGGACCCCTCTGCTGGGCATTCGCACTCGCCCCCATACAATTACACTGCTAAGACGAGGGGAAAGTGGGGTGGATTGGGGAGGGGTCGGGTGGTGTAGATTGTAGAAGGCAGTGCAGTGAGAGCTACACTGAAAACAATAGGCTACAATAGGATGTGTTTGGGTGGAAACAAAGGCTCGGTTCACACATGCTATCTCTCTATCTCACATGCTCGTAAGCCTCGCTGCCCACCTCCTCCTGCTCCGCTCCAGCACTTCCTAAAACGTCTATTCTTCTTGTGTTGCGCCACATAGAGTGGATGCAAATTCCACCGAAAAAGCATGACTGCTGATATCAATCAGCATGGATTTTCTTTCTTATCCGGGGCTGATCAAATCCAATGCCAAGTTCCGGATAGCCTGTTTTAAGAGACTGCTGGGTCGAATGAGATGCAACATAATGGCCGGCGCAGAGAATACAGGGTTTCTTCCGTTGGTTCCTTTCTCCAGTATAACGTAACATCCCTGCGGGTCCGCGGGGCCCAGGCCACAGAATGGCCGGGCAACCTGAGCCCAGGAAGGAGCGTTTGCCAGGTAACACAGACGGACCAGCGTGGCAAAGTAAGGGGAAGGATGGACAGAAATATCCGAAAGGGCAGAAACAAAAAGTGGAAAAAACATATGATAGGCAGAGCAACAGAGAGCAAACGTAGGAAGAGGGACTGTCTGTGAAAACAGAAAGAAAATACCAAGAATCAGCGAGAGAAAGTGGAAAAGGTACAAGACAGACTATAAATTGGAAGCGGTTTACAAGTGTTGAGTGAGAAGTGAGCTAATTCAAGTGGCAGCGAGAGAAGGCCAAACTCCATTCCATAACATTTATTAAATGCCGTCTGCAGCGGCCGAGCCCCGTCTCGCTGCACCCGGCAGCAGTAAATCTAATTACATGTTCTGCTTCTCACAAAACAAGTTTACCAGCCCGGCCAACACGACCGCATTTCGGCCCCACGAAGGAGTTGACTGGCAGCGGGCCCTGTGTCGTTTTGGCTCCAGATGCCGATGCACTTGTAACTCAAGATCATCACCTGTAGTGGTGTAGTGCCACAGCTACCGACAGTTATTATAGTGACTATTGCTATAGATGACTTTTCGATTGACAGTCCATAACCATAGGAGGATTATTATTCACTACTCCATATCCAGGACAAAGTAGGTACAGGCTTTTGGGTCATTATGCTCTCTGTATGCAGAGTATAAAGGTTTGGAGAGGAGTGACAACTGCTGATTTCATCTGAATGCGTTTGTGTGGTCAAGGCCCGGCGTCAATCCTTCAGAAGTCCATCATTATGTACACTCAGCTAAGCCATGGTCCCATGTAATAATAATAACAACAACACAATGTTCATTCAGTCTGTGTGCGAGTGCTGCTGTATGAGATATTCAAAGCGTGTATGTGTGTACAGTACAGTACACACAGCAATAACTTTGCAGCTGTGTCGGGTCTGCCAGTGCCGCGACATTCGAAATTTAAGCTGGGGTTGTGCTTATACACCCCCGGGTAGGCATAGTTTTCCTGAGATTAGGTTTCTGTTTCTAGCAATTCAATCTGGTGTTGGGTCTGTTAGGAAATAGTTTGACAAATTAATTATGTCTTGTTTTGTGAGCCCCTGCCTATGGTGGGCATCTGGGGCTACATAGTTTATATTGGACTGTTTTTCTAAGCATTACTTGGGCTGTTTATTTTGCCCAGTGTTCGTCGTCGTAGTGACTTGTTTTGGAATGCCACGCCTGTGCCATTGCCCCAGTGGCCACCGATCCTCATCCCATATTATGCTAATGGTCACTGCTCATGTACATCTTCAAATCAGTCGCTCAAGCCACTGAAAAGGGAAAAAAAATGCATGAAAACGCAACGAATGACCAGACATTTCCTTCTTCACATGTAGGATAATAGATTGCATTGGTTAGTTCGAATAACTGGAGAGACATCCTGGAAAGGAAGATGCTAGGTGTCTAGTTGTATGAAGTAAGGGGAGGCTACAGGTTTGTGTTTGTGTGGAATATATGAAGGCTCTGCCCAAATAATACTCTGACCAGCCAAAATGTCGCAACATTGAGAGGACAGAAAACAGCAGCCTGAAAGAGGGACAAAAGAGGGACATTTCCAAAATTTTCCTGAGAGTTTACAAATTTTTCTGAGAGTGTACAAATGGACCCTGCCAGGGCCATTTGGTTCCATTTGTACACTCCTAGAAAAAAAGGTCCAAAAAGAAAAATCATTAACATAGTGAAATACAACTTTTGATAGAGCCGCCACAGGACTGATCCCATCAAGTGAACAGAGTTTGCAACAGCGTAAATCTGTGGGCTGTGTGTGTGTGTGTGTGCGTGTGCGTGTGTGTGTGTGTGTGTGTGTGTGCGTGCATGTGCATGGCTTGGGGGTGGGGGTCCTTACCCAGCTGCAGACCATACAGTCCCAGGCGAGGGTCTGTAGCAGTGTGTAACCGCCTCTTCTTCCTCCAGCAGCGGGCCGGGTACGTGTACATCTGCCCCGCAGCCACTCCTACACACAACATTCACAATAGTTAGACCCATATGTCGTTTTGGCCGTCCGACATGAACCTTTTATAGCTCCATAATTTACCTTTTTGTTTTTTTTTTTTGTTTTTTTGTGAACACTTCCATTTCCATTTCTTGATCACTTTTAAAGATATAAGAAAAACTCGGGAGCTTGCTTTGTCAAGCGTTACGTTGTGAGCTTGTGGATTTGCTATTTTCACTAGCAAACATATTCATTTAAAAAGGTAACTTATTTTGATGAAAGGGTAGCGTTTTTGTTAACATTTTGCTGAAATCGTTATTATTAATGCGAAACCTGACATCAGTCAGGAGCAGGAACTCTCGCCTCTCAAACCACCCCTCACCAAAACCGTACATCATGCAATTTAACATGACTATCGTATGTGAAGTGAAGTCGGCGGGTTGAATGGTTCACAAGTTACGTCACACCTGGGTTACAGAGGTCTTTTTTGGTAGCTCTGGACAACTGTGAGTCCGACCGACTTGACAACAGGATTGGTTGAAAAAAATATATATTGTCCTTTAAGTATATACTGTATAAGCAATAGATCTCAGAATTGTATTGCCATTTTTTCTTCTTTATCTTAGACCGTTCCATTATTAGATCACTGTCTGAAAATATCTACTATCTATAACAACCATAGGGACCGCAGTGGACCTTTAAAAATCATAGTCCTCCACCACCTCCACATTTGACTCCACCAGTCCTCCCTTTTTCCTTAATAAGAGGCAGCTCAGCGAGGCTCTTCCTGGTTGGCTAAGAAATACTCCCGCCTGAAATATTTGTTATCCAATGACAAAGCGTATAGGGATTTCAAAAAGACTAGATTCTTTCTAAGAAGACTTCATGAAAACCATAAAAATAAAAATAAAACATGTAATTATAATTTTGATCATAAAATTACATATAGGAACCTTAACTCCCAAAATGAATTGAAGAGTTGAATGCTCGTCGGAGCATTCCCTCTCCTTAGAGGCCGATCGGCAGACCCAATGGACTTAATGGAGTCATGGCAACGGTGGGATCGACGGGGGTGGGGGGTATTTAAAGGCACAGTCGCACGTCTTATGTCCAACCTTAAAAAAAAAAAAAAAAAAAAAAAAAATGTTTTTTTTTATGACTGCTGTTTGTGTTTTTTTTTTAGAGCAATCAGTCAATCAATTCATTAATTAATGGCACTCTGGACCAAATGTGGGCGCTACAGGCTGGTAAAATGGTACCTAAGGAGTTAATTAGCTGGGGCAAACGATTAACAAATTATGTGGATTATAGATGTACATATGCATAGCTTTCAGTCACATGGTTTCTCCGACCCCCTGGCGCGCAGGAAGGACGTCGCTGTAAACATAACACACGCAGTTTCCTAGCTGATTTAAGTAGCAAGGACTATTTAGATCATCTGAAAAAGAACGCAGATATATAGAGAAACTACAAGTGTTGGGCATTTGTGGTCCGTATTTAGCTCCCGAGGCTGTTTATTAGCCTTTAAATACGTGGCTGGCCGAACTCGAGTCTGGTGATGCCCCCATACATCTGGTGGAGTCCCCACACCACACCGCCGCCAAGACGAAGGCGCCGGCACAAAAGCACAGAGAGCCACCTGCACCTCCAGTCAGGCTGGGCCAAAATGCCGCTGCGTGGAAAGTGAAGAGCCCCCCACCGTCAAAGCGAAGGCGAGCAACGCCACACCAGCCAGAAGTGTAGCCACAGCAGCCAGCACAACACGACAAAACGTCTCCCATTCCCCCATTAACTCTGACAGATGGAACCAAACGGACCCGTTTGTTATGCTAGCTACTGTAGCTACACCCCCACCCCCCACACGATCTCTCTCTCTCCCTCTCCCTCTCCCCCCCCCCCCCTCTCTCTCTCTCTCTCTCTCTCCCTCCCTCTCTCTCCCTCCCTCTCTCTCCCTCTCTTTCTATCGTACTGCGCGGGACAGACTGAACACAGTAAACATTAAATGGCCAATGTAATGGATCGGACGGGGTATCGGAGACGTGAATGCAGATCTCCGATTCTTTATTTCTTTGAAATCGGGAGCCGATTCCAATAAAATATCGGATCAGGTGCATCCCTAATTTAGACCTGGATACATACCAAGTCAAAGCAAAGACGAGAATTGTAATTGGCTGCTACAGACTAATCCTTGCAGAAGTTCCCTGTATAGATTTGCTTTAGTACTAATGTAACAGATGTCATTAACTTTTTACACAGACCCTCAACTCAGTCACACAGCTTTAGACAGACTGAAGCGGTGATACTTTGTGCCAGAAACTCAATGGACCATAAGCAATGCAGGTAAACGTGTGTGTGTGTGTGTGAGAGAGAGAGAGTGAGAGAGAGAGAGAGAGAGAGACACTAAGACTGTGCGCGTGTACCAGGGCTGCGGTGATGGCGCTCCATCCAGATGTAGCAGTTGTTCTGAGCCACGCGGGTTTGCGAGTCCAGGAACGGCAGGCGCACGCTGCGCTCGGCACACAGGCGGGCATTGTAGCTGCGGCACTGCTCAATGGCTTCCTTATAGAACTGGTCACCCAACCTGCGGGGGCAGAACGCACACACAAAGACATAGACACAGACACACACACAGTGAATGCTATGGCTAAACACAGGGACATAAGCTGGCTATGTGGTATCTGCTGTGGTGAATTGTTAAAGGAAAACGGAGATATGTGGCTAACCAGAAATGTGGCCAACGCATGCAACATCTGAGAGAAAGCCTGAATGCCTGAATGACCGCTTTGATTACGGCCTGCTGCTTAACTGGCAATAGACCATTTATGTCCAGCAATTGACATCAAGTTAGCCTACATTTCAACCCTAGCAAGCATGGTATATTATGTGGAACGGATGAATACAATAATAACCATTATGCTACATGAGCAGACGGCCGTTTAAACAATTTAAGACAGCTCTCCCTATATTGAGTGTGTTGTGCGCGGAATCATATGTGAAAATGTACCAATAGAAATGCTGCCTGTGTGAACCGAGCGGTGGAACTACACTTTTGTCGTTACAGTGTTTGCATCAGACACTGTGTTATAATGCTGTGTTGTAGTTGGTGTGAGTGGTGCCTTGGAGCCAAGCACAGTTGTTGACTTAAGCAGCTGCAGGGTCAATAGATACTACTCAGACAGGGGTCAAAGGTCATACTCAGACAGGGGTCAAATATATGTCATACTTGGACACACACACACACACACACACACACACACACACACACACACACACACACACACACACACACACACACACACACACACACACACACACACACACACACACACACACACACACACACACACACACACACACACACACACACACACACCCCCCCCCCCCCCAATCAAGGGTGCATAAAGTGAAAGGATATGCCAGTCCTATCATGACCACAGACCAGTCAAACCTACCACAGTATGAAATTGATTGCTTGTTATTGTCGCCAGTTGCACGAACGAACTAGTAGCCACTGTCCACACTGAACATGAAGAAACGGCAATAGCGACTACGGCTGCTCTGTGCAGCCTGCACCGCGTAGCCATGGTGGCATGACTTTTGTTTTGTCACGACCTCTGGGTCTATGGCCTTGGCCACGTGATGCGATTCTGAACAGTTTGTGTGCTATGGTAGCTATTTAGAGCACTGCTGAATCAATGAGGGGGGATGATTGGACTAGGGTATCGCTGCGTGGAATGTGTGGAGAAGTCTCGCCTCGCGGTCTCTCCCTGGTGGACTTAAAAGGGGTGCAACTGATTTCATGGATATGTTAGAGTAGGATCCTTTAGAATTTTAATGATTCCACTCATTCCAGTTCCTTAACGATTTCCTCGTGACGGTCTAATTCCTTATAGGGGAATACCACTCATTTTCAATGTTGGACCATGCCATTAACTGTTCCGTCATAAACGTTTTGTGGCCTGGTCCGGTAGGTGCTGAATGCAAGCTAACGGCGCAAGATGAACAAAGAAGAGGTCTCGGGATAGTAGTACTTTCGTTTCAGACAGAACAGTCTGAAATGAAAGTACTACTATCCCCTGCTCTACTGAGGCCCAGGGTCTACTGAGGCCTACTAAAGACCTGGTCAACTGAGGCCTACTATCGATGTGATCATTGTTTTGTTTAGTGGGAGCTTGGATTAATGTTTTATTAGGCTCCGGTCATGGCACTTCTTCTCATTATGAGCCATAATGTCACTAAAAGATGGCATGCGTCTGCGCACATGGGACACACGCCACATTTTGGCCGTTTCTTACATGGATACAACGAACAGTGCTGGGCAATATTACATTGCTTATTAATTGGAATCAAGTGTAATATGCAACATATTACATGTATGTTACTTTGCACCAACACAGCCGCAACAAAAGGTACAACAACACTATCTTTTTTTTTAGTCAGAAGAGCCACGCATTTTGCAAATCTATATCCTTTATGCCTATAGAAGGAGGTCGCACACACACACACACAAGATCTTTCTTTCGGTTTCAATGTCACAACTCGGACAGTGGATGGCTTTGTACGTGTGCCTGTAATTATAGGTTGTTGTTCATGGCACTTATTAGGTCAAAATAAATTCACATTAGTTCATCTCCAGTATTACAGCATTGCTTTGGTGAAGACCAATGCAATAGTGCACAGCAGCACTACAACAGTAGTAGTGACTAAGCAGTAACTAATATTACAGTTTCATAGGACGTAATGATACATTACCCGTTACAGAGAAAGGTAATAATGTTACTAAGCTAAAGTAATATATTTAATATATTTTTTAAACTCTGGATTAAAGCAGTAAGGCTTCAAATTTGAGGACCTCGGATACCTGTGCATCATTAAATTAATCTCAGGCATGGCTACAAAAGGACTTAATTTTAATAAATTAAATCTCAAATAATTAAATAAAATAAATAAGTCTCCCCATCCTGTTTTGTCTACAAATTGAGGTCTACCACTTAATTTGTTTTTTTATGATTCAAATTGCTTTTCAAGTTTAACACAAAAAAGACAAAATGGGATAAAATTAATATACAGTGCACTTCACTAGTACCTTTACAGTGAAGATAAAACATTGCAGTCAAGGGGGTACACCGACGTCACGTCGGTGTACCATTTGGTTTGGCCTGCAGAGTACAGCGACTCAATGTCACTGATCACTGACTGCAAGTTCCACACAACAACATTAAAGGGAATGACAGAGTGTAATTTTGAAAATGAGTGGTATTCCCCTTAGTGGTTGCAATGTCATGCATCACGACAGAGGCCACGGTACAATATATCGATTTATCAATATTTATTGATTATACGTTTATGCAAAATGACTGCATCGCACAGTAAAACACTCTGAAGCTCACACAGATCTTTAATTTCATTTTTAAAAAAGTCTGGGAAAGGAGTGTGTTGCAACTTGCAAGCGTTAAACAGAGTTAAGTTTGTCAACACTGATCACCAGATAATTCATACCATTTATTGCTGATATAACAGCCTATCGATCGATATACTCATCATCCAGGCGTTCGATCGATATATTACTATATCGATATGTCCAATACACCACCAATTCCCCTTTAACAGTTTCCTTTATTGAATCAGTGATGTCCAAAGTGGGCCATATTAAGAAATATTAAAACACCCACTCCTAACATAATGTACAGTCAAACTAAAGCAAAGTCATACACACATGCATCACATTTGAATGATTCTATTTAACTATCATCAGGTGTGTGCTGTGAACAATAAGTGTCACTCAGCCTTTTTTCAGCCATATGTCACATTACTAAATTGTAAGCAGACAAGCAGGCTAAAAAACAAATATACAAAAGGAAGACAGAACACTTGACAGATTTACTATGGGAAAGGCCCATGTTAAAAATATGTCCCATAGGGTGAGCGTTCATATTGGTATGAGGCTGCAGGCCATATAAAGCCTGTATGTTTCAGTATCTAACTCAGAGTGTACACATGCAGTCAAATGGACGCATATTTGGTTCCATTTTGTACACAAAGTTATTGTGGTCCTTGACATTGAAACCACTGGTATTGTGGATTGCATGATAGTTCTGAAGAAGAAACTCTTCCAGTTCTAGAAACGGTTCCAAATGTGCTAGAACTAACTGGATCCCAACGCTGTGAATACAGTAGTAGGTGTCACATATCTCTGTGGCATGCCAGGGAGATTTTTCTGGCAGTCCTTCGGGGTTTCAGAGTTAATATTCAGAGTGAATTGGGGGGAGGACATTTCACATTCAAACCCTCAAATCTCTGCCACACGCCTGGTATGGTAATTAGCCTACTTAATTAATCTCAGCAGAGTGCCTCGCACAGGGGCAGGTTCTAATTTGACTATATCAGAGGTGGGGGTAAACGCTGGATCCATAAATGTGTAACGCTACTAATGCACATTGGATATAATATTTGCCACTCCGGCGGTTATATGGACATCTACCCCGACCAACGGTTGTGTCGGGAGGACAAGCAAGCGATACTCACTGGTAGGGCTGGGTATATCGATATTGTGACACGATGCTGGATCTTGGCTTTTGTACTAATGATATGGCATAAGTCTTTGCTAGACCCCTCGCTAAAGTTTTATGTTATACTTGGCCAATACAATTATATTAATCTCATTTTGTTTTAAATCTTTATAAAAAGTATTGTCACAACATTGAGGAATTTAGTAAAAATATGCCATTTGATTTCGTCCACATTGCCCCGACGTGGCCCCTAATGACTGGTTGGTCGTCTTGTCTGAGCACATCAACCCTACAGTCGCATAATGACTTTCCTCCACGTGTTCTCAATTACAATATTAGCAGGCGGCCATTTTGAAGAGAGACTAATGAACAGACTATAGTCGGAGTCTGTGGTCTCAAAAAAAGAAAAAGAGGGTAGGGAACCTAGGTTTTATTTATTCTTCGTGTCTCCACTCCAGATCCAACCCTTCCTCACGTGTTCCCTCACGCTGTCTCTGTATCTCTCTCTGTCGTCCTACTCCGTGATGAGGCAACTTCCAGCAGATAAACAGTAGTGTTTGGAATGCTGTCCCACACAAAGCCTCCTGCTCTACGGGGTGAGACAAAGCCACAGTGTTTGAGGCTTCTGGGGGAAAAAAGAGAGAGGCTGCGTGTCTGTGTGACTGAGAAGAGTAAACAGTCCCAGGTACACAAAAGTCAAGGAGAGGAGGAGAGGTGTGTGCAAGAGGGGAGGGTGTGTGTGTGCGTGTGTGTGCACGCGTTGGGGAGGGGGTAAGCTTAAGCGAAAAACAAAAACACACAAAACGAGAGATGGTGTAGCAAACATGAGAGAAGGAAGGAGAGAGACAGGTTAAAGCCAGACCATCAGATAGTGACTGGTAACTAGTACTGAGCTATTATTTTTCTCGCTCATGTTACAATCTTACAAGGCTACTAGACTCTTTGTAGATAATAATCATGTGGATAAGACTTGTAAAGATATCATATTGGCTTCAGTGCATCGACTGCCAAGCTACAGGCCTTTCTGGTGTGCTTTACTAGCCTGTTAAAACCAGGAATTTTTACAAGAAGAAGAATCACACAGCCTTAGCCTCTCCGTTCAAAACAGATCATCTATGTGTTAGTTGTACTCACACTCAAAGGTTTGATGGATTCGCCTGCAACGTCTTCAAGGAGGCAATTTAAAGATACAATATCGCAGACACAAAATACATTTGACAGCGAAGCATAATCCAGTCGCCAAACCACATTTTGTGCACGCGCCTCAGGGAAACTTCTATACAAACTTTCCCCACCGAGCGCTGTCTGCTCCTCCAGCTTTGTGTGTGTGCATTAAGAGTCATTCCTTCATGGCAACATACACCTCTAATACCGTGTCACATATCAGTTTACTAAAAACTAGGCTACTGCTAAATGGTCCCTGAAGTAGTCTCAGTGCTATGAGTGCGTACTCAAAGGTTATGCAGTGTGACGCTGAAAGCAGCACTCCGGAGATCTCCCCAGTCAAACAGACAAGTGGAGTTTTTACAATTTCCGCCGAGCACGCCTCATTGCTACTAGTGCAGCGGCCGTGTCCTCTCCATCACAGTGGCATTGCCCTGTGCAGCAGGTGGACTGATATGACATGATTCGACCGATATCAGTGGATAAGATCGCAGTTATCAAGTTGTCATCAGCAGGACTTTTTCGTCTCAAAATGGCCATGCTCTGCCGACTCCCATTGTTCCGAGACGCAAAACCCTATCCCCCTCCAACCGTGTAATGAGTCCCACACATCTAAGGACAAGAACATACACAACACATCTACCCGCCACACCACAACCCCCCTGTACAGGTCACAGAGAGTGAGCTATAAATAACTTAAGAAACTGTGATTTGGCATGCTCCTCAGAGCTGGAATACCTCCGAGGTATGTGCTACTACATACAACACACTATCTTACAGTTGGGAGGAGAGTGGGTGGGCGAGCAGCGGCACAGGCTGTATGAGGGGGAGGAACAAAAGCAAATCTCGTGGCCAGTGGGGCCTCCGCTATCAGCCTGTTCCTGTCAACGGTTCACTGTGTCACATGGCCACGTCCGTAAAGCCAGCATGTCAACAAGCGTTTTTTTTTTCTTTCGCATATTTGACGAAAATACCAGTTTTACAGAAGCACAGGAGAAGCCAAGCCCCTGCCCCCCCACACACAAAAAAATGAAAACACACAAACTAAACATCATAGCACTCTGCGATCAACATCATGGAGTGGCCTGTTCCGCTCGCCTCTGGAGGTCTTCCTTTCACTTTGGCAGGTGCACCGCTGCTTGCACAGGAAGCCTGCGTTGTCACATAACAAGAAGGCGGGGGGGGGAGGCTACGGAGCGTCTGCATCCTGACAACAACCCTCTTAGTACACCAATCAGCACGGCGCAGCGGGGCTGGCGAGGGCAGCGGGAACGCCGGGCCATACACCTCCACACGCCGCCACCGCAGCAACAAACACCACCAGACATGACTCACTCAAGTCCTCTAAACAGCAGTCAGTGACGAATCAGAGGATGGCGGACAGACGAGACGGACGGCCTAGGCTGCGCCTGGTGGGGAATGCAGCCATGGCAAGACGTTGTTACATGTGCAAAGCGAAAACCCACACCAGAAAATAGTTTGTGTCCCCCCCTGGGCTTGCAAGTGCGAGTTTGATCAAGTCTCACCTTTAAGCATAGTATTAATATTTTTTCCAAAATATTCTTGACATAACTTCATATTGTCCAATGACTCCCATCATCCCCATCCCAACGTCCCACATTATGTGAACGGTCCAACTCGAAAGCATCACCTGATGACATAACACCAGAATCAGCTCAGTCACCAGGGATTTACACTGCAGTGTAAAGTAGTAGGTGATTTTCGTTTTACATTCCATTATTTAGTAGTATCTGTGAAAAGGGAGAGGATAAAAGTAGAAAAACAAAACAAAACAAAAAAAAAAAAGGTAGGAAATGAGTCAAATCATCTGTAATCTCGCAACAACAGATCCCGAGCTATGCCACTGAATCAGTCAGCAGGACCATTCAGAACGTGTATACACTGTTAGTAGGAATGAAAACATAGGCGCCCTACCGGAAGATGAGGGCCTAAAGGCCTATTCATAGTCGAGTTTGAGGTGAAAAGGTGACCACTGAAACAAAGCTCTTCTTACCACCACAGCAAGAAGTCATGTTGTAGTTTTCTGTGGTCAGCTTATCAGCTAAAACTGGTGTATGAGCAAACCGGCAACATTCTGCTATCAACATTTTGTTTAGCCTCGCCCACAGACAACAGGGTGCTGATTTTTTGCAGATGGGTTCTAGTGCATTATCATGACATTATCATATGCAGGTTCTTATATACAGGAAACAGTGGCATCCAGGTGTGTGTACATTCTTTTACAAACATTTGCATCGTATGCAGGTGACCTTAAAGCACATACAGTGTACTTAAAGTACCGTTCAATTGACGGGTTTGTGCAACAAGGAAAGGCGCGCACACACACGGTAAATCCACCATAAGGAAGAGTGAATGTAATCTACATGTTCATGGCACCCTGTTTTGTGGTTTCCATTGTAGGGCGATGGTCGACTATGGATATTGTAAGATATTATTTAACGCAGAGACATGTCCACCAGGATTAGATCACTGGAAAAGCACAGTGTGTGTTCCAGGGTGGATTTAAGACCAACAACAGACCCAAAACTCCCAACTGTGACTGCAGCTTTAATGGGGAGGCTTTATGAGCTTCTTTATTAATTAAATATTCTGGGCTCCATTTTATCAGCCGCTGTAGAGATTATTTTCCAGCCATCATGCTTCGTACGAGGGACAGACCTCACACAGACGCAGCCAGCTACCATACTGTCGCCTCAGCCATCCACCCACACTTCCACAGCAAAGTAGACCGAGTTGATTCGATTCCCTGAAGTGAATCATCTCAACAAAGAAAAAAAGGGTCAAACTGGTCCACAGGAGCAACATCCAATTAGTGTCAAGAGTGACTAATTATAATCTGACAAAACGTGTGAAATTAAGTCAGAAACCCGAGACAGAGGCTAATTATAGTAGATTGAAACACTTCATTAGGCACAGCTTATAGCAAGGAGATGTGCCACATTGGCATTGGAATGCCAAAACCTCTCACAGATCAAACTGCAGAATGACAGCGCAGCACCATGTTACAGGAAAACCAAGGGGGAAGCTGTTGAACAATATAATATTTTACAAATACACTTGTTCATAGCTCTGCTACAATTTCACAAACAGCTGAATGAAGGGATAATGAAAACAGCAAAGGGTTAGACAGGCAGAAATATTATTATTCATATAGCCTACCGGTAACAAGATGCCCTGGCCTGAACTTTTGTTAGGCTTACTAGTGAGGTTCAGAAATCATTTTAATGCAGAAATCATTTTGAGCTCCTTCCAAGCTAGTATATGAATCACTTATTCCAACCACTGTTGGATTCAGTAACAACATGAAGGTAAGACAAAAAACATGTGTCAACCAAATTGTTTGATGCCCTCAAGAGTTAAAGTAATGCTAATCAGCTGCATTACCTCGAGATGACTAGTTAATTTACAAGATGTCTACACAATTTGCGAATTTGGAAGAATAGTCATTTTTCCTGTTAGTGCTCCTAATGACACCAACATCAATACAGTAGACAATGTGGACATGTTCTGTAGTTTTGGGTCTGCCGGACCAAAATGTCATCAAACGGTGGTCCGTGGCTCAATGTAAAACAAATAAATAATGGACATGACATGAAAAGGGCTGGAAAAGGTATGCCTTTGTAACAATAAAAAATGTGTGCAGCAGACAGTGTGCAGCCCACTTCCACATTGTAAGTGGAGGGTGCCATGCAGGGTTGCTCTGTGGAGGAGCAGATGGATCTACCGCTTGTGCTCAACACTTCCTCCCTGTCGGAGCATCTCTTGACAGATGGACCCGGGGATCCTGGACCAGGCTAATCTCCTCCACTTAAAGGCACAGTCGAGTGCCTACTCTCTACCACCAAGCCCAACAATAACACTACAGTACACACACACACGCACACACAGTAGTCTAATAGATCTCGATGATAACAATGACACTCTCCACTGCCTTGCACACCTGACGCTACTGTGTCTAGAAATGTTTGAAACGAATATCTAAAATCGAATAACAAAGATCCCATCAACACAAATAAAAAAAATAATGTTTAATTTTAAAAAAGCACAGCCATACACCACGATAGGTTCACAATAATGTTGCACACTGCACACAGACTGAATGCAATCTACTAGTGGTGGTGGAGGAATTGGTATAGAAACAGTATACAGAAAGAACAAAGGAGAGATGGAAGAGGGGAAAAGGTGGAGCAGTGTTTCCCCCAGAAAATTGGTTAGTCAAGGTGGTGAGGCTTCGAGTCTGTGCTCGTGCGCGTGCATGTGCGCGTGCATGTGATGTAATTACAATACCGTAGGCTACGCTTTGGGGTGAAAAGCAGCAACACAGCCCCTCACTCATGTGTTTACACCACTCACCTCTATAACAGCTACTTTTCACCACTATCATCATCTGACTCCAGGCCCTGACCTTTTATTCTATAAGGAGCCAGATAGGCCATTACGTTTTATGATTAATTTCTTTCCTTTTCAGGTATATCAGTTATCATGACATGTCTTTTTCATGACCTATTTTAACAGGCTTAAAAGCACATCCAGCATGAAAAGAGGCATTGAGAGAAATTTACAACAGAATGCCAACTGTGTGGGACTATTAGGATAATTGGCAACTGTAGTCTCAGTCACAATGTGGGACAGGGTCTCAATTTGTGGGATGACTGAAAAGTTTTTGAAATGACTGTCCCATGCAAAGAGGGACACCTGGTCACCCTGGGACTGTCCCAGATCTGGTCACCCTTCTAACAACTCCCGACACACACACACACACACACACACACACACACACACACACACACACACACACACACACACACACACACACACACACACACACACACACACACACACACACACACACACACACACTCAAGCGCGGTTTGTCGGTAGTCTCTGGTTAGTTAGCCTGTCCGCAGCACTAACAGAAAAGACACAAGTTACCAGCGCGAGCGGAGCAGTGATCGGAGCGCGTGGATTTTTAAGTGAGCACTGAGCGTGTTTTCAAAATGGGTCGGAGCGCGCTCTGGAGTGAGAATTATCGTCCGCTCCAGCCCGCTCCAAGCCGTTCAGTCCAGACAACGGTTGTGGTTCAGATGGCGACTATAGGCCTACAGTGCCAGCAACACGATCAAGACATTTAAAATCCTCTCCGAGGTGCGGGAGGAAGGAGGAGATGATGATCATGATGGACACCTCGCTATTTATTTTGAAGCACTGCACATCATAACGGCAACGTATTTGAGCGCAGCGACCCCCGCCCAATTATGTCCAATTCCCCCACAGCGTAACATCATCAATAACCTATTATCCCGTATAGCATTTTGGAAACAAAATAGCGCGGCATAAGATTAATTAATTAGTTATTCGCCGCACCTGTCTGGGTTAATATAGACAGCAGTGTAACTGCACATATAACTCCTGTCTTAAATGTTTATGCTGTGAGGGGGGCAATAACCACGATGTGTTTCGACAAAGAAAAAGCAGCAGCCTTTTTTCCAGCCGTCAAATTTTGCTCCTGAGCGGGCGGGGCTGAGCCGAGCGGGCCTGGGAGGGGGTCCACGTGAGCAGATAGGCTACTCTGCTCACATACTCTGCTCGGGAGTAGTGTTAGCGAGCCGAGGCAGCGTCGCATGCGAAATATAACTGATCTACAGGTTCATCATGCGGCATGCGTTGTATGAACGACGCATTTTAACTTTAAGTCTGGTTTCTTGTTTTTTGGGGGGGGACGTAGCCAAGGCGGGGAGGGATTTGGTGAAGGCGGCCGCCTTGACGATAAAGCGCTGGGGGAAAAGGTGGAGCAGTGCTCTGCAAAAAGGCAGGTTGTATGTAATACTAACTTGCTATGATGATTGCACCGAGAGACGGACTATAATAGAAGTAAACTACGGAGTGACAGCGCCGTGCAATGCACGGCAGCGAGCCGCTCAAATCGCTGTCACTTTTTTGTGTGTTTCGGAAAAGGAAAGGGGGACGGCATGCAAATCCAAAATGCCTCCTCCTTTCCCCGAGTCTCTGCTGCTGCTGGAATACATGAGGGCTCGGCCAAATAATACTCGGACAAGCCGAAATGTTGCGACATTGAGGGGTCTGAAAAACCGAGTTCCCAGGAGGGCTGTTGCAGCCTGAAATCGGGACATTTCCAACATTTCCCTAGAGAGTGTACCCATGCGCACCAAATAGACCATAGCGGGTCCACTTGGTTTACATTTGTATTCCCTCAGAAAATACGCCCTAAAAGGAACATTAACGTGGTGAAACACAATTTGATGACAGAGCCGCCATTGGACTGGTCCCGTGAAGTGAGCGGAGTTTGCGACGGCGTAACTCTGTCTATACTCCGACAGAGCAGAGTTGTATTTGGGCCGAGCCTTCCTGTTGCCCTGCTCTGCTGGGCTCCCTGGCTGTGTGCTGTTGTACACGCTACAGTAATAACACACCGGGGGCCAAATAAGTTGACATGTCGACAATTCACACCAACTGCTCAGCGACTTTCGGAATGTCAAAACGTTCTCCCGTAACGTGCACCGTCCGCAGCAGCAGGCCTAGTAGTGTAATGCAAAGCACACACGAGAGTGTAAACGAATGCTTTTTTATTCGCTCGGCTCTCCACGGCAGCAGCAGCAGCAGCGCAAGGCACGTTGTCGACACTTTTCCCCTTCTAATAGAATGGACACACAAGCCTTGAAAAACACAACATTTCTTCCCCGTTTTAAACGGACGAAGAAGACGCGCACGAAGGAAGGAACAGCATACGCCGGGTGCGTCGGCAATGTCGCGTTGGCTCGATGCTTTATGTTTTGACACTTACACAAAATGTTGAAATGAAATAAGTAATGCGAGGCTACTTTGCCAAAGCCAGAAATCCAACCCCAGCCCTCCCCCCCAAAAAATGCATTTAGGACAGGCGATTCCGCCGCGTGCATGTGGTCTGCGTTGACGTGCACGTAGCGCACGCTTTGATCTACGAGTTGGCAAACAAAGTAAGTGTTCGAAATGTCTGTAATGTGCCCAAATTACTTACGCTTTTAGTGGATTCTGAATGACAGCCGCCATTTTGCTACAATGTAACGCAATATCAGCGTCTTGCAGTTCTGAGGGAAACCTAGGGGAGAGCGGCCAATCGGACGCTGGGGCTGAAATGATTGGCCAATGGCGTTGCGGCATACGTTGGCACAGGGCGTGGCCTGTGGGGTAAACTGTCAAAAATATTTTAAAGGGTTTTCCCTTGTATTTATATTGTACACAACTCTCGTATTCCACGACTTTTAAAGAGACCTGAGGAGCAGCCGGTATGTCTTCAGCCAGTGTACCCCCCCCCCCCCCCCCCCCCCACACACACACACACAATGAAATCAGGTTAAAGTATGCTGGAGTAAATGGCATGAACCACCAACAAGGAACAATGTTTAATTATTTATTACAATTATTATAAATGATTTAACATCCTCATCAAGCACCAAGCAAATCAGTTTCTATAATTTTATCTGAGGCTGCAGCGAGAGTAGACACGCACACACACACATGCCAATAAATCTCTTCACAAATCTCCTCATCCCACAATAGAATTCATACGCACATAGAAAGATGAATCCAAACAATTTATTTTTTGACAGTAAAGAGCTGATATTACCATAGTTCTTCCACCAGTTTGACACTTTGCAGATATTGTTAGAAGTTAATTGGCAATTTCAAATGTATCAATATTTCCAGCTTGATCTTTAATCAATAGGAGTATTGATCATGGCACCCTCCAAACCCACTTAAACATACTGGACAAATCAGTCACAAAGTGTACCTCTTAAGCGAGCCAAAATATATTTCAAACTAAGGACTTCACACACCTGCAGGGGAATCAAATTCAGCAGGTCATCTGCAGATTCTATTCTGTGCAATATTAGCTTCTCAGAGAAGGGTGCAACAATCAGACCAGATGGACCTATTTCGAGACAAGGCAGATACACCATCTTTCCAAACATCACAAGTGAGGTGCAAAGAAAGAAACTTTAACGTGGATCAATGAATAACATTTCCCTTCGTTTTTGTTAAACAAGCAACATTGAAAAGGCATCTCCATGAGGTTCATATTATATATAAATGTAATGCTTCCTTTATTCAGATAAAATAAAAGACATTTCTCAGCATTGCTGTCAAAGAGGTTGGATAAAGCTTTGATTTACCAAATACAGTTCAATAATACCTCATCATTGAAGGTTAGCATCATGATGTTGGCTTTCAACAGGATATGAATGACAGAAAAAAAAAATTGGAGGTCGCTACATAAGATATAAATACCCATACAATAAAAAATGCTCAGGCAAAAATAACACGAGAACCAGCAGAACATAACTTGACAAAGGTAGATTACAATAGTGAATGAGAAAAAAAAATAACTAAACGCAAAAACATGAAAAAATGTATAATGAACGGCTGCCAACGGAACATAAACCCGCTCAGTTATTCAAAATTCCTTATCGTGTCATCTTGTGTTCACAGAGGCCTATAAGCATCATGCATGTGATATGTAAAACTGGTTTGGAGAAGAATTTGGATACTTCAGAGTTACAGCGGCACGCAAAAGAATTCCCATAGCCTGAAGCAGTCAACACACATCAGTTCCGAAAGCAATAACTTAGAACTTCAATGGTGTGATAAGGAAGCAGTTTGGAGTACAGAAGCTAAAAATAAAAAAGTAGAATATACACAACAAATATGCAACCCATCATGAGAGATAGTGAGGTTCAGTATTTGTTTGTCAGAGAACACTCTGAACAACGAAAGGCAATAGATCTCTCAGACTGCCATGCATGCCGAAATGCTACCCCCCCCCCCTTCTCCATCTCATCAATACATAAATATTTTCCCACATCTAAAATGTACACACTAACATAGCTCTATGTCTTCATACATCAATCCGCACAGTAAAATATGAAAGTTATATCAGCACAGACACAGTAACCTGAATGATTTGTGGCATACCAGATATCCAGAATTCTATTGAAATCTATTCATGACAAACAGACTAACCTATTAGTCCAGATATCTGGTTTTGGCCATGGTAAGCAACAGCTCTTTTACAGCTGAAAAAAGCTTAGTGCAATAACTAAAAAGTTGCAATAGAGCATGCAATGGAACCTGCAGCTGTATCTGCATGGATACAAATCTCCTCTTGCCATTACACGTCATATGACATCAGTGACATAATACTTGGTAATAACAATTACGTAGAACTAATCAACCCCACAGGGTTTGTAACTAACTAATATTGTTTAAATGACACTTTTTTTCTCTTCTGTCTATTTTCCCCATAGAAAAATATTTCAACATAAAAGTAGTGATTTGTGTCAGTGAGAATCAAAATATTCACTCTGTCAACAATCGGAGTGGAAATACTGTACAGTTTTCACACTCGGTCAAGTAACGTATATGTTCCTGCTCTTCAACAAGGCCTCAGGAACTCTGAAATTTGCTAATGTCTTATATTTACTAAAACTTCCTCACCACAGAAACAGGACAGAACCATTAGAGAAATGGAGAAATGGATGTATAGCAGTTAAAGTCGAGCTGAAATGAAAAATGATCTGATGCCCTCCACAAAAAATATTCCTGTAAAGCACTTGCCTATCAGTCCCAACCAATAATATCATAACATCCACCTGTCAAAGCAATCATCCACAACGAGCTAATATTCGGTATGCTACCGTGGCTACACCCAACAGTTGGGCCGTGCCGTATGCCATTATGTCAGTCTGCCTTATCAGCTAAACAACAGACAGAAATGTGTTTCTGAAAACATAATCTTAATTGATATTTGATCAGCATACCTTGTTTTGAGAGAAACAATTTATTTGATTGTTAAGGCAGTTGAACTATAAAAACCCACCTATATCGATGTTGCATCTCTCTGGCGTCTGCCAAATGTAATGTACCGCCTCCCTATCCTGTCTCTCTCCTGTCTATCTCGGCAAAGCATCACAATGCGGAGGTTAAATAGATGGCAAATGTCATTTCAGCTCGACTATAACAGAGTGAGAGAGAGAGTGAGTGATTGAGTGGTTCTAGGTGCTCTGAGGAAGGAAGGCTGTCCCTGTTAAAGGTCTCCAGGTTTCTGGTTGCAGCTAGCGCACACCCGCACAGGGTGGTCCCAGCCCCGCGATGGGACAGCTCGGCGTTCTGGGGAGCAGTCGTCGCAAACGCCCTGACCGCAGGCGCGGCAGTGGTGCTTGGACAGCTTGGCAGTGAAGTCGCGCTGGCAGTTGTGGCAGCACTGTATGTCCTGGTCGGGTACCCAGTATGTGGGCCGGGCAGCATCCTTCACCAAGCCTGACGGAAGCAGGTAGGGAGTGAGTCGACCCAGGCATAATTATGTGCAGTTGTGTTTACCTTGCTTACTGCAAGTCGCCCCAGATAAAAGATCGCCTGTTAAATACCCACGTTGTGCATCAGACACAGATAATCACAACCTCTCAGCAAAATTAACACTTTTTAAGAGGACGAAGTTGTAGGCCGCTTGTTTATATCAACAGCTGATTAGAGACTAATTCATACTTCATGGCTGTGTATAAATTAACGCTTGAATAAACCAGTAGGTCTCACATTTTCCACTAAGCAAGAGATGTAACGATAAACTACAGACAGGTGGATGAACAACACCTGACACCTAATCTTAGCATAGCTGGGAGGATTAAACTTGTCTTCTATATAAACAACTGCACTGGCCAGGTGAATAGATATCATGCAGCAAATGTGTGCACTTTGGGTTGGAGCACCTGAATTGAACAAATGCTTAGACCATCATTTTGGTTTCTAAAACCCTCAACAAACTGGGCGACTTAGCAGTGTGAAATCAACCTTCTGTGCTTGAATGCAATTGTTTACTGTACTGTGATGTTTCTCAGTAGTCTTAGCGACTCCAGCTTGAAGTACGACAGATGCACACTTCATATTTAAATAGTTAATGTTAGGGTTAGGGTTAAGAGTACAGTTTGTTCTAGAATAAGGTAGAATGTGTGACTAATTATCAAATACATGATGGCTTCATTAGACTTGTGACCTTTTTTGGAACATCACTCATTTGGAAACAATGTTGACATCCATAATCTTGCTCCTATGAGGAAGGACCCAATGATATCTTTAGGTTTCAATCTAGAAGTATGATTGTCCTCACTCTCGCTAAAGAAAAGGTTTGGATTCTTCTGTTCTCAAAAGAAAAAAGAAAAATTAAAATCCTGCTTTGCCACCAGAGGGCAATACATCCATGCCATTCTACCTGTATTCTCCCGATCATTGGCTTCCAAAATGTCATACTCCTAGTGTAATGTTGGACACTTACCAAATGGGATGTCAATAGCAGTGACCACAGCTCCGAACGTGTTGGTCACTGCTTCTCCAACCTTCCTCGCCAACGTTCCGCCCTCCTCTTCATCTAGCTCTGCCTCCAGGAGTTCTTTACAAACGCAACAAAAGAATATTTTCAAATGGAGATCCACACCCAAATACATGCGTTGGTGGTCCAAAGCAACACTTTGTTTTTTTTTCTACCCACCCATTCCACCCATTTTCAGGATATCTTTTTTTCTGAGCATACAAATGGAGCCAAATGAACCCGTTCCATTTGTACACTCTCAGAAAAATAGCTCCTAAAAGAAAAAATGAACATGGTAAAACCGACATTTCTAGAATCACAGAATGGGTGGACCAATTTTTATTATGCCCACACAACATCTCTAAAGGCATATAAATGACATAGTAAATTGTTGAAAATGGGTGGAATTTCCCTTTAATGGAGTCATATCCAACAGAAGGGAACACAACAGATGGAAGCAAGCCAGGGTGGGCCCAGAGCCCTCTAGAGGTAGAGTTGCGCCATGGAAGGGGTAGGCAGTTGTCAGAACTGGCACTGCGTGGGCCGCAGAAGGCACAGAGTAATGCAATGTATTCTTCCTGTACCTGCTTGTGAAGCTCTCTGCTCGAAGCACCCATCGCAGATCCTAACGGGGGCCAGGCCCCACCCCCTCTCAGGGACGGGCATGGCTTTGGAAGAGCAGCTGTCGCAGAAACCCTCGCCGCACGCGCGGCAATGATGCTTGGTGTCGTTGTCCTGGAAGACTGCGTGGCACTGATGACACGCCTTGTTTTTAAAAAAAGGGCAGGGGGGGAGGAACAACAACAAGGAAGTTTGTTATTGACCGGGCTCTTTGGAAATGGAGCAGCAGGAACACTCTGAGACTATATTCGAGGGGCTTATCTCATGACCTGCAAACACAGATTGTGTAAGAGACTGCTGGACACGCTCGGGGACAAAAACATCCCGTTCCCTGCCTGGAACGGGAAAGTGTCGACTTGGCTGTTGGTGTGGCGTGCGGCGGCGGGGGTTAGGGCTGCTGCGCGTGTCACTCACCAGGAGGAGGGAGTTGGGTTTCCAGTAGGCCGGGGCGATCTGATCCGTCAGCCAGGAGGTGACGGCCCTGGCTGGCTTCACGCTGAGCTCGGACACAGACTGGGCCACCAGGTTGACTCCGTCCAAGAGACGCTGCGCCGCGTTGCTGTTGTCCTTCAAGAAGCCATTCGACTGCAGAAAGAGGAGACGGAATTTAGGCACGACGACATTAAGAGACACAGAAAATATAGGCGATTAAGATGCCGCACCATGCATTGCTATGCGATTTAGATTACAAAGAGCGATTCCTTCACTCACCCCTGGCCATATGTGCTGGATCTCCGTGCGGACGACCGTGTCCACAGGGTCTTGGTTGCCGTACCAGAACTGTCGGCTTCGATAGATCACTCCGCAATTTGGACACTCAATCACATACCTGCATGCACAGAGGCCGTGTTAATATTGCAAAATGAAAATAATTAAGCTATAAATATATACAGCTTATATACTGTGTATGTAGTAAGTTAGTGGAAGTATAACATATAAAAAATGATTTTAGGGAACGGTGTTGGAACACTAGTGCTAAAATTAGACCAAGTAAAGTTAACACAGCACTGAACTTTGCCCTGCTTGTCCCTACAGCACTCACCCAGACCAGGCATACTTTGCAAGGCCCAACCATGGAGAGTCCGAGGAGGCGGAGGTCTTGGGAACCACCATCACCTCCTTCCCTCCTTCGTAGCAAGCCTAAAGTGGAAGGAAACACGCAGCTTGTGAGGATACCAGTCATGTAGTGATTAGTACAGAAGTGCCGGGGTCAGTGATGTAACAATCAATAAACCGACAATAGTTGACATAACACAAGGTCATGTTGTACGTGGATGCTATTCAGATGACACTCGATTGAGCCTGGGAAGTGTACAAAGTGAAAAATACTATTTAGTGGCCTGTCTGCTGGTGTAGTCACTACACTGTAGTGTATGTGAGTGTGTTGGGGGGAGGGGCAGTGGGGTCTGAACATAGATTGGCCGGTTGGCCGCCCTGTTTAAAGCCCTGTATCCACACTGTGACGTCCTCGCAGTTATGTCGAGGGTGAGGGTTAGGCAACAGTGGGAGGTCGGAATAATGACATGGCATCAAAACAATTGCACACTCTTGAGCACTGGTTCCCCAACACAGAAAAAGTATAATTTTCCTGGGACCAAAACTAGTGAAAATAGCAGCTCTACGCTGTACACGTTTGGTTTGTTCCATTGGACCCACTGTTTGGAAAACAAACCAGATTGTCTGCTGTGGTTCGTGCTCTGTTTAAAGAAGAGAGTTTGAGCCACTGCAACCATGTTTACCTTGCAAGTGTAAATGCGATTGTCACACTGTGCAGTGTAGCGGCAGCGCTGCTTGGCGTCGTGGCACATTCCTTCCCCTAAGTGGTTCATGCTGTTCTTGCAGCCAGAACTGGAAGACAATAGTGTGTGTTAACTCAACTGAACCCTTGCAGGAGATGACACGATAAGGATGACACACAATGCTTGAACGTCAAAGAGTTCAGAAACATACTGACCCGCAACTGAGACAGGTGCTTGAGCAGGTAAAATATTCATCGGGGAAGAAGCAACTGTGAGCTACAACATCGTCTGCGATCTCCCCGTTGAAGCGCTCACTCAGGGCCTGAAAGAATAGACAATAGACATGAAGGTCACAATACAGTAAAGTACATCAACACCAGTTACAATAGAAAATTAGAGGTAATAGAGGCAATGTTTTAGCCCAAAATCTACAGATATCTAATGATATTTTGTGCCTTTTTCCCCCTCTGTTGCTTCTACTTTGATGCTGCAGACAGACACTTGCTCTGTCCTGCATACAGTCCAGAACTTTGTCGAACGAATCATGAAAAAAACATGTCAGGCTCAGGAAAGGCGGTGTTAATTTGAGGGGGGCAGCATTTTAGCCAATCATAGCTCAGCAGTCTCCAGCAAATTCATAATGAGCCAATAAAGTGGAGGAGAGGTGAAATTAGATTCTGTTTTTAAACAAATCTGTTTACAAGCAGTGTTTGTACACACTAAAGTTGCCTTGATTACCTTTAAATTGTCACATGCAAACATTCCACCTGCTTGTCATAAATAAACTTGAAACCTGTCTGTCATATACCAAATGAACTGAATACCAGGAACAATTTAAACGATACACAAAAATGTAATTCTGGTTCTTAACCACATATGCCCTATATACTTTGTTAAACAAGCTTGCAGTGCATTGTGAGGATAAAATGGGGTTAAACCATCAGAGACAGTGACAGTGCTGGTTTTGCACAACATCTAGTTACTTTGAAACAGGTTTATAGCTTCTGTTTTTTTTTCCCTTTAGGCCTACCTGCAGGGCTTTGAATATAACAACAGGGGTGCGAGGGGAGCGGGTTGCGTTATTGTCCAGAAGCTGCTCCAGGTTGTTCTGCAGGCCACGGAAGTCAGTGGGAGGACTGAGGGTTTGTGTTCCGCGGTACTGGACAGAACTAAAGGCCTCTGGGAAGCGGTCCAGCTTCTTAAAGCGTTCCAATAGCAGTCGCTCCACCGACTCAGATGGCTTATCTGAAAGAGTGAAAAACAGAACAGCTTGAAAGGCAGGCTAGAGAGAACGTACATAACACATATAGAATAAATTCTTTGGCAGAGGTCTTGTTGGTACGTCAGACAGAAACAACGTACACACTGTAGATTCACTGGCTGGGAAGTGGGAATCTCTAAAATTGACAAGACATCACCCTGAAAACTCCACCATTTTCTGCATATTACAAAGGGAATGTGTGTGACATCACCACCATACCGAGACGTTCTGCAAGAATGCCTACAGTTGACTAACAAAACAAACTACTTTCTGGTCTTGACAGCTTATACATCAAAACAGAAAACTCACTTTGTCACGTTATGCACGCGCCCAGGGGCGTAATCTCTGTAGGATTCAGTAGGATTTCAGGGGCTGTGGCTTTTCACACGTCTGGAACATCGGAGAAGTGGCCGATGACAGAGGCGTAGCGCCGTTTGGGACGCACGGGCCCCGGGCCCGAATTAATTTGCTGGCCCAGGCTAGGCCCAAGCCTAGCCTGGGCCAGCAAATTAATTCGGGCCTAGGTTGTTCACAGCCTGTTCACATGAGGACGGACGCAAGATGACACCCCTGCACACGCCGATGCGCAAATACCTACTATTATTTGAATGTGTCTGTTGCTGTGAAGCAATACTACAATTTCTATTTGCAAAGCTACAATCTGTAACTCTCACATGTACTGTACCACCGAGCAAACCTACATGCTTGCTTAGAGGAAAAATGTAATTTTGGCCTTCGGACCATACCACACTATTATCAAACAGTAGTAGTCCTGCTCATCCACAATAGGGCCACAGTCAAAATCTGTCAATAGAAGAGCAGGGAGAAAACCTACAGCCACCACAGTTGTGTTTTTTTATATTGTGTTATACTCTTGAGTCTAACATATTTCATTCAAGAATTTGCTACGTTACAGTTGTATACAGTATTTCCCATTACTTCAACAACCAGGCAGTATTTTCCTTTCCAATTGTGTACTTTTTTACTTGTTTCACAACAAGCTGGACTAAAGAATTCTGCATGTTATGGCTTGTGAATTATTGGCTTGTTATTAACTTTTGTGTTAAAGTCAGTGAGGTGAATTCTTTTTACTGAACCTGCAATCATTTGTTGTCGAGTTACCCAGCAATTTACCCCAAAAATGCATGTCTTTTACTCCTCCCGACTGCTGACGTAGACCTACATTCTTAGAGATAGAGCAACAATTGACTAAACTGAAGGTTGTCATGTCAAATAATGATGTAATACATGAGTGATTTTGCCACATGTGCCAAATACAGTTAATAACTTATAGAAATGTAGTGATCTTTCAATATTTCCTTCCAGATTGCCATAACACATAACTTGCGTATCGGTCAATACCAAGTACCGATGCAGTACCAATTTAAAAATCACACCTGTGTGAAAAGAGGGGCGATCTTACTGTATCATCACACGTGATCTCATTCCAGCTGATCAAAATTCGCGTCCTCGATTTCATCTGCCATGTTAGTGTTTAAACAAAGCTCAAAGCTTTGTGTAAACACTATGTGTCCCACAAACAAATTCTTGGACAGTGGCTCTCAAAGTGGATTCCAGGGACCCTGAGGGTGCCTGGCAGGGGTTCCAAATGGACCCATGCAGGTCTGTAAAGTATTGAGTCAGCTTTTTTCTGAACAACTCCAGCTCAAAACAATCTGAGAAGTTAGCATTTCCAGTCCACACACCTGAACCAAGCAGCTTGGTGTGGACAGTCTCGTGGAAGATGACCACCGCAGGGCCCAGGGAGGACAGGGGCACATCGAGGCCGCAGCGGGCCGTGGTGGCTTTCAGCTCCTTGGTGAAGTGTTTCAGGTAGGCGTCCGACGCGTCGCCCAGGAACTTGAAGAGGTCATCGTGGAGACGGTCGGTGTGGGTCCGGTAGATGATGAGATCGGAGATGGCGAGCACCTTGAGCAAGAGGCGCGTCCTCTGGCGATGTTTGGAGCTGTTCCCCAGCAGACCCTCCGTGTCGATGACCACCACTTTGTGGGCGGGGTCAAAGGCAGCCCACACCCCGACCGTGCAGGACTCCTGCGTCGGGGATGTCTTGAACACCTCCTTGCCCATAAAGAATGTGTGGTTCAGGGTGTGTGACTTGCCCTCTCCCGTGTTGCCAAAGATGGACACCACCTTCAATAATCGGTCGGGTTCGCAATTCAGTTTCTTCATGAATGCCGCTTCGTCCTGGATCTGTCAAAAGAGTGAACGTTTACAAGTTAAAAACTAAGAGGTTAGTTATTCCGGTTACATTGTACAATGATGCTATGTAACCAAAGATAATATTGGTTCTAACAGTAAACCGTGCCTTGTGGGCCTTGTGTCAATAACTGCATGTGACTATAAAGTAATAAATGATCAAACAAGAGAAATAGTTGCTGTGACCTGGCTGAGTTGTGGCAAGAGACATTTTTTGTGTGGCTCACCTGCATCTCCTCTTTCTCGTTGACCAGGAGAAAACTGGACACGTTCTCAAACAGTTTTGCATCCTGAGCTTGGGTCTCGACGGCTGCTCGAGCAGTAGAGGGCCGGTCGGGGATGGGGACGGCCTCGGCAGGTTTCGGCAGCGGTGGCTGAGGGTAAGGGGTGAGCTGGTGTTTCTTCTGTTTGCCACCGCTGTGGGTACGTTTCTGACAGTCTTGGCACAAGTTCAGCTTGCAGTTGTTGCAGCGGACCGCCGACCGGGGCCGCTTGTTGCCAGCTCCTCCGTTGCCTCCCTTGCAGTTGTCACAGTAGGGGACATGGCCGGGCCCCACCGGAACCCTCTCATGGTTCTTCAGACGCTCCTGGTTGTGGAGCTCGAACTCACAGCGAGCACACTGCAAAGTCTTACACTCATCACACTCAAACGCAGCCTCCTCGGAGGCGCCGCACACATAGTTTTCTTGACATATTAGACTCGTATTGACTCCTTTTTCTGAGGACGAGCCATGTCCACTCATCGTTTCTCACGAGGAGGAGGAAACTGGAACACAGTGCAACGCCAAGAGGAATAGCTTTTTTTGACTACAACGCCAATAATGTCCAATAGCACTTAATTTAACATGCTAACGATGTCACACGACAGATACTCTCAACCTCCACCTCCGTGCCCTGCAAAATAAATACCCTGATAATCAATAAGAAAACAGATTTGGCCAGAAATAACATAACCTTGGCATGGTTACAGCTACTCTCCTTGTTGACCTAGGAAAAGTACAGCAAGTGATAAAGACTGAGCCAACTGCAAAATGATTTCAGCAGCTGAAATGCACTATTATGCAAATAATTAACTGGGCTAACCCAATAGCCAACCTATAACCTTTCAACAAGGTAGAAGAACGTCAAGTACTTTGTCCAACAAAACCAAAAAGACACAAAGTAATGCCCTCGGCAGCTGCCACAAGAACACTAGAAATGTATTTTTAAAAACATAGAATTACAACAGTGATCGTGTAAAAATGTCATTAAAACCCCAGTTAGTTACACCACCATCAAAACAATGAACCCTCCCTGAAGATGAATGTGCAAATGTTAACCAATATGCTAATTGCTACAGCTTGCGAGCTTATTCTCGGTAAATATCCAGCTTGGTGGATATTTTTATGTATCGTTGAGGAGTAGCTACTCACATGAAGTGTCGACGGACAAGAATCGGAATATAAATATATTAGCAGGCCGACAATTTAAAGCACCAAAACCAGCTCTGGGACGTAACAGCTAACGAACATCAACAATAACAACATCAACAACAGCAACGCTACCAAAATCTCGCGTCACCGCGGGTTCTTCTTCAATAAAAATGTAGCAGACGGAAGGGCAATTGGCACAGATTGAGTTTGAGGAGTCTTTTTAAAAAGTGTTGTTATTATTGCATCAATGTCTGTCCTCCTCCCAGCCGTGTCATTGTTTTGTTCAGTGTAGCTCCCTCCCTCTCCGCAGCTAAGCTACGTTATTTTTGTTGCCAGGTCAGATCAGCTGATCAGATTATTTTCACTCCCAGGGTCAGGGGAGGGCAGAAGCAGAGACGTCTAGGCGAAGAGTTGCGACATTGAGGGGGCAGAAAGGAAACAGCCCGATCACGTGGTCAACGTAGACTCGCGAGAGCCCACGGACTCCAATGCATCCCGAAACTCTCGGTTGTCCCCATCTCAATAGAGGTCTTTGTAGAAGAGCCGCCATTGGACTGGCCCAATGAAGTGAACGGGGTTTGCGTAATTCGGTCTCTACTCGAGGCTCTGGGCAGGAGGAAGTTGTTGTACTAGCGTCCATGGGAAATGTAGTTCTTTAGCCCTAGGACTGACTGCCACGGTCAGGGTCGGTGCTTGGCCTGTGGCCACGGGTGATGCAGATCCAGAGACAATGTTACTACTGCCACTAACACAGTAGTAGTACAGTACTATGGCAGTCTACATACAGATACCTCTATGGTTCTGGTTCTGACACCTCCATTCACTTCATGGTGCCAGTTTATTAATAGCAGGCCGGGCCGGGCCGGGCTCTCAGAATCAGAGTCGTAGTTTCTTCAATAGAACCTCGTTCACTAACAAATCTTCCCTGCAGTCTGTACCAATCTGAACAGTTTGGACCTCAGTTGCCCTGAGAGATTGCCGAACCAAACTGATGTCAAATCTGACCAGGCTTTCCAGGACTGCTCGGTAAAACATACATTTCTGGTCCACTCCATGAACCCTGAGACGTCGGAGGAAATGCAGTCTTTGCTGTAGTTTGCTACAGAGAAATATCCCTTTAACTCTCAAAGGTTTGTATAGGAAGCAGGCAGATACTCTAAAATGAACATAAAATGGAGTAACTTAAAAACTGTCTGCGGTGTTCACATGGGACTGAGTAGGCTGCTAGACCATGAAATGACCAAACTTGCCATGCAGTAGCCTAGTAGTAACATGACAGAGAGGAGTTCAGGCCAGGGTGGCGTTGCACCGAGTTTAGCCAGTAGGGGGAGGTGTTGCACCAAAATCGTGTCTCAAAGAGCCTCTGTCAATTCCATTGACAAATGGTCCATTCATTTCAGGCCTTCCTGTGGCTTCCATCCTCTCCCACGTCAGTTCCACTGTTGAGCAGCCATTGTTACTCTGTCAACAGCTGGAGAGGTTTTCTGCTCCGAAGTCGGCTGCAGGTGCAGCAGCCTGCAGAAGCACCGCTGTCGCACAAGCCAAGTTCCATTTCAATCATTTTCAGGGTGAGTCTATAGGTATCAACACGTTTGTATAGTATACAGTAGAGGAGGTACAGGTCATCGACATTGTCCAATTATAGGCCATGGAGGGTCAAGTGATTGCAATTTTTCATTCCAGCCAAATATACTCTACTGTGCATGAGCTCAGTGCATTAAAAACTCCCATTTTTCTGGCTACGAAGTGCGCTAGAACTCATGAGAACACCCAATGTGAAAAATGTGTATGAAAGTTTACGAAAACCTTCACACACTTTGTAAATGGTTGCTTTACAATGCATGCCTATAGTGCTTATGAGCAAACATTGTGAAACTTTCATATTATAGGCCTGGCGTCAGCTAAAGCACAAAGGTGATGCACTTTCCCACCTACCACAAGCATCCCGCTGCACAAGGCCGAGAAGATGTGATTTTGTCAGACACTGGAGCATGTTTTTTCATAATATTTGCGGGGTGTGGGAGCACCATGCAGCTTTAAACAAGGCGATATTCCTTATCTGTCTGAGCCTGCAGGAAATTCTGTGTGCATTGTGTAGTAAGGTCTCTGCTTCCTGTTGTTCCTCAATCTCTCATTCTCTCTCGTTCTCCATACCCCCCCTGCTCTCCCCACCACCACCACCACCTGGAGTGTGAGTGATAGGGAGTTTATTCCCCATGGCAGGAAGACAACATCTGGTCTCCCTCTCCACCACAGCAGCTCCCCATGTTACACTTCTGACAGCTGTGAGTCACAGTGTTGTTGTTCCTCAATCCAAGGTAAACGTCGCACTCAGGAAGCCAGCCTTTTAATACCTCTATTTCCAAAGTGCCTTTTCCTTAGAAGAGGCACTTCTTCTTCTAACAATGCCGACCAATTAGCAAGCTGGCCTCCAATTGGGAACTAAAAATAGAAGTGCTTGCAATTGCAATTGCAGTTCAGGGGCGGATGTAACATTTCCCAATTCGGGGGGCACTTTAATTTGAAATATATTTTAAATTTGGGTAGTTTCCATATTTGGTGGGGCAGTCAGGGCATTTAGGGGGGCATTGCCCCCCATGCCCATGCCTAGATCCAGCCCCATTGCAATGCATCATACACGCTTGGCCTTGCACAGCAGAGGTCAGCGATGCGCCGCTCTTTCGGTTGACACTTGACTGTTTAAATCAGTGCCCCCCCTCGACCCCCGAATATATCTAGCTTGCATATCTTCCACTATCGACATGTTTTGCCGGGTGCGTTCCCACGCTCCCAGAAGGGGACAAGCATTAGTAATTCACTAGTTTTCACTGCATGACTAGACATGCAGAAACATATCCTGACACAGATTTGTAATCTGCTTAGTAAGGGAGTCTCAAATGTGTGCAGCTTAGTGCGCTGGACACATACAACATATACTGGAGCAGAAAAATAAACTTAACCCTTAACCCTAAGCAGGGGCTCTCAGACAAACCATAGAAGATAGATACAGTCAACGCCGGATTTAGCCAGCCCTACTAGGGTGGGCTGGAAGAATGGCAGGGTGGGCAACTTTCATATGAAGCAGTGGTTTTCAAACTTTTTGACACCAGGGCCCACTATTTATTCGGCAATTGAGCCATGCACCACCATTTGAGGACATTTTAGCCCCACAGACCCCAAAACTAAAGATTTCTTTTGCTTTTATACACAATTCCAGGCTGGTTTTGGGAAACAAAACAGGCAAGCATACAGATCAATAGGACCATTAATTTTCTTACATTCTCTAGTTGTGTAGACTTGGGATAATTCACATTGGGATAATTCCCATATTTTAACTCTTGAGAGCGTAAACATGGTTTCATGTTTACGCTTTCAAAGAGTACATCTTGTTAACCAACGTTCCACTATTTAGCCTGGGGACCACCTGGACCTCTCTCAACCACTGATGGTCCCCAGACCACTGATGAAAACCACTGATATTACCTCTCATGCAGGATGCACATTTGGGTGGGCACTGCCCACCCCTGCCCCCCCCTCTAGATCCGGCCCTGGATACAGTGGGTATATACCAGAGGTTTCGTAGAGGCACTAATAAAATGCAGGCACGGCTGTTGCTTTAGCACTAATGTCCTACCTGCCAAGCAAATGTCAAATAAAACATTAAATATATGTCTAAGAAAATTATCTAATGTATAAATGTATAAACAGGTGTGTATATTCTCAGTCTCTAAAACATGCATTTTTTTTACCTATACTGAAGAACAAAAAGAGTACATTGATTTCCCATTTCATGCGAAATCTGACAACAATAGAGAAATCTGTCGGTGATAGGTGTTAAAAGATTACTGCCCCCCCCAAACACACACATACACACACGCACACCCCAACACACACACCCCTTTAAGCCAGGGATCCACATGGCATAGATAGGGCAGAAAACAAGTGGCTGACACAAGAGATAAAGTGATAAACCATCCATTTGCATAAGATTTCCTGCATAATGCGTCTTTAAGTGGAGATTCGCCGCCCTGCCTAGGCTTGAGTGGTGGGGATTAGGGCAGGGTGCATGGGTGCTTACATCACATCAGATCTAAGGGGACCCCCCCACCCCCCAATATAATGGAACTCTATAGTCTAGATGATTCCCTCTCCCTTCCCAGGGAATCGGGAAGGGAGATTTTGAAGGTGTCGGTCGGTGGGCCCTCGGGGGTCAAATTTGTGAGCCTGCGATATGCCCTGGCTGCGATCTGTATGGAATAACATCCTCGTTCCTCTGTGGGAACCCAGAGAACAGCACTCTCAGACCATTCATCTGTCTATAACCCCAAACATATCTGGTAATTATAGGAGGGCGGATTTAACCACAGTGACACAACCTATCCTTTACTATTGTAGCGAGACAGGATACAGCCCTTTCCCAGGTCATCTCTCTCTCTACCACCTTGTGGTCTCTGTACCAAGTGATTCATGGGAATTCAGACCTCAGTGGACAACCAAAACCCCCCACCCCCCATTCCATCCCATCCACGGATGCTCATATGCTCATAACAAAAGACACCCGTAGTCACGTTTTGTCCAGTACAATTAGCAAATGCTCAGAATTGATTTGGTGGAGACAAGTATATATGTCATTGCTTATGACGGTGTTGGGTGTATTCCTATGTTAGGTATGTTGTAGCTTGTCCCAGTTTCCAAGGAAAGCACAAGAGTTGTTGTTTTTTTTTCATGCCTTCTCACGCACTGTACACAAGTACTGTACATCCCCATCAATTCAGTTACCCCCGCACCATTAAAGCCTGGCGGGGGGCAGATACAGTGGGACTAATCCCACTTTACCCTCCAGAGTGCATCATAGGGGATCTGCATCCCCGGCCAAGGCCCCCCCCCACCACCACCACCAGCCCGTATGGATCATTGGGATGTATACTTACGCTCCAAAGCTGTCAAACAATTCTGTAGGAGAGCTGTCTGTTGAATAACTATGTTCTATTTATTACACACCCAATGAAGCAATGAATTCATGGGAATTTATTTATTTTATTATTATTATTTTTAAATTAATTAATTATTTATTATTATTATTATTATTATTTTTGCAGTCTTAAGCGAAACTGTTGAGGCTGCTACTTGGCTTTACATCCCGAACCCACCTCACCCCTGACAACAGAGTACAGCATCTTGCAATGGGTCTAGTCCACAAGAATTGATACTTGCCTTGTCCAAAATACCTGGAAAGTACCTGTACTTAAAGTACCTAAATACTTCCTTAATGGCATTGAAGTCCACTCCCACAACATCAGTGGGAGTTCAACAAACCATGTGCACCCCCAAAATAGGCACAAACAACAGACTAAATTCATTCCACTCATATGCCACCAAAATTTGGAACGCCCTACCAGTCTCTTGACTCCTTGAAAACTACAATTTGACATCCATCCCCTTTTCCACTCATTGTATATGTGTCTTTTCCCTTTTAGCTCCACTGTGATTTCTTGCTTTTTGCTATATTATTTGTAAGTGTCTGTAAATATAAATGTTTTGATGAAATGATCATGGTGGGCACTATTGTAAACAAGTAGAAATGCTGCATGGCGTTTTGCCACTCAGCAGTAAACAGTCTTTGTATTGAGCTGTGTTTGAAATCTACTATAAAATAAAATAAAATAAAATAAAATAAAATAAAATAAAATAAAATAAAATAAAATAAAATAAAATAAAATAAAATAAAATAAAATAAAATGAAAATAGAGATGACAGGTTTAAAGTGACTAGCATCTTTTTTTTTTTAATGCACACTTCTCTAATGCAACAGTGTGTGTGCACTACAACTAATTGCCCTTTTCCATAGTTTATATATAGGAAGCAGCCTATTGAATTGCTTGTTTACAGTACTACCGTATGCTTCCTCTTGAGGAATCAGTCAAGAACAGGTAATCAAGCCATCTATTGTGAAGCACAAATGGGATCTTGATAATTACCCCAAATAACATAATCAGTATGTCTGGACTCTGGACTGCACTATGGTCAGCCTAATGTCAGAAGTTTTGTGAGTTAGTGTTAAGATCCGGGGGAAGATAACAGGGCACTGGTTCTCAACACAGGGTCCTGGGACCCTAAGGGGTCCTTAAAGGACTTGTACCAGGTTCTGGTACAAGTAGGCCACGTACAGTATTATTAAGTCTATTGTGGTTCAGAAGACAGCTCTAAAAGGTAAACAGTGTCATTCTTGACATTACTGCCATGGCAAAGAAATACATGACCCTCACAGGTGGATGCTGCGTCATATGAAGGCTGGTTTAGTTGTGTAATGGACCAAAAGTAAATGTAGTCCTTTCACAAGTAAAAATCCGATCTACAAGTTCACAATGTTTACAAGAGCCATCAACAAGCGACGGTTAACAGAGGTAAAACAAGTGTCCTGGCCCAGGTGGCCCAGGTGGTTAGCTTAACCGTCTGGGCATCAGGCTGCTTAACTAGCCTGATGGCGTGCCGTGGGTTCGACTCCCAAGCCCTTTAATATGAAAGATGATATCTTCGACTCATCCACTGATCCCTGCAAAAGCATGAGAATTGAAAGTTCTCAGCGAAAAGCAGCACAAAGGGACCCCACTCTAGGAAAGTCATTAGGTTATTAATATATATTAGGTCTTTGAACATGTATTTAATTCCATGTGATGAGAAACTGATAACATTCACAGAGCTCTCACACTCTGGTCTTTGAAGCATCATCTTGTTTTCTACTCGTGTAGTAACTGGCTCAAGATAAATCCATGCGGCAGCACATCTTTCAAAGCCTGATTAGAATCAATACTTTTGTAGAAACAAAGAGATTCTCTCATAATTAGGATGACATTTTCAAAGATCTCCATAAGAATGGACTTTGAATAAAAACAAAGCCCCATCCCCTGCCATAACACTGATTGAAAGGGAGTTTTTGCTTTGCAGAGATTACTCACCATAGCCAATAGAACCAGAGTATTGGACAATTTCTCTTGACTTTGAAACACTTTCAACTTGGTATGCCAATACTGGGCATTATAGGAGAAACGTTGTAGTAATGTAGGTTATGTTGTAAATGCATTCATTAATACAGACAAATGCATTTTCTAGCTACTGTACATGACACTGTGGAGTGATGATGAATACAGAATTATGTATGTTAATTAATTGTGTAGATGTGCGCAAATAAAAATGTCAATCAGTGGATCCAAATTCTCCAAAATACGGATCTGCAACAATATGACTTCAGTCAGGCGTTTGTCACCAACACTGTCAACAGTGTCAGCTTGTTTCATACAGTGGAAAAGCAGTGGTGTATTCTGGGGTGACCCTAGAGTCGGCTCTTATCTGCATTCTATTTAACAAGTTTAGCCAAATCTTTAACACATGCACGAAGCTGGCAGGTGATTAAAGCAGTGCATGATTAATCTTATCACATGAACATCAAAAGGAATTCCGCAGAGAACTAAAAGATCAGATTTCTGTGATTGAGTAAATTGACATTTTGGCATGACACTGAGGCCGTGCTCGAAAGTAACTAAGGAAAGCTGCTCACTTTGAACCTCCTTATCACTAAAGCACATGTGCCATAAAAGGCATGAGAAAAGAATATGTCATTGTCAAAGCAAGTGTTAAAATAATGAAAACAATTTAAGAATCGGGGGGTACAGCTTTGGGTTGAACATAACTATACATTGGCGTATAAAGCATTTTTTTATTATAGCAGCAATCTTTTGCAATAACCTTTGGGGCAATTATCAGCATTTATCTAAAAAGTATTTAAATAGAAAAACAAAAAGACTCAGACAAAGCACGCGTTTAGTTGTAGCAACTCCTGTTTATGTGTGCAGCAGGTGGGCTCACTACAGTGGGTACAGAAAGTTCAGGAAACTCAATGGTTAGTAGTCCTTAGGGCTGACTTTCTTCATTCGCAACAGTACACAAATATTGCTGCTGCATTTGCACATTGTGATATTTCTCCCAGTAGGCATGGGGAGTTTTCTTTATTGTTGGTCATGTTTTCAAGCTCACTTTGGCCGTGTG
>CM076980.1:35210286-35437786 GCA_039105355.1 Benthosema pterotum | reverse complement strand
GTTTTGTCCGTCTGTGTGGAGCTAATCTCCGTCACCGTTAATCCGGTTGAACTTTGCAAACACACACACTCCCTGCGTGCCAACGATGAACCTCTGCCCCACGTTTTCTAGAATGGCTTGTTGTAGCGCCACCAGGAGACACATCATTACATGTTGCTTCTCTAGATTCTGTCCCCAAAATCCCGCAAATTGTTACACAGAATATAGCTTCAACAGCCTGACCTGGTGGGCACCTGTGCCCAGAAGGGCACTTTTTCTCGTTGTATCTTGCTCTCTCAAGGGTTTAATGACCACGCACTGATTTAATGCCCACCTTACCCCACTCCTCTCTCCAAAAGTGTGGCATTTAAGTTCACTCTCCGATGATGTCACTCAAACTATTTCACCCCTCCGGCCTGCCCTGTACCCCCCTCTCTGCCAGGCACGGGGGGAGGCCTGCGGTGGGCCCAGTGTAAATGAAATTACGAATCGAATGAAATTAAAGCGCCTCGAAAGTGCCGTTCCTCAAGGGTTGGGCCAGGCTAATGAAGCAAGGATCCAGCTCCATGGATCGGGCCCTAATTGCGTCAGGCCTGGTTCAGTCACCCCTCCTGGTCCAGACAGATTGGATTAAAACATCTGGTGGTTGTTGTGAGTCATGTTCTTGTTTGGATGAGGTGGAGCAAACAGCCACATCAACCCCGGACATTGATGGATGGGTTAAAGAATGGCCGTTATATCATTGCACAATGATGGATGAGTCTATATTGGTTGTCTGATGTTCGGCGAACAAGCACTTACATCAGCCGGTAATTAAGAGTACTTTTACAGCATCGGTCGCCAGGCATGGCGTCACAACCCTGGTGACATATTGCAAGAATCAAGCTAGGAAAGTAGGAATCAAGCCACAAATCCAATAATCAATGCAAGAATCAAGCAAAATTCATTCTCTTGACCCATTATTCCATTCCTGTGCTATAGCCGATCCATGCAGCAGGCAGGATGGTGTCACACATTTGAGGAATTTATCAGAACCAGAAGCAGCTTCACTGTCAGAGTGTTGAAAGATTCCCTGCAGCGGGTCACTGCCAAAGCATTTATAGCTATTGTTTGCCCTCAATTAGTGTGCAGTCCTCCCAGTAGTTTGCGGTGATCTTTATGACCACACACAGCAGCTCTGGAGGAGGAGGAACACACAGTGAGGTCAGTGCATCCCTAGCGGATGGAGCTGACCTTGGGGCAAGGGCCGGTGTAAGGGGGACAGGCTTGGACTCTAAAGTGGTTGGACTCCATTAGTAGCCCAATCACTTTCTCCTTAACGCACTTCCAGGGCTGACCTTCAGCCCTCCACGGTACACCCCCCCCCCCCAAAGTCAAGGGTCAGGGTTCAGCCTGAGTCCACATTAGCATGCAGGTGGAGGGGTCCGGTCCGGGGCAGAATGGTCAGCCATTCAGATCAGCGCTCGCTTGAGCCTATACAGGTCCTGAGGACATGACCTCACTGAAGTCCTCAGCATTGTGTATACGCTCAAATGTGCATTCAGTTCACGGAGTAATGACTGTGGTATTAGTCCAAGTGAGGAGAGCTCATCATAATGAGGTCTGTGGAAGGTTTGGTACTTAGCATTTTGCTTGCATGGTCCATAATATTTGCATGTTTACATGCAAATATCCATGTTTACATGTATCCATGTTTACATTCCTGCTATGAATGTTTTTTTGTTATTATTATTTTTTTTTGCTAATTTAGTTTGTGTTATATGTCCAAAAATCACAAAGTAGCCATTGTAAGCTTCGCTTATGTGCGCGCTCTTATAGAAAGCTTAGCTTACGTCTGTGCTCTACCGCGGTGACCCCCCCAGGGTCCAATATCTACTCCATCCCTCTCCAAGGGGCCCTAACAGAGCTTAGTGAGGGGCCATTATTGATTAGCTCAGTCTGTATGAGCAGCTCCTCTAAAAAGCCATCTAAAAGAGCTGCCGAACTGACAGCGTACTAAACGATATCATACACTCTTATAGTGTTTATCAGTTGTCACACACAGATTCAATTGCTTTACAAATGATTCATTAGGCAGTCGTAATAAACACACTATATACTGTAGATCTTCCCTACTGTACATTTGCGGCGAATCCACTTGTACGTTCAGGAGTGACAGCAGCGATGGTGTTCAGCTCAGCAGATGTTCAGAGCAGCTGGAGAATCCTCTATGTAGCATGAATTGGCAGAAATTGATTTTGGAGCATGTGAACAGTGTATAAAGGCTTCATTATGACAAGTTAATGTTGCTGCGGAGCGTACAATTTACAATTTAGGCATGTAGCAGATGTTCTTCTGAATAATTCGCAACGTACAAAGTTGATGGTGGGTATAAGGAAAGGGGTGTTGATTGTTTCCATTGGCAAAATGTGCTTTTTTTCCACGTTTCCATAATTAACAAGTGTTATTGTTTTATTCTCTTACGTGTGTTGTGATATATTTTGGTCAACAAAAAAACATAATCTGCCTATCCAACTGCACATTTTTCATTTGTTTTCATTTTTCCTGATTGGATGAAATTGGTAACCCGATCTGAAAATGTATTTTCTGTTCTGCTGTTAAGATGAGATGAGGAGACTCCTGTTGAACAAACACCCCATACATCAACAATAGCTCTAGGAATATTACCTATTTAACAGTAAAACACTTAACTTTTTCCCCACGTTGCACATTTTATATATATATCATGTTTTTGCTATGTTTGTGATGTGATTATTTCTTATTTATGTATTATATATTCTATTGCTCCTAAAGGCTAAAGGCTATTACAATTATACAGTAAGTGTCATGAACCATGATGTGGTGAGGATTAGAATGAAATCAAAAGGCAAGCGGAAGTATGAACTACAAGTGGACTTCAAACTTGCTATCTAAATAATATAGTTTCCATGAACCTACAGTACATTTTTGGGCGAGTACCTTCAGTAAAATATATACAGTATTATATTACAGGATTTGCAATGTGTTATTGCCAGTTGCAGGGTTGTGCACTTGGTCTGGATCAAATAACATATAACAAATAACAATATCATTTGGGCTACAGTGGCCTGTCGTAATGCCATTCATAGTGCGTTGCATTCAATGTTGTGAATAACGCCCTTACAAGTAACGCCCTTACAGTAAGGGATTACTTTTTTCAGTAACTTCTAACGTAACTCCTTACATTTCTCAAATTCATAACGGCATTATGATTAGTGTACCATCGTTACTATCATTACTCCACGGCGGCGGCACGACTCGCTGCACTGTGTGCTGTCTGTCTTCTTCAGCTCGCTTCTTCACAGTCTAACATAGAGTTATTAGAGTATATTGAATAGAGAAGGCACCGAACGAAAGTTCCCCTCTCGTCCACTTGCATTGTTTCCTCCGGATGCCTGATCTAGTTTTAATATATCTATGTGTGTAACGTGATAAGTATAAGCCAATCAGAGCCAGTCTTATTCGTCGAGCAGAGCAGAGCCATCTAGTAGAACAGCTGCGACATTGAGGGGGCAGAAAAAAATGCTTATGATCCCATAGACTTAAATGCATCCGGTAACCTCGGTTGTCCCAATTCAATAGAAGTGTATGTAGATGAGCCGCCATTGAAGTGGCCCCATGAAGTGAACAGAGTTTTCGCGTAACTAAAGGCTCTGGCCTCTAGCACACAGACACAACCAGCTGTGTTGTTGTTGCTGCGCACACACTAGCATTTGAGCTGCGGTAAAATACGCTCTCAGATGCAATGATACGAGGACGACAGTGTGACTGGAGCCTTTGCAGCGTGGAAATATAAACACTATTTTACATTCTTGCTGGTAAAGCAGGGGTTTTCAAAAGGTGGTCCGGGGAGGATTCCAGGTGGTCCTCACACTAAATGATGGAAAGTTGGTTAACCAGATGCAATTCTTTGAGAGTGTAAACATGAAACCAAACGGACCCTTGCGGGTCCATTTGGTTTCATGTTTACAAGAGTTAAAATAATCATCATCTGAATTAGCCCAAGTCTACACAAGTAGAGAATGTAGAAGTTTAATGGTTCTTTAGATCTGTATGTTTGACTGTTTTGTTTTTGAAATCCAGCCTGATATTGTGGACAAAAGAAAATAAATCTTTAGTTTTGGGGTCTGTGAGGCCAAAATGTCCTCAAATGGTGGTCCGTGGCTCAAATGCAGAATAAACAGTGGGCCCTGGTATGAAAAAGGTTGAAAACGACTGTGGTATAGGACGTGGACGAAAACAAAAACATTGAGGTGAAGTGTAGACAGCAAGCATTGTCCTCAGCAAAGAAAATCTTAATACAGCCCATGCTCAGCATGCTGCCATTAAAGGGGAATTCCAACCCCTTAAAAAAAAAGGTCCTAAAAGAAAAATCATTAACATTAACACAACCTCCATTTCTAGTAAACACAGAATGGGGAGATCTTTGTCTTGTCCACGCAACATCTCTAAGGCATATTAATGTCAGTAAAATGTTGAAAATGGGAAGAATTTCACTTTAAACTTGTAAGCACGAATACTACAGAAAAACACCCCATTTTTGTATGTTTAAAAAAAAAGTAAAGTAAAGTAAAGTAACGCCCTTACTTTCATAATTTAGTAAGGAATAAAGTAACTAGTTACTTTTTCAGGGAAGTAACTATAACTATAATTCCCTTACTTTTAAAAAGTAACTTCCCCAACACTGGTTGCATTACAACACATTATCAACATTGTCTAGTATTAACAGCATTCACCCTGATGTCCCTGTTTGAATTTTGAGCAAGTCGTTACAGGTGACAATTAGACCTACATTAGTAGGTAGCTTGAATTCTCTCTCTCTCTCTCTCTCTCTCTCTCTCTCTCTCTCTCTCTCTCTCTCTCTCTATCTATCTATCTATCTATCTATCTATCTATCTATCTATCTATCTATCTATCTATCTATCTATCTATCTATCTATCTATCTATCTATCTATCTATCTCTCTAGGAGCTCACATGTCACATACAGAATTACAGTATAACTCCAGGCTAATATGTTAATGTGCAGGATGCCAATGGGCCACGTGAGCATTGGTTTTCTACTTATTCCTTCTTATGTTTGCTGAGAGAGCTTAGATTTCTTAACAATACATTTAACATGTTTATGCTTCACTTGTCATTTAGGAGGCTGTTGAAACCACAGGCTTTGCAACTAATCAACAGGCTGTAAATCACGTACTGCAAACAAAGGAATAGATTCAGGTCACACCACATGTGCTTTGCGGACTTGACTTTTGTGAGTATAATTTCAGGACACATACTCACATTCCTCAGTCATACTGTATGTGGTGTTTTTTTCATGAATCCAAAAACCTTTGACCTAGTTTTTGGTAGGATTCTAGGAATCTGGAGCAGTGGGCTGCACAGCGCGTAGGGTTTCTCTAAAAAAAAAAGTATGTGTGTGTGTTTCTGGGATGAAGGTGGTTTTCACCCAGGCACGTGCACATGTTTCTGCAACGTGATCAATTCTCAGACGTGGAACCCACCACCCCCACCACCCTCCTTTTGCCCCTCCACCTCCCAGCTTGTCTACTAGTGCCTCAGTCCATTTCGCACCTCAGTGCAGAAAGTCTTCGCACAACAAAATGTATTGGGTATGGAAGAAAGCATGGGATGAATTAACCCCCGGGGTTTTCAACCAGTGGTCCTTGAGAGAGTTCCAGGTGGTCCTCAGCTAATTTGGTTAACCAGATGTAACTCTTGAGAACGTAAAAATGAAACCAAATGGACCCTTGCGGGTCCATTTGGTTTCATTTTTACACTCTCAAGAGTTAAAATATTCATCATCTGATTTAGCCTTTTTGGAATGCATGCTTTGCTTGTTTTGTTTCCCAAATCAAGCCTGGAATTGTGGACAAAAGCGAAATAAATCTTTAGATTTGGGGTCTGTGGGGCTAAGATATCCTCAAATGGTGGTCTGTGGCTCAAATCCTGAATAAATGGTGGTCCGTGAGATGAAAAATGTTGAAAACTCCTGAATTTAACCTATAATTTCCGACTGGATGCACTGTAACAAGCAAGATATAGGATACATCCTCCACCAACAGACAAACGTGGCCTTGTGTTATGTAATGTTGAGTTTACAGTTAAAAGGTTGAAGTCACAGAATATGTCCATATTGCATCTTTAGTAAACAAAAATATAACACGTGAGTTATTTATCAGCAAAATCCGGACAGACATTTACACTGTCTGGTAATTCCATGAATGCTTTGCGGTGTACTTCCAGTTTTGACAGTTGACAGTTGATAGCTTGCAACGTGTTTCACGGCCCACTGCTTGGCCATGCGATACCAGTGTATGTTAGCATGTGCATGTTTGTACATGGGTGAACAGTGAACACTCATGTAAAAGACATACAGCAGGCTAAGTTTAGGATATGACAACAGCTAAGGGATATACTATACGGAATGGTGAAGGGTAAAATACAAACTCAATCCCAAATAAACCCAGTTGTAAGTGCCAGTGGCACTTGGTTGTATTAATGTTATTCTTTTCTTTAGTTTGAAGTTTGTTACTTTCTTAGAATATTTTGGTCAACTTATTTTCTTAATTATGGCTCCACATAAGGGCACTTCCTGTATGTTTAGGATACCTTAATTTGAAACTTCCTGTGGGAGGTGTATGTATGGCTGAAGCCTGACAGCTTCACAGACCTACACACAGCTAGAGAGTGACATGGTGGGAGAAGCAACATGTTTGAATACAGCAGAACAAGGTATGAAATGTTTTGTTTCTTAGCAATATTCATTCTTATTGGTTGGTTTGGTCAACCCCGAACTTTGAGGTAGCTTCAGTGTATTGAACCTTTATGTTATCCACAGTGCCTGATTGTTTGGAGCAATTGTTTGGAGTTTGGTATGAAACTCGAGGTGGGCTTTCCAGCCCTTAGCACCCCCGATAAGCGGAGCGAGGTACATTATTATTCTTTGACTTTTTTGGGTAATTTGATTTGGTTTGAGGGTTATTTGTGGGCTTTTGTTTGGTCTCCATGTTTGTGCATTTTCATTATTTGTCTTGCATTGAAATTAAGCTGTGAATTGATTGAGAATTATTGTAAAGCTTTAGTAATTTGAATTGACTTTAAATTATGTATTTTATTGTTGAAGTGATAAATCTAATGCACTGATATATTGAGTGAAACTATGAAATGCATGATTCTAATGTATTTATTTATTTATTCTATTTATAGTTTTCACGGTGTTGACAACAAATAAAAGACACCCGTTGAGACCATCCACTTTCGTCTTATTTCACAATCGGGGGCAGCTACAGTGAAAACTCGACGCTGGATGCAGGACAGCTCAACACCAAGATCTTCTAAAGCCACGTTGTGCTTCAAATCACCAACCCATCAATACAAGTTTGTCACTCGCACCACAGTAACAGACAGAATAAGGAACCAACGTGCTGGACTTAAGGTTCTATATATTAAAAAAAAAAAAAAAAAAGTAGAAAACCAAGAAAACAAACAAAAAAAAAGTATTTCTTTTTGCGAAACATTTGTCAAGGTGACTACATCAGTCTCAAATTGAGAACTATTCAACATCGCATTTTGGTGAAATTGTTTGGCCTTAATATCTTTGCTTTGGTCTTCAAAGTTTAAGAATGTTTGTGCATTCCCTCTGTGTTATGGTTTATGCTGGAATTATAATCTGAAGATTTAAAGTATTTGTGATAAAGCATCAAATATCCAACCAAATGTTAAATTTGTATTAGACAACAGTCAATATGCAGCATCCATCCAATTCTAAAGCTGCAAGAGGAAATGCCCTTGTTACTGAACCTGGACAGGTGGCTGAATATGTAACGGCATTCACCAAAGCCTACTCTACCTGGACACATACTGCAAGAATTGTTCGTACAGCATTAAAAACATTTTGTTCAGAGGAGGATCTCCATGATATTAAACAAAGTATTCTGAGTCAACATAATGCAATAAGTGAACATTACGAATCTATTCAACAAAACTGCACTATTACACCAGATATTGTCAAACAAATGGATGCCTGCATTACAATCACTTCAGAGATATGTCAACTAGTAGATAAATATCTGGATACCATTAATCAGCCTTTTAATGAGGAGCTTGCAAAGTTGCGTGTCAGAATGGGTTTAAATAAGGAGGAACATGGATCAATTTTTGGACACACTAATACAGAAACAGTTATCTCTGACTCATCAGATTCACACAGCCATACAACATCCCATGGAACCCACATGTTGCCCTCAAAAACCCTTTCTGTGACCCATGGTGATGACAACAAATCTACTTCCAGTAATCTCTCCAATGCCACCTCCAGGACCTCTTGCAACAGAGCTGACGCAGAAGCCGATCTCGCTGCAAAGCAAGAGGAAGCCAAGGCTCTGCAGGAAATCCATAGCCAAGAAGCCAAGGTACAAGAAGCAAAAACTAAGTTACAGCAGCTTAATACCGAACTAGACATCAGAGTAGCGGCAGCACGAGTTCAAGTATACAAACGATTTGATGACGATTTTACAAATTCAACCAAGCCCCCTCAACCCAAGGCCGGTACGGCCTGGCACCCTATGACCTCCCCCTACCTGGTGAATCGCAGAGCTACAGAAGAGAAGATGCCTAAGGGAACCAGGGCTTTCCACACCACCACCAAGAATAAGAATTCCAATTCTAAGTCTGCATTCACCTGCCCCATCTGTACTCAAGAAGCACATGGTGTTGCTACATGCCCCAGCTTTGCAAGGAGAACAATAGGAGAGAAGAAGGCTTACATTTTTGAAAATAACCTTTGCTTTGGGTGCCTGAGAAAGGGACATGTCGGCAAGCAATGCAGGAGGAGACATACCTGCAGTGCATGTAATCGGCCTCATCCTACCTGCCTGCATAATGACGGAGACAAGAGACTGGGGGGAGAAATGGTGGATAATGAAAAGCTGCAAATGGAACTGGCTGAACTGGTGAAAAGTCATGTAGAAACTGTAGAGCTTTTGAATACTATGAAACAAAGCCAAGATGACTTTGCCAGGTCTAATGCCCAGCTGGCCGTTGAGTTGGACTTCCTCCGTCGAGAGACCAGAATCACAACAGATCAGCAACAACAGGAGATTAAGCGACTGAACAAAGAGTTGATGGAACAGAGAGCACAGTTGGCTGGCATGCACAATGCCCTACAAAATAATGGTGAACTGGAAGCATTGAGAGCTCAGCTTCAACAGCAGCTTGCCATCAATGCACAGCAGAAACTTGAGTTTGAACATTCACGAAGAGAAATGGATCAGAAGCAAATGCGGTTAGAAAATGCAAACAGGTCTCTGCAGATGGAGAATGAAGATCTTGTGCGCTCTGTGAGAGAGAAGGATGCAGAGCTCTCCTCCCTAAGGGAGAAAATACAGTTTCAGATGAACATGTTGGGCCAAGAGCTGCAGAGAGGCAACATGGAACTGGGAAATATACCGGCCCAACTTCAGCAAGTGTGTTGTGAGGCTGAGCAGACACAGAAGGTCCAGAAAGAGAGGTTCCAAATGCTCCGGTGTACTGTATATGAGGCTGATAATTGGGCCAGAAACTGTTTAAATGACCTGACAATTCAAGCCACCTTACAGAGACCTGACACTGTTCCGCGTTTGTTAACCTTGGAACATGATGCCTGTAAAGAGATGGGAAACACTCTGAATACGGAGATGATGGAAAGTACAGTGAATAAAGACATTTCTGCTACATCTCCCCTAACCCTCCTGAAAAAACACTTCAAAAACTGGTTGTGGAACGATTGCCCAAATGATTGATCATCATTGACCATGTAAAGCAATATGGGTTGAATCATGTTAGGTGTATGTAACATGATTGGGGGGAGTGTAAGTGCCAGTGGCACTTGGTTGTATTAATGTTATTCTTTTCTTTAGTTTGAAGTTTGTTACTTTCTTAGAATATTTTGGTCAACTTATTTTCTTAATTATGGCTCCACATAAGGGCACTTCCTGTATGTTTAGGATACCTTAATTTGAAACTTCCTGTGGGAGGTGTATGTATGGCTGAAGCCTGACAGCTTCACAGACCTACACACAGCTAGAGAGTGACATGGTGGGAGAAGCAACATGTTTGAATACAGCAGAACAAGGTATGAAATGTTTTGTTTCTTAGCAATATTCATTCTTATTGGTTGGTTTGGTCAACCCCGAACTTTGAGGTAGCTTCAGTGTATTGAACCTTTATGTTATCCACAGTGCCTGATTGTTTGGAGCAATTGTTTGGAGTTTGGTATGAAACTCGAGGTGGGCTTTCCAGCCCTTAGCACCCCCGATAAGCGGAGCGAGGTACATTATTATTCTTTGACTTTTTTGGGTAATTTGATTTGGTTTGAGGGTTATTTGTGGGCTTTTGTTTGGTCTCCATGTTTGTGCATTTTCATTATTTGTCTTGCATTGAAATTAAGCTGTGAATTGATTGAGAATTATTGTAAAGCTTTAGTAATTTGAATTGACTTTAAATTATGTATTTTATTGTTGAAGTGATAAATCTAATGCACTGATATATTGAGTGAAACTATGAAATGCATGATTCTAATGTATGTATTTATTCTATTTTTATAGTTTTCACGGTGTTGACAACAAATAAAAGACACCCGTTGAGACCATCCACCTTTCGTCTTATTTCACAATCGGGGGCAGCTACACCCAGTGATGCAAAAAGGCATATTTTAACAACATATTGTGGAGCAAACTTTAAGTGAAAATACCCAATATACAACGACACATCTCGACTCGTTGTCACCTTGTAGACTGCATTTTGGGAAAGACTGAACACTATCACAAGATTTTTTTTATTAAAACGTGTTTATAAAGAACATTATGAATACACAATATTTACAAGTAAGTTCCCCACATCCTTTAAAAGGTAAAGTTGTAGGAAAAAACAAAACGTCAGTGTGCTGTGCACTTAAGTCTCCTTTTCCTGTTTTCACAAAGCACATGTAGTGAGTAACTTTGTTGTGTCTCTGTAATATTGCACTTTCTTACATAAGAGTACAGTACAGGGGGCTGCGGTGGCTCAGGGGTCGATGCAACGGATGGTAACCGCAACGTTGGCGTTTCGAATCTTAGCTCCTCCAGAGTCACTGTTGAAGTGTCCTTGAGCAAGACACCGAACCCCTAATTGCTCCTGATGTGCTGGTTGTACCTTGCTTACTTTCCGGCCATTTACCATTTACAGTATTTATGAGGGGAGGTACAATTTCAAGCTAGTGTGAATGCCTGTTCCTTATACATCCCAAGGCTGTGGCACACTGGTAGCTTGCCTGGTAAGATTGCATAACATAAGGTCTCTGGGCTATACTCTGCGGGTAATCTCCCATCTCTCTTGTGGTCTTTAAAAACAATGTAATGTGGCTTCCATGTGGATTTTGGACTTCATGTGGCCAGTCTATGACATAACAGTCAGTAAGCAGCACATATGACATATGTATGCCATATACTCTTCATCTCCATGACACAGGATTTGTCGAGGTTTCGTCCTGATATCAACACTTTCATTAAATAAAGATAATTAAACATACTGGACTGTACTGTACTTCCTTGGCCCACTGGCAGCGTATACAAGGCATTTGGCACTGATCTGACTGACACATAGACAGACCTATTTCTAGACAGCCTGTCTCCCATGCCGAGCAACACTGTAAAAAGTCACAGTCCGGTGAAAAGGCGTAGGAGCAGATGATAGTGGGTTGGACAACGTGATACAAATGCACACTTGCAGGACACCGGATTACATAACATACCGCACACAAGCAAAGCCTTGTGCAACCTTTTCCTGATAAGGTGCGCGTTCAAATCCCCGTCACACTCACAGATGCCAGTGGCGAGCATTATCAGTCGAGCAAAAAGAGTGCAGTGGTCACCGCATGATCCCTTCATTCAGAAATATTGATAGTGTGAAATTAGGCTAGATATATGGAGTTTGTGCTAGCCTAACATAATTTTATACTTTCAGTGTCTATTTAATTTTTTTAATGTTTGGATAAGTGTTGGATGAGAGTGGATAAGAGTGGATAAGAAAATTGTGGAGAGTGGATAAGAAAATTGAGATCATCACAACAGTTTCTCCATACTGATATCGAGGTACTGTATATTGTGGGTCAGAAATACTGCCACATTTCATTTCATCCCCCCGCACCGTGGGCCTTAGTTGAGAACAAGCTGCAGGGCGGCCGCCTCTATGGAGAAGAGGTGGTCGTCCTCTACCCCGGGGCAGCAGAGCCTCATGAACTCGGCCAGGCGGAGGAGGTACTCGATGTTGTGCCCCGTGTTGCCCCGGCAGATGGCGATCTGCGCGGCGATGTCGGTGTCCGAGGCCGGCCCGAGGTAGATGGGGTTGTCCGAGGTGGCGATGTAGACGAGGGCCAGCAGCTTGCCCTGCCCCTGGCCCTTCTCCCTGGGGACGAACTCCACCGTCTTCGTCATGTAGCCGCCCAGCACCACCTCGCGCACGTTCAGGTAGTCCAGGCACTGTTCCATCTGGGAGCCGCTCACCTCATAGGCCACGCCCCAGGTACAGGCCTGCACGGTGGGGATAAGAGGATAGCACAGGGGCGGATTTAGGCATGGGCATGGGGGGACAATGCCTGCCTAAATGCCCAGTCTCCCCACCAAACACGATGGCATGCAAAACAACCCAATATATTTCCCAACCCAACCCAATAAGTGCTTATATTTAAAATGATTTGAAACACTACTACTGCTACAAACTAACTACAATCGTCTCACCACTTAACAGTGGTATTTCATCATTGAAAACAGAAAACTCTCTGAGTCAGACCTTTAGCTTTATGCATGCTGCGTGTTTGTTGCAACTTCGTTATTATTGATACTTCCTTGCCTAATAAAAGTCCTGTTACCAAAAATGGTATCGGTGCAGCTTCATACCATTCATTCATAGCAAGCCGCCCCCATACCATTTTCTGCTGCCACCCCAATTGGGAAATGTTACATCCGCCCCTGGGATACCAACAAACCAGCTTCTATATACGACATTGACTGTCTGCCAGCACTGGACCAAAAGTCTAACGCTGGGAAAAGCAGAGCCTGCAACACGCCAGCTAAGGAACTAATGCCTTTGTTGGCAAATAAAGTAAGTAATAAAGTAAAGTCAATATTGACCCGAAAAAGATTCCTTGAGGGTCAAAACGTTGTCAAGCATTTGTGGCATTTTTCCAAGCTAGAGCGCAGGCTCTACTTTTCTGTTCTCATCACAGAAACAAATTAAACGATAACATCACTAAACATGACATCATAAACCACCCATCTGGACGAAGCAGCACTCCAAATTAGATGCAAGACTGGCTCAGAAGCAATATCTCATAATTTATTGTGCTTTCTTTACCACCGAACATAAGCTTTGTTGTGTTTCATCCATCGCTGGAAAAAGTCTGCTTTAACCACATGGACCCTAGCTTCCCTAGTCTGGGCATGCTATAGATTCACATACTCTTAATGGGTATTCATAGCCAGCAGGACATGGATCTCCAACTTCCATTGTTACAGAGTACAGACTTAGTCCTCTACAGCCAGGCACCGGTATCAATAAACCAGTGGTGTTCAACCAGTGGTCCGGTCCGGGTGTGACTCTTCAATGTGTAATCATGAAATCCAAATGGACCTTTGCGGGTCATGTTTACACTCTCAAGAGTTAAAATATTCATCATGTGAATTAGCCCAAGGCTATACAACTAGAGAATGTAAAAGATGAATGGTCATTACGATCTGTGATCTGTTTGCCTGTTTTGGTTCCCAAATCCAGCCTGGAATTGTGGGCAAAAGCAAAAGAAATCTTTAGTTTTGGGGTCTGTGAGGCTAAAAAGTCATCAAATGGTGGTCCGTGGCTAAAATGCTAAATAGTGGGAACCTGGTATCAAAAACCTTGAGAACCACTGGTATAAACGCACCAAGTCCTTTCCACCAGTTGGGTTTGATGAAGTTTTTAGTTCATGAGCCAGACATCCAAAATTGAAAAGTTAACTATGAATCTAGTGTGCAAAGAAATATAGTATAAATGTTGGTAAGGTTTTGGCCATGATTAACGTTCTAATTTTGGAGGTCTGGCTAAGACCCAAATAGAACTGAACCAGATCAACCCTAGTGGAAAAGAGGTCTGTGTGTACGTATGTGTGAGTCGGTAGGCTAATCCCTGACATAACATAGGAACTGTTACGCACAAGTAGTACCGTGCCCAGTGTCGAATCTGTCAGATAAAACCGGTTATCCAGAACCAGCACAACGCACTACCCTGAGCTCTGCACCTGACCTGACGCCTAGATCTCCATATATGGAGTGGCCTGCCCTGTTCTGACATCTGCAAAGACTCCCTATTTAGGCAGGTTTGAGTCCTGATAAAGACTCAGACGTTCCAAGAAGGCCAGTAAAAGGTCAGTAAAAATAGGTGAATGTTCTGCGATAATAGCAGAACTAATAAGACATCATTGTGACAGATAAACAGGTAAACTTGTTATTCTCATTGACGTAGACTCAGTGGGAGTTATGTGCTGGACTCTAGGCATTGAAGTATGGTATTAGTGATTCATGAACATTCCATTCCCTTCCGCCCAGTAGTCTTTTTTTCCAATATTAATAATACGCTTTATTTATAGAGCACTTATGATCAAACAAAGTAACAAACTTAAGATATATTGGTGGGAACTGCAGTGAGACTGTAGTGTAACTGAGAATGGTACTTTGGATATGGCCACATATATATGTACGTATAAACCACACATGAAGCTTATACTGTCCCCACTGAGAACAAACATTCAGCAAAAAATAAATACAAATAGCTGAGCTACAAGCCTGCCTTATGGCCAAGAGATTTGGGGCTCCATTTTCGTTACATGCTAAACCCCTTTTTGGAATATTTCAACGTCAATGTCAGGCTATTAGCACGTTGTGAGGTTGTACACTGGCCATTTGAACTACTGAAAAATGTTGTTTTAAAATAGTTTAAAAAGGCAAAGAAGTTAAGGGATAAGGGGTTTAGCGGTAACGAAAATGGAGCCCTTGGTGTAGAGCAGGGCTTTTTAACAGGTGGTGAAAAGCACTTGGAAGTTATTCCAAGTGGTCGCTAAACATGCATTTAGTAATATAGCAAACGAAGCGAAGTGAAGACTTTGGATTTGTTTCAACAGAAGAGCACACTAAGGCTTTGTGCAATGTGCAATTTGTTCTGGAAGGGCATCAGTGTTTTCAGTTACTGAGAAGTCTGAGTTAGAATCTCAATCGCCTGGTTGAGTCATCATTCTTTGAAAATGAACTGGCCCATATAATCGTATCATGGAAGGTTGGATAAAGTAAGAGAATGCAATAAGAGTAATCGTCATGGCTCCCAGAATGATTTTTAAACACCCTTGTGTAGAGCCTAGGGAGGAAAAGGGGGCGGGGTGGGGTGCAGACCACTGGACTCCTCCTGTCAGCAAATAATATAGGCTTTAAGTGGTGCATGAATGTGTGTGTGTGCACATTCTGTTTTGACTTTGAGACTGCTGACACTACCATTATACAGTATGTTGGATATGAATCATTCCAGAGTAACTGTATATCCTTCTGTTGATATGTCAGTTAAACATTCAAGTGTAATGTAAATCAGTATATTATATAGAACATGGACTGTAATGAATAGAGGACATAGAAAATACACAGAAACATCCAAATCGAGTTGAACAAATGATGATGATGATAAGCTTAACATCAAAACAAGGACACACTTACGTCATGATCCTCAACTAGGGTGACAACTCTGCCAGGCTGTAGGGGAGAAACATAATAAACAGTAAACAAACAGCAATAAAGTCTGGAGGACCAACATTAAAGTCAGCATTCAGTCTCAGTACTCTACGTTAAGCACTATTAGAAGATGGCAACAACAGTAGTAATAAAAAAGTAAGTAGCCTATAATTTGTTTGGTGTACTGTAACAGAAACGGAATTGATCTATCAGCAATTAGCACAGGATTGTTTGATCTCCCACAAAGCTTTTTGTATGATGCTTAACTTTACATCTGTTTAAAGTGTTTTTACGTAGCAGCTAGGCCTCACACAACCATTTTCTACCTTTGCAAAGAAAAACACTGCAGCTGCTCAGAAACACCACAAGCTTTGTAAATGATATTTGCACGAGAGTAACAGGAAGGAAATACCCTTTCTTTGTCTCCTCGATGGAAATCATCCCCGTGCCAAAAGCGCCGCTTATATCCTTTAATATAGCCGATGCTGCTCCTTCTGTATTTGAAGTCTGGCTTCCAGACTAGGGAACCATAGCCAAATATCCACAGGGTCCTCTCTAGCGTAATGTCCTCCAGTTTCATTGTGCACACTCTTATCTGGACGTGACTTCTTGTTCACAAGAACGAAATGAGTCTATATCAAGTGACTGCCCTGCGATGTCACCAATAGTGTTATTTCTATCATTATATGCATCCCAATGGTGACTTACCAGGCCAAACTTGAATACATTTCTAGTTCTAACGAGTAATGGCTCATAGCTCTGTAATGCATATGAATAGCTAAAAGCGGCGTGATTCCTACCCAAGGCATCGATATACAGGCCTATAAGTTATAACTTCCCTGCTGACCAGACCACTATAACTGTAAACTGTAAAGTTCACACACGTGCGTTTGTTGTTCAGAACAGGACGTTCCCGACCAATCACAGCACAGAAGGGGTTGTGTCAGAGAATCCTGTAAACCAATCAGGTTCGATCTGAGGGTAACCTTTCAGAGAAAACGCCCCCACCCCTTCCAGTGAGGGCGCCTTTCAGGCAATAGCTGTCACATACCTCACAGAGGGGCGGGGTGCTAACTAGTGGGATCAGATCAAATAACACAAACAAGTTTTCATTGCTGTTATAGTTGCTTTCTGTCTTTCTTCATGCCAGACCACACCACACTAGACGTTTATCCAATGAAACAGAAAAAAAGAAAAAAGAAAGAACAAAATGAAATAGCAATCCATTGTTGCTTAAAGCAATTAGGATTTACTATTTAGGTATTTAGCAGAAGCTCCAGAGAAATCCAGAGAAATTTACATTACATGGCAAAAGCCTATCAAATACTGTAGTACATATAACTTCAAAGTAGTTGTGTAATGTGAATCATGCATGAGCTAAGAACGCAAAAGTAGGAAATCAATAAAGGCTAAACATATGCCATAGTATATTCTTACAATAAATATTATAAGTCTACATAAAATGTTATCTAAGAAACAGTTTGAAATCTGGCCGATGTGATCAATCTTCTTTGGCCTATTGTTCATGATATATACCGTATCTTAACTTTGGAACGTTCTCATGACAGTTCATCATTGTCAAAAATGTGCAGGTACAGTAGGCTACGTCCCCCAGTGGTTAGTGATTTTGTATAGTCAGCAGAGAACACAGCCTTCTATTATTAGTCTTCAGAGGCCTCCCCTATACTAGTATCCTACCAAGCACAAGCAGTGAGTGGCTAAGCAGATTACCTATGAATAGAGACAGTGTGGTTAGCTGTAGGTTTTCAAAAGCTCATTAAGTGTCCACATTCTAATTGAGAAACACCTAAAAAAAAAAAACTTGCGCCATGGTATAGTCATCATGACTGCTTTATTTGCCTCTCTCTGGTTAAAAAATAAAAACAAAATACAGATATGATCATCATAGCTCATACTTAGTGGTTATGTGGAAATGCCTACAGAGTGGCAAAACGTTACTTTCTGGACTTGACATCTGTCATCCAAACATCAAATCTGTTAAACTCACTTTGTCACTTTATTTGCCATTTATGCATGTGCCCTTTATCAGGGCGTTAGATTAATCTTGTTCATTGTCCAGGACAACTAATAAATCTTTCCAGACAAGTGCATTAAAAATGTCCTTGTCCGTTGGATAAACTTAAGGGGATCTTGGTTTCATGTTTTCTGAGCCAACAATATTGTCTGGCATGATTATGGATAGGACTGATCTATGCCTGTGTATTTGGAATACATTAAATGTAAGATCACAGACATTATAGGGCTATAAACCTGTAAACTCAGAATATACATCTAATATTCAAGCAAGTATTCACCAAAACCAAGTTACAGTCAGGTTATTTAAAATGTATTTGTGTGCTTGTGCTCCAGACAAGTGAGAAATCTGTTCAGACAAGTGAATGAAAAAATACTTGTCTGAAGGAGACGTTCCTCCAAGAGTGAAAGTCAAGCCCTATAGCTCTACTGTACGTAGCACAAGCCTACCTGTTAGTTACCCTAATTTAGGCTAATAAACATTAGATCAAGATGTCAATTAGGTAAAGGATACATCTCATGTGCATGACCAACTTCACATCATTCACATATGTTAATGATGTTAATTCGGTCATACAGGCTTACTATATGGCAAGCATGTAGCCATATATTCAAAATCCATTGTTGGCTTTAATGTTTTTTTTTTTTTTTTTTTTTTTTTTTAGATTATATGAGCTACTTTACTGAAGATAAGAAATAATCTCAAATCCCTAGTCTTACTGCCCCCATGTGTTAGTTGAAGACATTGCTTTGCTATTGGAAGAAACACCCAACACTTTCTTGACAGAAATACACACAAAGTAACAACAGTTTCTCTGGCTAGTTTGTTGAGCTCAGTCAAAACGGTCAAAGATTAAGCAGTCTTTGAGCCAAAAGCAGGCTATGGGTAGGCTATAGGAAAACGTGGCTGATAGAGAACAAGAATAAAACAAGTCAGCATTCACAGTGAGTTTATGTCCACAAACAGGACGCATTTCAGCACAATGCAAATGCATTGTGTTCAGAAGGTTCAAGGACAGTGTGTTTGTGTGTGTGTGTGTGTGTGTGTGTGTGTGTGTGTGTGTGTGTGTGCGTGCGTGCGTGCGTGCGTGCGTGTGTGTGTGTGTGTGTGCGCGCGCGTGTGGCAGGAGTGGGCGGGGTTCTTGCATTACTTTGTATGAGAGAGGCTTGGGCAGGATCAGTGAAAAAGGGGAAGACATCTATCATATATGCAAGGCTATTTTAAGTAGTGACCTGATTGGCTATATGTGGTATGTTTCTCTTTCAGTCAGAGTCTGGGTTGAGGTGGTGCTTTGTGCCAGACGCAATCGTTTCAGTGGATGGACATGGGACCTGTTTGCTCTGAATGTACAGTATACACTCATTCTCTCACGGGGTGTGGGGTTGTAGTCCAATGCATTAGCTCCTGCTATATCCAGCTTTAGTATATGTGTGTCACGTTGTGAGCTTGTAGACCTGCTATTTTCAAAGGATTTTATACATTTTACAGCTTGTGAAATTGGACTTTCTGCCGAATTGTGTTTTACTTTTGGTAGTAGACGTGCCTACATTTTGATATCAATACTTGTATACTCTACTCTGGACTTTTACTTTTTTATTTTTAGAATATTGCTACAATGCAGTATCGATGCTTTTCCTTAAGTAAAAAATACAAGTAATCACTGATGTCTATTAAACCATCCAGTATCTGTGCCCTGGACCAGCGTAATACCTGGATGGGGCACCCTAGAAATCCTAAGCCGATATGAACCTATATGCAACATAAAATGCACATATGAACAATCCTGATCAGCTGGAAAAGATCTGTCCAATGTCTCTCTTTTAAGAAGCTGCAGTACACGTCTTGCACTACTTTGCAGGTTTTTGAGGGAGCACAGGAGTAAAATATATCTGTCACACAACCAATGACGAACAACAGATATACCTGTACAGTATATCTGGAGATATGCAAAATTCATTTCTGTTTTTGCCATCATACCAAAGTAATACAGTTTAAGATTATTCACTGAAAAGAGTCAACATATTATTAATCATGGATACAAGTCTATTTAACTTCTTAGCTTCTTAGACTGCAAAGATGTGTCAGAAACGTTACAGAATTAGTTTTGAAAGAGGAGATGGATCCAGTCCATCACCCTCCCAGCAACACAATATGAGACTGTACTGCATTCTCACTAAAATTACTGCATGGAAAAACCATAATGAATTAACATAACATATCATTGGTAGCACCAAGGAAGGAAGTAGGGAAGGACATACACTATCACCTTGCCCTTCACCCTTTTCCACCCTTTCAACATTACCCACTGACGGGTGCATCCCACTGCCCTAGCCGTAGGAGACAAAGTATGTGCACTGTATCTTATAAAGAGCATGATAGTCATGATAGAGAGCAATTAAGGGCTGAAAAAGAAAAAACACATAGAATCAATTCATATTCACATACAGATCTTTTTTTAATATATATCTTTTTGTGTGAGCGATTCTCTTTTTTCTTTTTACATTGCTGCCAATTACAGTACTGTCCACTGAATGATTGTGAGCACATTGATTTGACATCCCACTGGCACAGTGCCTGCCATGGCCATAGATATGGATTCATTAGAACTGCTACAAGGCCATCATACTGAAGCCACTTCCACACCAGCTAGAATAAAACTATCAAGGATAACATATTGACATCACAAACAGCTGGAAGCATAGTCTGTAGTTTTGCCCGACCCTAACATTAAATCCCCGCCTTTTTTAAACAGGGGAAAACATATTCAGCAAAAATATTTATTTTAATTGGAGCAAACGTCAGTGTAGGTTCGCAACTTACACGTCGGCAAATTTAGAAGTTCTTTGAAAAATAGACTCAACTAACATTTTGTAAACAGCAAGGTTTTGCAGTACAAGGCCTCCATTGGGCTATTTGTGACATCAATTGTGAACCTTGTTTATTCTAGCACACCAGATGACACACTTCAAATAAAGATTCTAAATGAATTAAACATTAGCTGAATTAGGATCTCTATTTGACCACTTACACTCAACAATTCAATAAGACCAACAAACAACAGTGTACCAGATATGTATTCATCTTTTTTCTTCTTCTTAAAAAAAATCAACATCAACAACATTTAAAAAATAAATTCAACTTTCTGGGGCATAAACGCAGATGTACACTTCTAATCGTAACATAAATATACATTATATACAAAATAATCTTATAAAACATAGGAAAAAAGAAAGATCAGTGCTTCATAATATTAAATAACTAATGAAAGACTAATCTTACACAACATTATTGGTTCACTACTTTCAATAGAAGGCGTCCTTGGTACGATAGTCACTTTATGTGTTCTTTGTCTTTAATTATGGGTGATCTTGCATAAGGTAACACGTTGCCTTATCTTGAGTTTCCCCAGTGTTGCACCATATTGCAATAAATTGATTTCTATCTCACGTCCACTTTTTGCTGTAGGCCTACTGTGCACAGGAATCAAGATGAGGCAGGGCATAACGTTGCTCTGAAACTCATATATAAGGCTTGGTGATCTGGGCTGCATACATTCTTTATCAAAACAGATTACATTTACAAAACTGACATGCCTCTAAAAATCTTCAAAAATGAACCGTTTTCAGTAGTTTAAATCACTTTTTTGTCCTTTTTTTTAGCACAATGCTCATTTTTGCTTGCATAGCGCATAGCCAAGTCCCAGAAAAAGGAAAAAATGCTGGCTCCTTCCACAGGCTTGCTGGCAGTAATTTGATTGGTTGATTGCTGATTATCACAAGAGGGTGGAGAGGAGTACATCCAGATAGTCTTCTTCTACTAATCAACATGCTGGCATAAATAATTAGGCCCGTTGCCCTCGAACAACCTTGGGTACAGTCCAGATAACGACCTGAATCTAAAAAAAAACATTAAAAAGTCGTGTCCAAAAGTCAGACTCACTCACTTATTATTTCCCACAGTCTTTTTTCAGTCTTTACATTCCAAGAAGAATTGGTAGCTTGAGTTCTATTGCATTCAAAGAGCACACACCGGCTCTATCCAGTTATCAAGTTTTCAAGAGCAGCAAGTTGCATTTAAATAAATCCCAGGCTTTCTACACTTGTAAACAGTCCAGAAGATATCCACTGTACAGGACGGCTAATATCTTCCATGTATTATACCTGAAAGACAAAGAAAAGAAGAAAGCAAGGAAGATGATTATTGATCTGAATTGTTATAGTCCACTTAGTGAATAATCAATTGTAGAGGAAGATCTACAATCCAGGAAGATCATCCATTAAATGTGTTTACCTCAGTTGCTATGATGCATTCGTTTTTCGCTTCTGTTATAACAAACACAGACTGGTACATTGAGTCTCTTGAAGAACTTATTGTTGATATTCTGCACTCCGGCCTTTCCCTGTGAAGAACAAGTAGACCTTATTAATGTGCTCCAACTCAATCAATCTGTTGACCTAAACACGATCGCCTTGTGTTCTTGGTAACCAATTAAACCCAACTGTATTATGCTGATCGGTCACATCTATCTAGGCCCCCTCATCCCCACCTCTACACCAAATCCATTCACAAATAAGGCAGATGTACAAGATCACAATGGAACATGTTGTGAGCTCCCAAAATAGCAATGCAGCAGTGTATCAATGTAGTTAAAAACACTAAAACTCTTCACAACAACTCTTTTGTGTGTACAGCACTCACCTGTACATTCTATTCAGTGGCATTTTGCCTTCTATTGTCTTTTCACAGTTTTCGTCTTTGTCCTCGAGGGACAGTTCGTCCTTGTACCCGTTGGAGGTTTTGTAGTCCAGGTGGCAATGGTTGACGTGTTTGTGGTTGGACTTTTCCTGGGGACAGTCCACCTCAAGGTCTATCTTTTTATTGGTGTTCTTCAACTCCAGCGTTGAGATGAGGTTCTCCTTCTGGAAGTCCGCCTTGGCGATGTTGTTCATGGTGTCCGCGGCACGCTCCCTGTCCCTCCTCTGCTTTCTGAAGTGCCGGAGGCCCACGGCGGCCATGCAGAGCAGCACCAGGACCACCACCAGGCCCACGCCCATGCTCACCGCCACCCAGCTCAGCCGCTCCCCCGGCACCCAGCTCTTGTTCGGGCTGGGGGTGACGTCGTCCATCTCCACGTCGTACGTCTGGCACTGGGCTCCGCCGTAGCGTGGCGGACAGAGGCAGGCGGGCTGGCCTTTGGCGCCAGCGACGCAGGTCCCCCCGTTCAGGCACGGCCGGGCGGCGCAGCGGTCCGCGGACTTGTCGCAGTTGCGTCCACTGAAGCCCGGCGGGCAGGTGCAGGTGTAGTCGTTGATGCGATCCAAGCAGGTGGCCCCGTTGGCGCAGGGGTTCACGGCGCACTCGTTGATGTTGATCTCACAGCGCAGCCCTCGGAAGCCTGAGCGACAGCTGCAGAACGGTTGCCGGAGGTTGCCAAGCGCCACGCAGTGTCCACCTGCACGATACAAAACACTGTTCAGGCTCGCTGTTGACATTACGGAGCATACCTATTTAGTGTTTACACTCGCATCGACAGTGGTGCAGGGCCAATAAGGCAAGGAGGTAGGGCCCCGATAATACCATCTTTAAGGCAAATTAATTACTTTACTGTTAGGCCAACGTTTCGATCTCGCAGGACCAAACATTGTCCCACAATAGGCCTCTGCCCTGCCTCCTTCCATCACTGTCCATATCATTATAGATTTACCATTGGTGCATTGTAGAGCGGTACATTTGTCCTCCTTCTTCTCACAGTTGAGTCCGGTGTAGCCGGGCAGGCACTCACACATGTAGCTGCGCCCGTTGTCTCGCTCCCTGCACGTCCCGCCGAAGAAGCAGGGTTTGTCCGCCGCGCAGGTCAGCATCCTGGTCTCACAATGTCTCCCTTCGAACCCACTTGAGCATTTGCACTCGTAGCCGTCCTCTGAGTCCTGCGGGCAAGATTAAGGCGATCAGCGGGCTCCGTCGATGGAAAACTAAGGTTACTGTAGCATATCTAGGTACGGCAGAGAGCTCCCCCTCTGTCACAGTCACAACGGTGCAATCCATTCTCTATTCTCCTATTCTCAGCGTGAATTCTATTTACAGTAAAGGGTCTGTGAACTGGGTCAGTCCGGCGACTCGGCAATCGGTAGCATCCTCCTGGCCTAGCAGATAGACCCGAGGGCGAAAACAAAAACAGGAAAGCTTGTGTTGTGGGAAAGGAGAGAGAGAGACTTCCGGACTCACCAGGCACTGGCCTCCGTTCAGACAGGGCTGGCTGTCACACTCCCTGACCTCTGCGTCGCAGTTGACCCCGGTGAAGCCCGGCAGGCAGGTGCACGTGTAGCTCCCCTGGCCCGTGTTCATGCATGTGGCCCCGTTGACGCAGGGCTTGTGGTGTGTGCAGTAATTTAAATCTGGACACAATCAATGGAGGGGGGTTGGATTAGAATTATTATTAGGAATTGGGATGATTTTTGTAACTCGTCATGTCAATCTTTGTTGATTGGTGCACAACTCATGTGTCCAAAACTGTTACTTAAACTCCAAAAGTACCAGATCTGCAAGCTCAAAATCGGCTGCAAAACATGCAATTGGATCTGCAACCTTTGATGCTGTAGTATAATAAACATAAGAATAAACACAAAAGTTTCTGCACAACAACATGCAGCGATATGAAGCATTTATCGCCTTAGTGTCTACAGCACCATAATCATAATTCAGGTTCCAGTGTTGGCAGCCCATTTCAACAGAACACCCAGAGGGGTTGCAGACTGACCTTGGTCACAGAACAGACCTCCCCAGCCCTCGTTGCAGGTGCACTGCCACGGATCGGCGCAGGTGCCGTGCTTGCAGGACGGGTGGCGTTTGCACACGTCACAAAAGGGCCCCTGCCAGCCCTCCCTGCACCTGTGTGTCACACACAAACAAACGCACGTCAGTCACTGTGTGTTGTTCACATACACAAGCGCACACACATTACCGCTGACCTTCTACCCACACTGACTGTAGTGAGAGCAAGACTTACAGGTCAGACAGAGTAGGTGAGTGAGTGAGTGAGTGAGTGAGTGAGTGAGTGAGTGAGTGAGTGAGTGAGTGAGTGAGTGAGTCAGTCAGTCAGTGAGTCAGTCAGTGAGTGAGTGAGTGAGTCAGTGAGTGCATGCGATTAACTGTAGTGTAGAGATTTATGTAGGGTAATTAGTGTATAAATAATAATAACGTAATAAAAAATAGTAAAGTAATAATGTAAACTCACTTGCACTCTCCTGGTAATGTGCAATTTCCATTCCTTTCACTGCACCCCTCAAGACAAATAGCTGCAAAACAGAAGGGAACAATCCAAAGATTTGTTAGTAAATCTGCCTGCAATTCTCACATAGAGGCTAGGCCACGCCAATTTGTTATAATAAGCTTCTAATTTGGCATTTATCACCTTCCGAACGCCCCCCTGCTCCACAAAGTTGAATAAATAAATATATAAATAAAACTGTTAATACCTGGCCATTTCAATAGAAAAGCTCTAATTTGCCCCGGCCTGTTTTTGGCCCCTGTATGTGACATTGATTTTGCATGGTTACAAGGCCAGAGTTAAACGGCTGGTTAGTCTGCAGCAGATGCTTGCTCTCAAAAGCGGACAGCTGCCCCATTGTTGTCGGCGGGCAGTTCGGACCCTGTTTGCAGCTGCCGCCCTCCCAGAGCAACAATAGAGACCCTGCAATTTAGCGGCGCGTGGCGGACGATAATGCTGCGATTAACCCGGCCAGGCGCGTGCTGCTCTCAGGGAACCAATACGACGCCCCGGATTAGGTTTACACCCGCACGCGCCTCTCATGCAGGCTCAAATGTATAAAGAGAGAGGGAGACAGAGACAGTAGCCTGCATCAAAAGTGCAATTTGAAAGAATCAAAGTGTGTTCATAATTAGGACTACATGTCCAAATGTAGAAGTGTACAAACAAATCTATGTGTAATAGAAAAAAATAATGAAATGCAAATAGGCCTAATTAACGTTAAAATAGGCTTACTGTAGCCTAAGTTGATGCGCATTTGTTAAAACCATATTTCAGGAGTGGGTGGGGTGGGGAACTCAGTTTAACTTGTGACCTTTTTTTTCATGAGAAAACAAAAAAAGGGGGGGAAAGGGACCATATGGCAAGTCTTTTCCTCTGTGTTTATGCTTACGTTCTTGGCAGTATTGTCCCTTCCATCCTGGAAGACAGGCTATCTGGCCGGCAGCAGTGCAGGTGTAGTGGCCAAAGCGGTCGTCCCGTGGAGCGCATATTTTGGAACAAGTGTCCCCGTAGTAATGTTCATTGCAGATGAAGCGGTATGAGTACCTGAGCTCCGTCCCATGCTGCGCGCCCCCGCTGCTCTGCTCGTCCTGGGACCACTCGGGTCCTATGCCCAACTTTCTTTGGATGGAAAAAGAACCTATCAACAGTTCTTGGTTGTTGGAGGAGGAGGAGATATCTGCGAGAATGGAACATATAAATCACAATTAATTGATTGATTGAATAAATACAATATAAAAAAATAAATTAATACAGTGAAAGTACCCAGTTCAATACAAGGTCTACTGTGAGATTTAACACCCAAGCCTATAGTGGCTTGCTTCCATTGCCATTGGGGTCCTTCACATTCAATTAATCAGAATTCCCAGGTGGATAACATAACCCCAGTCAGCTGGACTAAATTCTCACGTGTTTGACAGTCAACGAGCTATATATTAATTCAACAAAGCGAATCAATTAACAATAGCCATACAATATATTGAAATATCCTCTTCCTTTATGACAACAAAACGTCTGGCCGTTTACTTTGCGGGTGTAAAATGGACGAAACAAAGAGGTGTAAAATGCAGGAAGAGGCCGTCATGTGCTTTTTTGGCAAGAGCTTCATATTGTCAGCTCGCGTCTCTACTGTGGCACTTTCCCACACCAAAAATAAACGAAGGGAAGTTGCAATTGTGTTGGAGATGCAATTGAAAAGAAATGCTCCATGGCACGCAACCAAGCCATCCTGGAACTGTGAACACATTAGCATCACTTTAGCTATTGAAAAACATCAAACCTACAAGCATGTAGGTCTGATATTTTTGAAAATGGTAAAAATGTGCACTGAATTATTTTACAGTTCAGAAAGGCTTAATAATAATAACTACTGTATCTCCCAAGCTGAAGTGCATGTCTCCCTCTAGCGGTGATAAAACATATAGCTGCTCACCCCCAGGTAGATCCAACGCAGCAGAATTCCAGGCTTCAATAACTAATGAAAACGCACCCTGTGGGGGGAAGATAACACCAAAAATGAATATATGTATATATATCACTACAAGCAACATAAAAAATATAAAACAAGCGAGACTGGGCATATAAAAGTTAAAGGGGAGTTCCACTCATTTTAAACATTAGACTAGAGCCCTGTCATTAATAGAGATCATTCATGTTATAAACATGGTGAAATACATGTTAATGACATCACCAACATGTAGCCTAGGCCTACTTCATCGTGTTTTTCCAAACCTCCGTTTATCGGAAAAAATGGGGGGATTTTTATTATTGTTATCATTTCCACTCAATAAGCCTATTATGTTATACTGTAGGCTATATGGTATATTAATGACAAATTGTTGAATATTGGCGGTATTGCCCTTTATTTTATTATTGTAATATTTTAAAAAGGGGAATTCCAGGCATTTTCAAAAATGTCCCTAACAGTGTATATTGTAACCAAATGAACCTTTTGGTTCCATGTAACGGTAAAAGACAGCTTGATATCATCAAATTGTGTTTCAACACGTTAATTATTATTATTATTATTATTAATTGGGTCGGACCTCTTTTTCTAGGAAACATCTTTTTCTAGGAAACATCTTTTTCTAGGAAACATCTCTAAGGATTATTAAAGACATGGTGAAATGTTGAAAATGGGTGGAATTCCTCTTTAAGTCTTAGTGGGTTGATCGCATAGGCTTTCTTTTTTTTTTTACCGGCCAGGTGAAGTTGAGCGGCAGACGCAGCCTGCCGCCCTGCGCGATGCTGAAGGAGTCGGTGGTGCCCAGGACAGGTGTGGTGGCTCTGCCGAAGATGCACTCTCCGGGAGACACCACGGCCTGGAAGTTCTTCAAGCACACACGGAAAAAAGTTCTGCAGCCTCCAGAGCCATGAGAGCTGCTGCTGCTGCTGCTGCTGCTGCACGAGAGTCCATTGGCCAGCAAACCTCTGCTATTGTGGAAATGATGAAGGTCTAATTCGAACACACCTGATCCCTGAACCTAAATGTAACATGAAGGAAAATTCAAATCGGTGAGAATGATTCATCATGCAATATGCGAGTTGATTAATTAATTAATTAATAACTTAATTGTTGAACAAATAAATAATAAATTAATAGCTATACCTGAGTAGATACTGTTATAATAATTGCGAGGATAGAGGTGAACCAAAAGGCCATTCTTTATAGAGCTTGTGTGCGTATCCCTGGAAAACAAAGTTGTCCTTCCACCGCAAATATATAACGCTCGTATTCCAAAGTGATGATGCTGATGATGATAAGGAGGAGGAGGACGATGATGAAACGTTGAAAAGCAAAACAAATAATAAATAATATAATCCTTCTTCGAAACCCTGTAAAAGGAAAAAGATCCAGCAGCTCCACACACAAAAAATCCGAAGAACAAGAAAGTTTAAGAAAAAAAAACATCCAAAATGATGTGAGGATGAGGTTTTTCTTTCTTTTCTTTTTTACACAAATATCAGCAGTAACGTCAATATCCACAGATGACTCATTCGTCTGTCTTTTTTAAGTTGACCATCCATCGTGGCGGCTGCGGAGTGTTTTTGTCTGTGGGGACGCAGCAGCAGCACGCCTCGCTTTGCCTCTTCTCCGGTCATGCAGAATGAAGGGAAGGAGGGAGAACACGAACAGGTCTTCTTCTTCTTCTTGCAGATGATGATCAGGAGCGTTTTGCACGCGCGTGTGTGTCTGTGTGTGCGCCTGTGCGTGTGCAGTGCGCGCGTTTCAGTCGTGGAGCGTCACACCAGCACCGACCTCACCACCACCACCATCATACGGATCCTCAATGAAGGATGTTTGACGTCGCCCCCACTTTATATACAACAGGCTACTTGAGTTTAGTGTCATTACTCAGACACTGTCCATCATTAGACCCCGCCCACTTTGCAGAGATGAGGACGCTCTGCTGTCCACCACCACATGTTTTTCCCTTAGCTTCAACTGATTACTGATATACAGTAAAATATAAACATCTTTTATTTAGTTGTATTTATTTGAGAAGTAGGCTAGCCAATTCATATGCGCTCCGGTCGCGCAGTTCAATATTCTTCGTGCGTCTGTCAGTCAGGAGGGCTCCATTCTCTGAGATCCGCGCGCCTCTGGTCGTGCTTGGACAGGAGCAGCGCACGCGTATAAGGCTCTAGTGACCTGACCCAAACCAACATAAACATAGTCTATCGCTCTGCTCGTGTCAGCTTTTAAAGCAATATATGCTTGCCGGCTTATTTAGGCGGTTGTGTGACGTCGGTTGTCCAAACCGATCTAAAAACCTCGTAGATCGGTTCCGTTTTGAGGTGACGCGCGACGCCGTCGTACTGTACGATGGAGAGGATCTTCTGGGCTACACTTTTTCCTCATTCCTTGTCCCTTATATTTACTTTAGATAGAACAGGCAAAGCGAGAGATAACAACACAGCTGTATGATAATGCTCTCTCTCTCTCGTAAATCCTTTCCGACTATATATATATATATATATATATATATATATATATATATATATATATATATATATATATATATATATATATATATATATATATATATATATATATATATATATATATATATATATATATATATATACGCATGCGCGCGCGCGCACACACACACACACACACGTTATTATTTAATATAGCAATAGGCCTAGTGTACACTTTTTCAGAGTGAGGACTTCAAGTCAGAGTCAGACTTTATAGTTAATTGGCGCAATTGCATGTATGCACCTGCACACACATGCAGGCAACACACAAGTCTCTCTCGCACACGCGCGCACGCACACACACACGCGCGCACGCACACACACACACACACGCGCGCGCACCCCCCCCCCCCCCCCCCCCACACACACACACACACACACACGTTGATGACATTGGAAGCATTTTGAGCCAGTATTTATTTTGTCCAGGAAAGGGCAGTGCCATGGACCAGGGAACCCATGCAGCTGTTTAGTCACTTTATACTACATTAGAGCTCATAATGTGCAAATTAATGTCTAGATTGTATCCTGTATATGTACATATAATGTCACCATGTTTGTTGAACTTGTGGCCACTAGCTGAAAGACTTTCGTCTCCTTTCAAGTCACCCAAATGAACCCCCAAATAGTATATTTTAGTTGCTAAGCAAATAAATTGCAACACCATTATATACCATACTCCCCCCCCCTTCCATTTCATTCTTATCATGCACAAACCCACGCTGGGCTAAAGCATTGTTGCCTTTATCGTCTGTGCAGCAGGCCAACCTTGTCGACGAACAATTTACAGTGCTGAGAGTCAGGGAACAGGATTTAGAAAGCGTTCCCTGACCACATGAAGGTGTCTGACCGAACAGCTCTCCTGCAGTGATGACTTCATCTCCAACCGCTCCCAACCCTACCTACCCCTCCCCACCCTTAGACATATCAGTTTGAGGTTCCACACAGGCAAAGACAATGGACCATTGAGGCCTATTCTTCCAGCCAAGGAACTTGGTGTGTGACTAAGGAGGCCGGACAGAACACCTCGGTGCACCGAAGCCCTTATTGGAGTTCCCACAGTTCATCGTGTCACGCAGATCCTGTGGAGCAGGGCTGCCCAAAAGGTAGATCGTGATCTACCAGTAGATCACACAGGCCATGCAGGTAGATCACATGACAGTCCCCTAAAATGTATAGATCTGTAACTCTTGAGAGCGTTAAAATGAAACCAAATGGACCCTTACGGGTCCATTTGGTTTCATTTTACCGCTCTCAAGAGTTAAATTATATTTAAACATCTGAATTACGTAATTTCAAGAGTCCACACAATTAGAAAATGGAGAATAACTGTTATTTTGACCAACGTTTTTCCAGTTCTCTTTCCCAATTGTGGACAAAAACGTGAAAGTTCTTAGTTTGTGGGTAAATTCAACATCACAAACTGTCAACTCAAACCCTAAATACTGTTTTCAAACGTCAGTAGTAGCATACAAGAAAATCTTCCAATTCTCAGCCTTCATTGTAAGGGCATTATTCTTAAAGACTATAACAGTAAGTAACACCATCACCACTATTTCAAAGTCAAACTTTCTTGGGGACCGTGAATTGGATTTTTTTTATGTGTACAGTAGATCTTGTTGAGCCAGTCATTTTGAAAGTAGCTCTCAAGTCAAAAAAGTGTGGGCACCCCTGCTGTGGAGTATATCCATGCAGTCCTTTAAGTGCTTGAAACCTGCTGGCGTCCCGTGTTTCAGTGGAAATAGCAGAGGTCCAAGCTCACAACGCGGCACACACAGTAGAGTGGAGTGTTGTGAGCTTGCAGATTGACAAAGAGGTTTGATGTAGTAGGAAAAGAAGAAGCGGTGGAGACACATTATAGAGCCCTGGGGGTCTCTGGTAAATAAAGGGGTTTACGTGGTTGTAATTGCATCGCAACTTAACCTATTTATGATCCGTCCAAGTGTACAGTATAGGAGCAAACCCACCATCCACATCCCCTCGGGTATTGTAGCCTATACTCTACTGTACGATAAGTGGCTGCAGTCACTTATGTAGGGGTGAGCTTCCCCTTTGTGGTCAACATGGCTGTCATAGACGCTAGAAGGCCATCAATCTCCTTTTGTATGGAGAACTGTATACAGTAGTAGGCTAATGGTGCTTTAGCCTTACCTAAGACCCCTCATACACGTCAAAACATCCATAGACATGAATAATTGATCGCCTATGGTTAAGGTTTCTGCCTGCCGTAGCTCCAGTTTCAACGCCTTGTAAAGCTACGGACCGTGCTGCACAAAGAAACCGGCGATGCTTGGTTGACATCTTCCCCGCCGGGCGTAAAGAGGAAAACAAAAACTTTTCAATATTTACACCCCTTTGCAACTATTTTATCCATCTTTCATGACGTTATTTATTCTCTGTATATTTTAAGAATGAAAATCTGGCCTGAAATAATATGTTTTGGACCCTGGCCGTAGGGTTATTTACTCTTGGCCAATGGAAACAATAATCCAACAGTTTCTTCTGTTGCTCTCTAGAGTAAACACAGCCTTGGAAACCAGACATCAGCCCTCCATAATTCCATCCGTAGCCCCATATTGGACATCATTCTTCATTGTGGCTGTGTTCTCTAAAGCTGACTACTATGGCTTTTTAGCCTGCATCCAAACCCCCCCCAAAATAACATTTAGTTTGGGAAGTGAAGAGGCGAGAAAGTACGTGCGTATTTGGACATAACTACGGCAGTTGCTATTTCATAAGACAAAGTGTCTGATGTAATTGTTTTGTTGCTTGGCAGACCATTTCGGTATTCAGGGAACTGTCAAACCCTGACAAAATGGTTTAATGGCTTACAGGTTTTAAAGTGATGTTTGAAATGTCACCATTTCAAATCCTATATACAGTAATCCAATTAGAGATACATTATTTCAAGCTTCCTTCAATTGCGGATTGCCTTTCTTGTAATAAATGAAAGAACTGAGTGGCACATTCACAGCAGGTGGTTCAAATGCAGAAAGATATACTATATATACTGTAAGTCGTTCGTGGCAGCAATAATAGACTTTTGTTGACACTGACTTATTTTCAAAACATGGAGGATTAATATACCACTCATCTGAAGATCAGGCATCAAAGAGTGTAATTATCTGCCCCCCTATGAATACCAGCATGTCCTATATACTGTAAATGTGTATTTGGCAGAAAGTGTCAAAAACAGTGATCCCAGTGACCCAATTGAAATGTCAACTGTCACTGATGTCAACCGGTACATTGCCAACTATTGCAGTACAGGGTTTGTTCACAACATAATTCCTCATAAATATCCATGACCTTTTACTAGCCCATCAAGGTCACTCAGGTCCACTGAACCGTTCATTCTGATTGCAGGCAAAATTATTTGCACCTTGGTACAGGTTACAGTCTTATTGTCTTATTGCTTTGATCATTTTATTGTCATTCCACCTACCAGACCTAACCCCATGCCACAAAAGGCAAACACTAGCACAAATAGGCAGATTGCAGGTCCACAAGCTCACAATGAGCAATCTTATTGAATATACTGTAAATGATGGGACTGGTTAAACCCTTTGTGTTGTTATTGAATTGGACATTCTTGATTGTGGCTACAGCACTATGCCAACTTTTTGTTTTTGTTAAATGTAGATTGATATTCCAAGAGTACCAACATTCTGGGTAAGGGCAGTAGGAAATTAGCTACAGTGCTAACAGATGGCTCCTTTTAGGCCAGAAATCTGTCCCGTTTAATGCACAGCAGTTTAACACTTCTTTACAGGGCATCTGATCCCTGTGCCCCAATCTGTCCAACCAATCAATGGCTCTTTTGATGTCCTCCTGCCAATGGATGCGAGGCATCTAACCATATCACTCTAAGGAGGAGGCATCACCTGCTGCCATCATTAGAAGCTCCCGGGCTGTTTGTCCTCTTTCATGGCCTTATAATACGCTCTCCCTGCTTGACCAAATATGTCCCTAGATTGGAAATACACCCCATTTATCAGGGGAGATTCTTCTATCAATCAAAGTGTGGAGGAAGCTGCAAGGAATGATTCAAAGAATATTTGTTAATTACATTTGAGAGAATATTCAGGATATAAATATTGAAATGGAGGAAAGAAAACAGAAAAATAAAATATAATCTGTATTGGCAGCATGTATACTGCATTTTGTTATGCACACCATATATGCATCCATACATATTATTAGATGACATTACATTGATCATATTTAAAATGCATTCCATTGCTAAAATGGATGAACTCTAAAATCAGTCGACAGATGAGATTTCTTCTAGAGTGAGTCAAAAAGCTGGACCTTTCAAGCAGCAGGTATTATGAATTCAGAGACCTGACGTTGTGGTATCTGCCAGAGAGCCCTGGGCTGTTGTGGAACTTTCCAAGCGCCCTGCTTGTGCCGTGTTTGCATAACACACTTCGTGTCAGCACCCTGCTGCCCATACACACCGACCAACAACAACACCCTCTCAAGTGACTGACAGACACCACCTATAAACGATGCAAAGCATTTGGGCGACGCCAGATTTGCGAAATTCGACATGGATCACCGTCCCCAAGAGCCACCGTGACACAGTATTTACTGTAGTAGGGTAACACAAGGTTCAATGACAAGCTGTTGACTTTTTCAAGGATTTCACTTCAGTTGGGGAGTGCGTAAATCAGGTTTTAGATGATCTGATGCCATGTGTGTGTGTATGTATGTGTGGGTGTGTGCACGTGTGCGACAGCTGCCCGTGTGCCAGAGTGCCAAGTGTTTCAAAGAGTGATCTATCCACTGGGACAACAGCGCACACGTCCCCCTTGCAACAGCCAGGGAGGGACCATTATTACCCCGGCCAGCAGGGACGACCGTCCCTTCAATACAGCCTATTGATCCTTCCTAACAGACCCAGAGACTCCACCCTCTGCACACAAACACAGTCAGCAGGGACCGGATGGTCAGCAGCCCACATCTGTCATTCCTGCCGGATGATGTCACATCCTATACGTCGTATATATACGAGGAGATGCATCCGAGTTTAATGGCATCTGTCGCCTGTCACCATCTTCCTGTTACAGGTGTCTTTTTGATGTGCGCTTATTTTCGACCGCGTCAAAACAGCAGATGAGCGTCTGAAGGACGAGTGGGAGAACTGGGAGAATAGAACTTTGCTATTTTAAGAGATTTTTTTTGACCAAGTGCAAGGACAAAGCTGATGGCACGTGCGGAAGTTTTGTAGGTAGCCGAGAGGAAATCCTTCCACCCGCAATATTCAAGGTATATCATCATTCATCACTGAACGAAAGATTAAAAAAACACCCCAGGACAGGAAAGGGAAAGAGAAATGATTTAGGTTAGTTGGAAGAAGAGCAGGAGGAGAGCGTTAAATTCACACTAAGTCATTATCTAGAGACAATGGCCACTCAGGCTTGGCTATACTTCACACTGGGGGATTTAAAGATGCGCCGAAGCATCGCAAATCGCGATGCATTGATCTCAATGTGGCGGTTCAACCGCAGAATGTTAGAATCAATCACAATCAATCAATGTTTTGGACAAAGTAAAAGTGCCTTGCATGGTCTCCTCCGCCATCGGTGTATTAACGTGTGCACGCTAATGGGTGAATGTGACGCGCAATCCATGGAAAGTGCCTTGGATATATATTACATATAAACACACCATCACTGAAAACTGAAAATAAAGGGATTTAAGATTATTAAAGCTGGGCTGTTGTTGTCCGAGTCTAGTGCATTCTGCATCCTTCTGCATTCTGTGAACTTCCATCTTGCCCCTCTTATAGCCAGCTTCATTTGTGTGCTATTAATGATAAAAATTGTGAAGTGAAGACGACAAATTTGTGGCTGACCGGAATATGATGATGTATGATAAGAGCGCCCCTCACTTCTATAGTGAATCAGTGAATCAGATTTGTGTATTCAGTGGATTCAAAAGAAACCCCATTGAAATGGTGTTTCACAGCAGCAACCCTAATGGGTAAACACAGCTGAAGGTACAGCAATAACATTAATTGCGGGCGTGTTTTGACCGCGTGCCAACATGGGCAGCCCGGCGGCTGCTATACAGCCCACTTGACGTTGGCACACGCAGAAAAACACCCACAATTAACAAATTGACGTGAAAGGGTTCCATCCATTGTATCAGAAATAATAATAAATAATCAAATGGGAACGAATCATTGTGAGGCAAGAGATTTACACCCCGGGTTCAAACATAAAACATCCTGTTTGCGTGAGAGGGTTTGAAGTGCATTGATCTCATGGTGCAGCACAGTGGAGGCCCCTCTGTACACATACACTGTAGAATCGGAGTGCAAACGGACCCAAAAGGGTCCATTTCTAGACTGACGGAGTTAAACGAACAGTCAGGATTTTAGTGCCTTAAGTGGCTGGTTGTTTGACAACACAGACAAAGGCAGCGGCATGTGTGTGCACGACATCCCACCAAAACCAAACAACAGGTTGTCGTACAAGTACTATATTCATTTTATAATTAAATGTGTCGTGATTTACGAGCCAAAAAAAGAATTGTGTGTGCCAATACTTACATCTGTGTGCCAGCGCAGGGCGGCTTACTACACATGCAGAAATAAGCGCTGTGACTTTTCAAAACGGCAAAACTGCTTTGACCTGATGATCATGTCACGGCACAAGGGAAGTCCTCCAATCACCAAACACCATCAGTGGGTGATTAGGATCCGGGTAATTTCACCTTGGCATGCCATGCCGTTGGGATGGCGTGATATGCGGCTGTGATAAGGGCCTGCGATTCTGGGCTTAATTATTCTGACACTTAATGATGCCCTTATCGGCTATTCTTCCTCCACTTCCTGTGCGGGGGGAGGACAAACACACACACACATGTGACCTCCAACGGTCCGGCAGCCATATTATTGTTTATTTGTAGGGAAGGACCAGGAGGTATTTTAGGAGGGCCCGTTTGTTTTTTCCTATTTTGTCCTTTTCCTATTTGGTCCGTGCACGAGGCGGCTTCCTACCTTCTCTTCCGATTCACATGTGCGTTTCTTGGGAATCTGGTTCACGGCTTTGTGTCCTCTGTCTGTGGGAGTAGAAGTGCGTGCGTGTGCGGTGGCTAATGGACGTGGACAGGGTTTTTTGTTTTGTTTGTGGGTATAGCAGGGGCTGGTGGGGAGTGAGCGTGTGGATTTCCGAGAAACTATGGCGGGTGTTTATCTCTGCTAAAGCTCCATGTGTGCGAGGCCCTCTTTAGTGTACTAAATGACTGTCGTCAAACATCACTTACAGACAACACTCTGGTCGTCCATCAGAGAGAAATATGACCTTTTGTTTAGATTCCATTTACTTAGCTGAACTGAGATTGACCTCATAACTGCTGGCTGTGTACACACACATATCCATCTCGACTTTCGCTGAGCAAACAACACACGCAGCTCTTCTTTTGTGTGGAGCGCATAGAGGAGCCACGGTGATAACGTGGCGAAAGCGGTACCGTGGGGTAGAGAGGGAAGACATCAAAACAACGCGTCTTTATGGACAATTTGCCGTCCCCCTGTGCGTCCGATGCTTTGCTTTGCGTCCGTGCTTACCCAGCCGCGCACTGAAACAACAAGGGGATTGCGTCCGAATGACACGGCCTGATAGATTTCTCTTGACGGGAGGCTGCTGGAGAGGAGATATGTTTGCGCAGTGAAGCCTCATTGAGGTTCAGTCCTGCTCGGATGAGAGTCGACCTCGAGGGGACCGAGGTCGTCTGTTTTCTCACAGGACCTCACGGGCCGACTTGCAGGAGTGATATTGCTGTATCTGGCTCACATTCTATATCTGGGCCATAGAACTAAGTAGCTCTGAAGAGAAGCCTCCACCTCACTGTCACGGAGCGACAGCTGCAATGTGTTGTTCTAATACCGTTTGTGTCACAGACATTATTATTTTTCATGTATTTCTAAGTGAGCAGTGATTTGGGTGATTTGGAAACCCCCCGGTCCCAATATGTGCACATGCACACACTCTACAGTGTTGGGAACTGCAACAGGCCAACAGCACATGCACGAAGGCCAACCTCCTCTGGCCACCTCGATCCTGATTGGAGGAAGGCCCCTCTCATTTTGAATTAATGAAAGCTTTTCCTCCTAAGTCCAAACTGAAACTATAGTGTTTTTTGACCCCAGTCGCTCTGGGGACAAAGCGGAACTCCTTATATGGTCATCATACTCTGTAGTAGGGATGGTTAAAGTCTTAAAACATGCACATTACAAAAACATTTAAAAAAGATATTAAGAAGTATAAGCTGATCTTTAAGTTCGAAAAGCGGGAGGAAGGGAGGCAAAAAAAGAACTCTTTTGGGAGCTTGGGATCAACTGATCACACAGGCAATTTTTTCACAATCCTTGGCCAGCGTTTATACAGAAGAACCCCTGCGTCCTCCAGCCAAGGCTGAGGAATTCTGTCACACTTCTGACACCAAATCATTGGAGACACAGAGTGAGCAATAGAGATGCAGAGTGATATATACCATATTACCACTGTATCGCTCACATCACTCACATACGCTGATTTCTTTTGCGTGAGAAAACGCGGATGAATCCGAATGCATGGATGGAAATTGTGATACACCGCCATGGGTTGTGCAAAGGTTCATTGACATTTGGATGCGTTTTTTCCCCTTTCAACCGCGCATGCCTTCGCAGACTTACGGATTCGAGATGTTTTCTTTTTAAGCCATAAGCACTTCTAATGGGTCCAGATGAAATGTTAGGTAAACTGTACCAACGCTAATTAATCTTCCTGTGCAGCGGAGCTGGCGGTCTCACATACACCCCGCAGTGATTTATTAGACTGGGTGATGAATGGCACAGATAGTATATAAGTGCAGACCCAGCACTTTTAACCCCTATCCCCTCCGCCAGTAATTTGTTTATCTAGCTCCACGGGGACGGTGATATCCGTGGAGGGTGGGGAAAATCATTACGATACAACGCCATGATACGTCCTTTTGGGGATTATCATCTTCGTGTGTCGACGGCGATGCGAAGAAATCGATTTTCAACCCGCGTTAAAAGGCTGTATTAAATATCTCATTATGATCTCCTTTGAGAAAAATAATGCTGAAAATGTAGAAAAGGGTCTCTTGAAAGAGGACACGTTTGACTCGTTGTGGCCTTTTACTGCCTTCGCGCTGTTTTTGTTGATTCCAACACTTTATTTGCAACGAATGTCATTATTTAAAGTCCATAAAGCAACACATGGCATTATTTAATTGCCGTTCAGTTTAAAGGGACACTTCGCCATTTTTGCAAAATAATATACATTAGTGACGTTTAGAAGATTGAATGGGTCTTTATATTTGTAATATGTGGTTTTAGATATTTTAGATCAAGGAGCAGGGAGTGCAGCAACACTGGGCTCAATTCTTTCCTGGACCACAATTCCCATAATGCTTTGGTGCACCACACCAAAGCACTGAGACAACATGTACTCCAGGAAATAGGGCTGATGACATCAGGTATACTGAGCTCACTGCTAAAATAAAAAGTACAGGACATTCCATGAACACAGAAATTAAGTTTAATGTAAACCTTCATGATCAAAATGTTATCTAGGCTCAATGGATATTTGGATTTGACATTAATTTACATTAAACACTGCAGTTCTCAAATTTTCTGGGTCTAACATGGGACCTATGGGGGCTTCCAGTACACTTTTAAAGTGTTCTAAATGTCCTTAACATACAGTATATATTAATGACAATATTTATGGTGAATGACATTACTAAATGTTGAAGTTTCCCTTTAAGTACAACTTCAATGTTATTTGCACAGGGCGCGCGCGCGCGCACGCACGCACGCACGCACGCACACACGCGCACACGCGCACACGCGCACACGCGCACGCACACGCACACGCACACACACACACACACACACACACACACACACACACACACACACACACACACACACACACACACACACACACAACGCTACACTGCTGATACCATCTCCTTGATTGTAAGTACTAATTAATTAATTAATCTTGTTGCGTGACAAGGTCAGGCAATTTGTCTTGCAGAGTTGGACATATGTTATTTTGGTTGTGCTATACACGGCCATATGGTGAAGGAATATACTGTACTGTACATTTGGTCACACTTGAAACAGGTGCTGTCCATGGAAAAGTCCAAACATCTAGAAATGGATCTTTTTAAGATGATCATCTCTGTTAGGGTCAAGTGGCCTCGTTACACTCTGATCCATGGACCGACTTCATCAGGTTCACCATTCATCACTGATGACTGAAAGCGCTTTTGTGACACGGGTGGTTTTGTCTTTTACCACAAAGCGATTCGCAAGATTGCCCCGTGACTTTACACTACAGATGATAATCCTGAGAAGGAGATCTGTTTCTTACTATGAATTAGGCTTAATGGCTTTGCTGTGGTATTAGGCGGCATTTGGGTTTTAGTTGCACTCGTGATGCCCATTCGGAGCACGACGGAACAGGCCATTCAGAACACATTCGCTTCTGGAGAACCTCTCATCGGATTGACTTCACTGTCAACACTATACACTTCCTCGGCGTCGCACCCACCGAGTGTGAAATCGATTAAGATGAGTGGCTTTGCGATACATACACGTGGGGCCTGTTGGCCTGGTTCTGGAGAACTGGTCATCCAATCACTCACACATATCCTATAGCAAACGGCACACATACAGGTGAAGGATTTGTGAAATGTAAAACGAGTTATTCCTGAACATGAGACGACAGGGCTTCTGTATGTTCCCAAAAGCTGTAGGCTTTGACGCAGCAGCAGCACAGTGCAAAGTTTGCAGCACGCCGCTGCTCGCTTTGACTTTGTATGATATGTTTGCTCCTGATAAGGCTCTGAGAGAGACTCTGTGTGCAACCTCTCACGGTAATTACAAACATGGCTGCTAAGAGCGGCTTATGTAATCCCAGAGGAGCATTGAAGTGACCAGTCACACAATGCTGCCCCCGCTGAGCCCTTTCATCAGATAGTGTCAGATACTGGCTAGATGTTATAGCGGACCGTGGGCCTGGTCAAACGGTGTCATGTGGTGTTCTCATTACGGCCAAGGCCAAGGACGAGGGGAGATGGAGGAGGTTAGGTTAGGTAGCGTTTGAATACACCATAACTGCCGCGGCAGGGCCAAATCTCCACGATGGTCATTGTGAAACCTGAGTTGCGTTTTAAAGGTATAGCAAGTGGTTTCACTTGATTTCAATTCGAATGTTGTTATTTTTCATATTTTCTTTGGCCAATCCTCCCTACTATAGAGTGTAGTGACCATATATGGAGTTCCTCCCTGTCCCCAGCGAGGCCCTGGGGGTCAATAAACCCTAGTTTCAGTTTGGGGCTTTGGGAGAAAAGCCTTTCATCCACTCACAGGCCAACAGCCGGGATGCTGTTGCACTCCCCCCCACTGTAGAGTGTGTGCATGTGCACATCGTGTTACCGAGGGGGCGGAGGGTTTTCCAAATCACCCAAATCACTGAATGGTCCTTTAATTGGGACTTCTGAACCTTATTTTTGTTGTGTTTTGAGGCACGACAGCCCTCTGTTAATACAACCTTGAGTGTGCAGGAGGGGAAACACACTCAGCGCTTGGTTCAACTCCGACGCTCTGCCTAATGGAAACGGAGCTCCGTTTCCACTGCAGTTACACAGGGAGCTCTTTTTTTCGCTCTCCTGAGCGGTTGAGCGGTCGCGCTATAGCACTGACAAGCGTCCATTGGTCAACTTGTGTCACCCACTCCCCGAGCAGCCGCCGCCCTCCCTCCCTTCGCCCTCCGCCAAGCCCCCACCCGCCCTCACCCCATCCTCCTCAGTCTTACCCCGAGCCTGGGAGCGGAATTCTGGGAACATTTTTCCATGTGAAATGGCGAGGTCCAGTCGAGGGGTGTGACGCCACTGCATTGTTCCAGCGGCAAAAAAAAGGAACCGCTTGTGATGGGCCCAATTCCTGTTGGTCCCAAAAAAACAGGCACTTTCTCACACCGGCTTCCTTCCTCGCTGGACAACACAAAACAATCCCAGACTGGGCTATAGCACACAGTGAGAGAGAGAGGGAGAGAGAGAGAGAGAGAGAGAGAGAGAGAGAGAGAGAGAGAGAGAGAGACTGAAAATGAGCGGCGAGGGTGGGAGAGAGAGAAGAGAGAAAAGTGGGGATCGAGGGGGAGAGAGATTGAGAAACAGAAAACGAGAGAGAAAGAGAGGGCGAAAGGGAGGGAGAGAATGAGAATAGGATGAGATAATCAAGAGAAAACGAAAGAGAGCGAAAGAGGGGGGGGGGGGGGGGGAGAGAGAGAGAGATGGGAGGAGAGGGCAAAGCCCATTCTATCAGTGTGTGCAGTTTGTTTATCTGTGGGCCTGAAACACACACTGTGCCTCTCTGCAATCTACAGCGTTCACCTGACAGCCTCCCTCCATCGCCACAGACAGAGGAGAGGTAGAAGTCTTTTATCTACAGACGCAGCAGACCCCCCCTCCCTCCCCAACAAAGCCTTGTTTGCCGTTCAGCATCAAAAGCTCTCCTATACTGACACAGGCGGCAAGCCTCGCTCTTATCTTTACTGCTCGTATGATTGGCAACATCACATCGGAGGGAATAGCAGTGCAGCAGGCTTTTTACACCCCCTCCCCCGCTGTTTGCTATTATTATTGGCAAGGCATCACAATCGCGCCGCCAATCTTTAACCACGTTCGTTCAATCCTGGCATCCCTATTTCGGGCATGTCGTATTTGGGGGGCCTATATGTGCATCAGCGGTAAACAGCAGACCTACAAGATCACAAATAATTGCGACACAATATTAACTTGACTAGGTTGGTGCTTTCCGGCTTGAGGGGCTTTTAACTGCGCAGGCAGTGGGTCGACCTCGAAGCTGCGATAGACCGCCACCGAAGATACTTTTAGGAAAAAAACGTGTGATGGAGTGAAATACACACCAGAGAATGAGACATACAGTGAACCAATGAGTCAGAGAGAGAGAGTTTGGAGAACTGAAGCTCATCTAATTGAGAGGGAGAGAGAGACAGAGAGAGAGAGAGAGAGAGAGAGAGAGAGAGAGGCCGGGGACTGCAGGAAGCACCTGCTCGTACGGAGCTCTGCGCGTTTATCTGACCCTGCTCACACATCAGGTGGTTTCCTTGTTTACGTTATGTCCCCCCCAGCTCCCTGCGGCCGAGCCCTTATTGGCTGCCCCCGGACACTCCTTTTTCCACCACGTTCATTGATCTTGAGAGGGTTTCGCCAGCCCCCCCTCCCCTCCCGACACCTCCCCTTGTCCCTTCCCACCAGTGCGCCGAAAAGGAGGGATCGCCGAAGCAAAATTGTGTTCCGTCGGTGTATACTGTATATCTCGCCGAAAAGGACACCGTTTCGAACACCAGAGCGTCATAAATAGGCCCGACTGGCACACTGCCTGCGTGTGCACGTGTGTGTCTGTATTATTTGACGTCATGCGGGCGTGCGTGCATGCGATGAGATGCCTCATTTGAACCTGCTGCCCTCGCATCCTGATGTCTCTCTCCCCTCCTCTCTCCGCCTGACCTCTCACCTATGTCCTCGCAACGCAAACACGGAAGCCTTGAAGACTTGTTTTCTTTTTCCTCCCGTTCGACCGGCCGTATTGGTGCGCAGTGAAAACAAGCACAAAGTCGGGAGTCGTCAATCAGACACGGGCAGAGTGAGTGTATAGCGCCAATCCGGGTGTCCTGTGTGTCAACCGTATTGCTCTCAACTTTAACCTGGGCGAGATTCATATGCAGATAAAGGCCCTTGCGCATGGATTGGAGTAGTACCGCGTGCGCAACAAGGCTCCGGGGGAACCCATTTGTTAAAAGCCTTTCGGTGAAAACGCAGCATTTTAAGGAAGACGGTAATTTCATATCGGCCCCGTAGCTAAGCTAATTGTCTGTTTGGTTTTTCCCTTGTTCATGCAATTACAGCGTAATTGCCGCTCGTGGTGCTGCTCTCGGTGGAGTAATTGCAGGTGGGGCCGGGCACAGGTGTTGCTGCTGGGGTAATTCTAGCACGCATGGGATTTAGAAAATGATTATCCGGGATAAATACATAGAATCAACCCCTGCACATGCACACACGACAAAACGGCTGCGGCAGAAAACACTTACTGTAACAGAATAGATGGTAGAATAACATGAACCAACAATTTAGCGTGTGTGTGTGTGTGTGTGTGTGTGTGTGTGTGTGTGTGTGTGTGAGTGTGTGTGCATGTCTGTTTCCTTGCGTGGTTGCTGAGCTCACAGGTCCTACCCTTCCCTGCGTGTTGGTGGAGATCTATTTGTGCTGGCAAAGGCTGAGGAGTCGATGACGTCACAGGCACTGCACTTCTCAGCCAAGTGGCTCAGAGAGGCATGACCGCGATCAGCTGAGTTATGACTCCCCGTCGTATTAACCACATGAACCCTAGTGGCCCTATAATGTTCCACGAAAACATGAGATCTACCGCACAAGCTCACAGTGTCGCGATGTGATACGTTAAGTTTGTAGATTATAGTTCAGCTATTTCTTTATTTTGTTAAGCAAAGATAATTCAGTGTGGAGTGAAAACAGGGGGGGGGTAGTAGGGCTCTGGGGAAACCTGGGTCAATCAACTATATTCATATAGCACTGTACCGCCAAAGTATTTAAAAAACTGATCCGAAGTACTCCCTGTCACCCCCAGATCATGTTTAAAGGTATTATAGGCTACGTTTTAGCCAACAATCTAGATATATAGAGAGCTATATACGTTTTTTTGCCTTTCCCCCCTACATCACTTCTACTTTGATGCTGCAGCTGTTTTTCTGCAGACAGACACTTGATTTGCCCTTCAGACGGTACAGAACATGTTGTCAACATAGCTAGCGCGTGAGGGGGTGGAGGGTTGTGGGAGGTGATGCAGCATTTTAACCAATCACAGCGCAGCATGAGGAGGTTAGATTCAATTCTGTTTTCTGAAAACGGTTTCAAGAAACAAACATTCTCCTCATTACAAACACAGATTTTGTACACACTAAAAGTTGCCTATATTACCTTTAATCCAAAAATTGTAAAGCAATTATTGAAATTGTAGACTAAAATTTCCACATTTCAGCTAAAAATAAGTAAACATATACTGTATATGTAAAATGCTATCATAAGTGCAATCACATCATTTATGATATACGGTAATAGAGCATATAGTGGTGGTGTGATTTTCTGTACCCACTGAAAAATCTGTGATTCATTTTCACATATTTAGGAAAAAAATATTGTATCAGAATCAAGCCATCCAGGATGCTGTTGAATCATGACTATAAAACCTTTAAAAAATGAAAAACAAACAAAGTTTATTAAATATGCATATTATCGTATAATCAATTTATTACTTATTTTTTTTATTTTTTTTCTCTACAAAATCAAATATTTTATAGTCCAGCATTCTGAGGAACTTGGCTTAAAATAATTGATATATAAATATTTGTGTTTTCAGTGGGTTTAGAAAAACATGCCAACTTCTATGCTATATATTATTGTTACTGCATTATATATTTTAGTGGCACACTTACAGTAAGTCTCAAACACTTCTCTCTTCAATGGGTTAAGTTTTGTCTGTCTAGAGCTTGTGTCAACAGCTGTGTTTAGTCTTCAGGATAACAGCAGGGTGACATACCCTGCCATATAAATTATATATCTATACCCCTACAATTTATGTCCCCGATAAAAGTTGTTATTGTTCCTGACAATCATTCTGAAGTCGAGGGACATTGGCAAATTTGACGACCACTCATGTTTTAAGTTCACCCATATTTGGTCACATTTGCTTGGCCACGTGTTACGAAAATATGTTCTACTTTCATGAGAAACTGCCCTGGAAAGACTATATTATCTATAATTTAATGCAATTTAATATTTTTCCATAATGCCACTAAAGAACATTCCCATAAAAATGTGCAAGCCATCGGCCAAAACTAAGTCAGACTTAATTGATTGAATAACAATAATTGCTGTAGAATGTGTGTACTGATGATGAATAACCTTGTCGAATGGAGCTATAAGCATGGAACCTTAATGTATTGACATAATAAAGATCTTACCATACGTTATAGGTACATGCATAGGTACTACATAAAATCTAAACACTGTAAAAGACGTGTATATTGTACAATATACATACCGGTACAGCAGAGCTACATGAATACACGGTACATGGAGGAGAGGTGCACCCATAAATACAAGGTGCACACAAGACAGCACGCGGGTAAATAACTACCACATGCATAGGGGACAGTAAATACAGGGTGCACAGATGACAGGTACATAAATACATGCTGCATACAGTAGGACAGGTGCATAGTATTGAGGCTGTCTGACAAAAACCTCTTATCCCGACATAGGTTTTTATTTTCCCATAAACAAATTACCTAACATCAGAAGTCAAGAAGACAAGCTCAAATTTTGAGCTTGTAGAGCTGCTGTGTTTGCTACTTTCCACTTAGAATCTTTAAAAAAAAATCACGTTTTTTGGTGTGAGGGCAACTTATGTTAGGATTCAGAAGGTCGGGTTTTAGAATCGGCCTTAAATGGGAAGTTACACAAGAGAGATGTGTGTAATTTTATGTTACTGTATATGTTATGGCCTCTCTGTGTTAAACCAAGACTTAACTCAAATATACTATACTATATTACCTACTAACCCCATATAGTTGAGCAGAATCCCTCAGGGCTCTATAATGGGGTATCTTCAGTTTTCTCTCATTTCAATTAGCCGACAAGCTCACAGCGCACTAGTGTGCTTGTCAATGTTCTATTTTCTGTGAAAGCTGCACAGTATGCACGTGGATGCTCGGGTTTAAGCATATGACCTGATGGCGCTATTAGGGTACAGGTGTTCCACTACTAGACCAGGAAACAGGAGAGAGAAACAAACCTCACCAACAAGTGGCCTCACTGTGTAGCGCAAACATTAAAATGTCACATGACGTCTAAATGTCTTAAAGACAGACATTGGGATGAGCTAGTGCCACTCAAAAATTGCAAATGAGGAAATACAGGACATGGACATTATACACATGAAAGTGGAAATTGAAGGTACAAGCCAGGGTCAACTATAGCCCAAAAACTTTCCAAACTTTTTCACGCCAAGGACCCCCAAATTGACACTAATTAGCCTGTGGAACCCAATTTGAAAAGATATGCCAAGGACCCCCATGCGAGAAGGTTTTTGCAGCTCTAGCAGCGATTGTGAACCAAGTTTGATTTCAAGCACGCCCCGGTTTGACATGCATTAGTCTACCAACCTCCATTTAATGGAGTTTCTAACTCTGTGACAATATTGTAAACTCACTGTTGTTTAGGTGTATAAACAGGACCAAATGGGGTCCATTCGTATACTCGAATTCACTCATAAGTGTCAATTTGGCTCCAAACTATAATTTAGCTTTAGTACCACTGAACTAAAGCATGAAAGGCCAGAGACAAAAGGTGAGTCTTAAGAGAAACATCTTCTGTATTGGGCCGCCTAACATGGAGTGGTAGTACTGTATATTCCTAAGCCGCAACAGGGGCTCCACCAGCCACGTTTATTTGTTTTTCGGCTTAATCAAACTAAGAGGGCACGGTACAGTAAGTACACCTGTACAGTACAGGTACATAAATAATGCTGTATTAGAAGAATCATTGCAGCATGTTGCAGCAACATATCTTTTAACACGGGCAGCATTTCTCCTGGACCCCCCACCTCTCTCCCTCTTCCTCAATGCGGTCCGCTCCGTGGCCTCTCGGCGGCCCCTGCCTTCCCTACTATCTTGTTATCTCAGCAAGTGTTTCCTCTGAGCACCTCGCTCCTCTCTGGGACATGCGGTGCAGCTCGCGCTGCGTTACGTCCACGGGGTATTGTTCTCCTGCAGTTTGACCATCGTAAATTAGCTGGAAACGATTTGTCAGACGTGCGGGGGAGAGGTTGAGAGAGAGAATGAGGGGGGAAAAAACAACAAGAGCGTGGGCCCGATGTAGCCCCGTCACTGAACCATACATCGGGCAGATATGTTAATGGCTCGCTCTAATTGCTGCAATTCGGGCCATTAAAACATTATCCGGAGCCCTCAGAAATACGCTAACCGGGAGGAATTTTCTCATTTCATGCCTCCATGAGAACGTTTGACAGCGATAGTACACAGGGTGAAAGCCATATGCTTGGCATTTTCATATTTGTTATCTCCCCTGAGTGCTGCGCTGCAAAACGTCTATCATATTGAGGCCAATGCTGCCTGGCAGCTCATCATTTCTGCTTAATGGTCCGGGTAACTAAATGCAGATGAACGGGGGAAAAAGATTAGTTCCATTTTACCTGACGGACACGAATGTGGCCGTTCTCATGTATCCCTATAACAGCCCCAGTGGGACAAGTGTGTTTATTTGATTTTGATGCAGGAGCCACCCCTGTTTATTCCTGCAGGATGATTCCTAATTCCTACCGAGCGTCACCATGACCTTCTTTAATGAGGGAATTCCTGAACATCAGAGGATGTCCAACGCACATCCTGGAACCTTAATCAGATCCGCGCGCTCTCACCTCGGACTGCCGAAGGTCGCGGCGAGGTGACCCTCGTCCACGGAGCGCATCCACTACTGACACACAACGGTAAACTCCACTCTGGTTCTATTTGAGTTAAAGGGCCACTTCACCACTTCAACCAATCTTCATATAGGCTAATAATAGGTCTTCACCAATGTACGTCATAAAATACCACTATTCTTTTCGGTCACGCATTCCATATGCACCGTCCTTCATCTTTTTTTGGGGGAAGAAATATCTATATTTTATTTTTATTATCGGGCGAACGATGCCTTCCATTTGCATTGCAATTTCTTAGGAATAGGAAGCATACATAGAAAGTTTCTATTAGCTTGGATTCCCCATCGATAATGTGCATTGGAAGACGGGTTTCTGTACTGCCCACAGCCCTCCTGTGAGACACAGACCGAATAAGAAAAAAAAGCGGTATTTTATCACGTACATTAGCAAGGACCTAATTCCTATTACATGAAGATACGTTGAAAAGTGTTGAAGTGGTCCTTTAAATGAACACAGGGGACTTTACTATGTCCCTTATCGGGAGCCAGTGGTTGGATGGGTGTCCAATGTCCATGCTTTAAAAACACCACGTCTCCCTCCCCAACCCACATAAGGTCTGTGTCACAGAACTATCCAGATGTGATGCCGTATGTCTCAAGCCTAATCCTTTCTGTCAAGCACTTGCCTGCGCCCGTCCCCTCCGTGCGTCCCCCCAGTGTCGCAACCAATGTTCCCATGGAAGGAGACGCTGACCGGGGCAGAGGGGTGACACTAGGCAGGACGGGGACCGGGACGCCAAGGTCGCGGAACAGTCAAGAGGCCTGTCAGAGAAGCCAATATAAAAAAAATATATACACTATAAAACATGTCCACGGCATCAGATCTGCCACAAAGCTGGGACATGGGAACACCCCCCGCCCTCCCTCCCATCCACCAACCATCCTGATACTAGTCTTACCCCCTGGACGGGACCGCTATAGGTCACACATGGCCCCCCCTCCGGGCCTCGGCAGCTGCAGGGTGCCTCCCTGCTGCCTCATGCCAGGCTAAACTATGCTGCTGGGAACCAACTTGTGTTACGCAGACAGGCCCGAGATTATGGCCCTCGATATACGCATATAAACGTCCGTCAGTGCCCCATGTGTGGCTTTTGATATGTGGCCAAATAAGTATAACGTTTTTCACTAAATTGCTTTGATAAGGAAATGTTTCAAGGCGAGGGAAAGAGACTCTGGCAATCGTCAGGAACATGAAAAATGGCTGTGATTCAGTAAGAAAACAACGCCCCCCCCACCACCACCAGCCATGAAATAACAGCAATCCTGCAACTGTTGGGGGGGGAAATCAGAAGGAAGTAGAAGTGAGTTCCTCTCTTATAAGAGACTGGATTGTTCTTGCGCTCTTATTGTTTATGCAAAGCTAAGCATGTTTGCTTTAAATTATGTCACAATGTATCACAGGCGTGCCTCTGTTGTCGCACAGGAACAAATACTGTGTATGCCTCATTGGGAACGAGTGTGCATTTGTTTAACGGGACATTTCTTCATTTCCTGTGAGGCAAAGTCTAATGGAGGGGCTCATGGCTTCAACAATTAATTACACGGCAGATGTTTCTGTCTTTGTTCCGTGGCAAAACCTCTGTGCCGTTCTACCAACGACATAATAGCTGCCGCATATAGACAGTTTCTTTTAAACACACATTTCTTTCTGTTTCCGATTCTTTGTTACTACAATTTTCATGATGCATTTCACAAAGCTATCCCATCCAACTACTGTAGATCAGGCCATGGCCTACTCGTAAGAGAACAGAGCAGGCGAATCAGAAATGAACGAAAAAAAAAAAAATAAAACCTCTGAAATAATTACTTCATGTTAACTTCAATCATTTTATCCCTACGGATAAAATTACTAATCACTTCCGTCTTCACAATATTAACAACTGAAACAAAACAAATCGCCCATGAATACCCTAGAACAACCGCCAAGACAAAATACCCAGAACACTAGTCATGAAGTCCTCGTAATTACGGCACCATTTCTCCATCTCCCGAATCTGTTAAACGGAAGACCTTCCCCGGTAGTCACCCTTCCAATGTTCCAAGGGACGATGACCACAAACTGTGCACCGCACAACGTGCACCACCGCACACAGAGCGCTTAACTTGCGCCTACTCCACTCATGCAAGTAATTACCTCAACATTTTGCCAAGATCGTCTGAAAATATGCTTTTTCAAACAGAAATTTGTTTCAGAGGCACACGAAGGCTGTTGTCAACTAATGGAATAGTGTCTCTTGAAGTCTGCCAGTACGATACACGTATCACTAAGTCGCCAACCATGAATAAAGTATTCTTCGTCTGCATCAAAGGAGCTAGGGGAAGATGGACGCTACGCCAGTCTCATTCCTGCCTGCTCGCAGCATGGTTACCATGGCACCATGCATGGATGTTGGAAGAGGAGAGGTGGCGACATGAAAAAAAGAAAAAGAAAAACATTGATGTGTGATGTTTGTGTGATGTTGAAAGACAGAAATGCTTGTTGGCTCCTCCATTCCCCCCTTTGGAGTGCAGGTGTGCGTGTGATGTTCTGGTGGAGTGTTGGCTCCCTTCCCCCCTTTGGAGTGCAGGTGTGTGTGTGGTGGTCTGGTGGAGAAACAGGAGCACGTCCAAACCACTGATCTGGAGGGACAAACTCGCACCCTGTCCCGTCACAACATGGTGCATTCCAAATTTGTAGCTCTGCTGATTCTGAATGTTTAGATTAGGCTAATATGTGATTCATTCTGTCAACTGAGTAGGTCTGGGATTTTAGTAACTGTAATTGCAATTTGAACATTTGTGCTCAATTGCTTTAATTGATTATAAACTGCTACCCCCAAGTTCCCAAGCTACTGAGTCCAACAGTTGCCAAAATACTCATAAATACATCCTGAGACTAACTTCTGGTAATCTTGTGTGAAACCTGCGTTTCCTTGTAAATCAGTGGTTCTCAAGTGGGGACAGTCAAAAGGGTCTTTATTTTATACAGTAAAAGCACATTGAGATTGAGTCTTTTTAAAGTGGGAACTGGCCAAGAGGCAGAATGAAAATGATACTTCAAGTTAACTTTCAGAACAACTCGTAATACTGTACATTCACGATACACCTCAAAGTACCTGCACAATATTTACAACAAATCTCCAAAATGGTACACTATTGGTAACCGTACATACAATATAACCAGAAATAATACATACAGTATATGAGCCTATACAAAGGCTAGTACACATCTGAACATATGCAGGTCTTGGACTATACATCTAAGATGATCTTTTTGAAAGTCCTCAATGGAACTTTCAAGGCCAATTTTAGTCTGGAGACTACAGTAGTAGTAGCAGTAGTAGTAGAAGTAGTAGTAGAAGTAGTAGTAGTAGTAGACAGCCTACAGACTGCAGACAGGCTCATCGTGAGACAGACAGATAAGCATCTGGACCATGTTCAGTCCGGTTCCTGTTTGTCCTGTGTGAGAAAGTGGGGGGGGGGTCCGCTGCTAAACCTATCAGGGTACGGCGGAGAATGGAACCCTCTTCAGACTACATGACTCCTCCTCAGACAATGGGCCTAACCTCTGGACCAGTGGCCCAAACGTTTTAGTTCCATAACCAAAAGTGCAATTAGTCTCCCCGGAAAGTAGTGGTAATAATAGCAGACCTTCAAGCTCACACGCTACCCCACTTTGACAACCTCTGCCATAAAGGGTTAAAACAATAAAAAAAGACGAACAGCACAGCTTTGATTTGATCAATTCACATTCCTATTCAGCGTCATCATCATGCCAGATTGGCCCGTGAGGAGAAAACCAGGCGTTGCGTTCTACCATGTGTAGAGCAGCAGGGAAGGAACCAGAGAAGCACTGAATTAGATTGGAATGGTTTCATTCCGGGTGAGGTCATCTGGCTATGAAAGGCACACAAAGTCCGACTGGGCTCGCGATGTCGTTTTTGTTGCTGACACAATTAAGTCCGTTTGGAAGCCGTGTCATTTCCCCCGGCTAATCTACACCCATTTCCCCCCGCGGTGGGTGTCATCATCCCGCGGCCCGGTGCAACACACTCGTATAGAATTGCAGGGGTTTGTCACTGTCACGCCTCACAATGTGCATTGTTCCTCTGGTTGCAGGTTGGTGGACGAGGCGAAGAAGAATGAAGAACCAACCAATGCCCGGTGCCCGAGTGAACCAGAGACATAGTGACTGCGGTTTTGGTCGATGATGCAGAGAAAAATGTTTTACCGACATGTATGATTAAATACTTTGTTTTGGGGGGGGGCTCCTTATATGGTCTGCACATAGTATAGTAGGGAAGATTACAACAACCAAAAAATAGGTGATATTTGAATTAATTGAAATCATTGACAAAAGGATGCTGCAGGGAAAAACCCAAGAAAGCACTATGGCTTGTTTCCATTGGGGTCCTGAGAACAACAGTGTGTGTGTGTGTGTGTGTGTGTGTGTGTGTGTGTGTGTGTGTGTGTGTGTGTGCGTGCGTGCGTGCGTGCGTGCGTGTGTGTGTGTGCAAAACCTACAGATAATTAAAAATGGCACCTAAGTACAGATTGACATAGTGTAAGCGAATCTGTGCATATACAGCATGTGTGTGCGAACATATATAGTAGTACACAAATTGTACAATCGTATTTTACGGTTGCGTGTCTGACCGTGGAAGTGAGTGTGTCTGAACAGTAGGCTACGTGCATTGTGTGTGCGCATGCGTGCGTGCAGGAAGAGGCCGGAATGAAATGCATTCTGTGTCATGTTGTGTCAGAGAGCCCACCACCACCCCTGCAGTGACCTGTTCCCTCTCTGGTTCCCACAACTCCATCATGTCACTCCACAGTGCAGCTCAGCACAGCCGGGCATGCAGAGCAGACCTCCCCCCTGATAAAGTACAGTAATACCTGGAAACCATTTGGGCTTCACTCTTTCCTCTCATCATAATAACGGTGGAAGTGCTCCGGCCCCCACCAGCCACTGGGGAGCCCTGTGCTGCTATGGGCACGGGCATAGTGATGGGAAACTGTGTGTGTGTGTGTGTGTGTGTGTGTGTGTGTGTGTGTGTGTGTGTGTGTGTGTGTGTGTGTGTGTCACCGCAGGAAAAAAAATATCCTCCTCTTAGGCAGCGGTGGGAAAAGTACTCGCATTTCTAGTATCAATCCTGCGATGTAGAAATATTCTGTGAAAGCAATATGACAGTGCTGGACTCTTATAATGAGTACATTCACACTGTTGCACTGACCCTAACCATATGCAGTTACACTGCACTTGTAATATCTGTTACAAGTGAAAGTGCGGAATTCAAAATTTAATTGGGGTAGAAGTACAAAAGTAGTGAAATAAAAATGTTCCTGAAATACCAAAAATAAAAGTACTTCATACAGACTGTCCTAATTCACAAGTTCTCACAGACCTTTGAAAATAGGAGACACACAAGCTCAGAATGTGACAAATTTTGAGATAGTGGATAAGCTATTTTGAAATGACCGGTTTTTGTTTTGTATAATCAAATGAGGAAAGCTGAACGTTTTCAAATACTCGTACTGGAGTAAAAATACAACATTTGCCTCATATATGTAGATTATGTATGTGGAGTAGAAGTAAAAGTACTGAAAATGGCTCCAATGAAGAAAACCATACCACAGAACACTACTTAAGTAAATGTTCTTAGGTACTCAGTCCAACCACAGCAAAAAACAAACTCCTTTTAGGGGCACCAAGTGTGCCGGTATATATACACCCACATTTTGCCAGTGCCACATAAATTGCAACGTTGAAATCACATGTGGGCTCTTATCTTTATTTATACAACATGGTTGAATTTATTGCTTGCTTAGAGAAAATGACAAAAATGACCTTCAGGCTTTATATTCTCACAGACTTCATATTGTGACAAGCGAGGTAATTTTCTTTTCACTCTCTCTCCCTTTCCCCCTCAAATGTTTCAATTCATCATTGGTTTTAAAAACAAAACTCAAATGTTTGGGTAGTGTGATTGCCAGGTGCGTGGCACAGAATGCCGTGGCACTGTGTTTGCACACAGTGAGGAAGAATTTGTAAAAGTGCGTCCAATTCATGCTTTGTTGCGCATTGATGCAATGCAAAAACCAAACAGCTTAAAGTCCATCATTATGGAAAAGTAATTTGAATCCTTCTGTTTCTAGAACAAAACAGCTATTAGCAATAATGCCCATGTGTTGCCGCCAAAAATGTATGTATTGTTGCGACTAAAAAAATCACTCAAAATCGCCATACATGGCGAAAGCACGCATATGGTAACCTGGTCTTGTGACACCATGTGGCATCATCAGAGATGGAGATCCCTGATGTCAAAATAAATGAAACCCGCTTTTGAAATTAAGCCCATGTGTCATCAATATTAGTATATGGACATGTATGTCAGAATATTTTCCGACTTTCTATATGTTGACCCTTCCCCATCTAAGCAAGTTATTAGAGCAGCCGCACCCGACAGCCAACAAAAACTCCTCACTCCTCAAAAAGGTCCTCACTTCTCAATAGGTCCTAAGATTAAGGTGTGTCCATACCTGTGCCATCATCAAACCCTGGACAACCCTGCCCCTGCTGCCAACCTCTGATTTCCATATAGGGAACTGACCGGTTTTAGAGCTTTTGGCATTAGAGCTCTCTAGTCTATTGGATATTTAAAAGACCAGGCTGGATACCATGGTAACCAGGGTTTAAGCAGAAGAAAAAAACAAAGTCTCTCAAATGAACCACTATTGAGTATGAGGCTGTGTATGCTCAATTTAACGCACTGTATAAAGGATTTAACCCACTCTATAGGCCAGACAGGATGTCGGTATCACTTGGGGCGGCAAAACCTTACCTACTCTAAAATGTTTATAGGGTCAATATAAGTAAATTAAAATATGATAGACCTTCCATAGGAGTAGCTTTTTATATTTTTGGGGCATTTTGTTATTTTTCTCTATAGGCGTTTTTTCATTAATTCCAAAGAGAACTCTTACACTCAATAGCACATTCAGATCTCTTTTTGGACATTCCTTATTATAGATTAAACAAACCTGTGTCCAAAAAAATGGTTGATTAAGTGGGTGTGGCCTATAATTCCTGAAGTAGCTGGTATTATTTGGTGGTGGAGCAGTTATTTCAGGAAGGAATTTAAACTGAATGGGACACTGCTATCATGATTTAAAAGTGTTTTTCTTGTCACTGGAACATCCACCTGACAGCAATAGGAGGCACTGTGCTAAGAAAGGGCTAAGAAAGTGAGGAAGGCACTCGCATTGAAGACCCTGAACGGCATGGCCAGTGTATGGAACCCTAACCTCCCTGTCAAATCAAACTCAGCTTCTTCCGTACAATGGTAGTCTTTTATATGGCAATGAATGCTGGACAATGAAGGCAACCCCGAAGAAGTCTGTAGACCAACAAGACCATGGGCGAGGGAATACCAAGGGTGAGACAGAAAATAGCAGCCATTGGAATAAAACAGGACACAGTCCAAACCCCTGTGGGGACCATCACACAGGCTCCAAACAAATTATGTCCTACATAGTTGGATGTACTCAAGAAAGATGCAGGAGCTCAAATCACCAATGAGCTGGCCAGGTGTATGGACAACCAGGTGACTGGAATTGAACATGGAGGGTTTGTCCACTGAAAACTTAATTTCGACTCATACAGCAGATAACTGGTGCATTTACCGTATATAGTGACTTCATCCAAGACACTTCACATAGATTGTGCAATGCATTCACCCACTAACAGATTCATACACTGATCAGAGATGAAAAAATGCAAGGCACCAACCTGCACATCAGGGACAATTAGGGGTTCAGTCAGTGTCTTGCTCAAGGACAGTTCACCCTATATTCTTAGAAAGATGAACTGTTCCACTTATACTAATTAGGTAGCTGCTTCAGATAGTGTAGCATAGAGGTTCTAAAATGTTTTCATTTCAAGGAGCAATGCTTCCATTTGGTTTCATTTTGTACACTCTCAGAATTGCACACCCGTAAGGGGCCGTGCATTCTCAACAGCTCAGTTGGTGTCTGTCCTGAAACTGGAAGGTCGGAGGTTTGATCTCAAAAAGGTTCGACTAGGGCCGCAATGACATAGTCATGTCCAGGGAGTGTGTGGTACATAAAGTTGCCTCACAATACAGCAACAGGAGATAGGCCATATGGTTCACATAGCTTGGAAAGACTATAGAACATCAGCTTGTTGCGAACAAGCTGAGTAAGTTATTGTGATGAAACCTGTGATGAAGGGCAGGGATAAGTGAAAAGCAATAGGGATATGAATATAGTGTGGTCCTGCAGTACAGTTCTACCAACCTCACTGGTTGATCTCCTTGTCACTGGAGAGCATGGACAAGAAGAAAAAGACTCGAGTTGTACGAACACAATGACTGACTGCATTTTTCTGCATCGTGCAAGCTCGTGGTCACTGTACACTGTTGCTTACATATTTCTGATGTTTGACTGTGAGTGTGTACAGGGCAGAATACTGTAATGTAATGTGTGTGTTTTGAACTGGCCTATACGATAGTGAGGATGTTTTTTGTTTTATTGCAATGCTATTAGTGGAGTTGCTAAGGGGAATCCCACTACTGTTATTGTGATGGCTCTAAACGTTTTTTTTCTAGGGGAACCCCACTACTGTTATTGTGATGGCTCTAAACTTTTTTTCTAGGGGAACCCCACTACTGTTATTGTGATGGCTCTAAACTTTTTTTCTAGGGGAACCCCACTACTGTTATTGTGATGGCTCTAAACTTTTTTTTCTAGGGGAACCCCACTACTGTTAATGTGATGGCTCTAAACTTTTTTCTTTATGGGAAAAAAGCCTCTCCGACCAAAAACAGGTTTTGGTCTGAGAGGTTTTTGGTCTGGGGACCAACTCAGGCCCTTGAAAGAATCTATCTGGTGAGGATCATAGAATAGGAAACAGAACATTTTTTAAAGATTCTTATGTGTTTTCCTGGGTCATCCTCGTAATCAGTTGCCCGTGTGTTGAAACCCCGCCCCTTGACTTGTACCAATTCTTCTATTCTGCCCCACTGTTTATTTGAGTTTGATATCCCTGCATTAGATAACTAACGCTAGGTTATAAGATATGGGTTTCAAAAGTTTGGACTAACTTTTTTTAAAGGTGCATGTTTTTGCAGGGATTTTGCCTTTATTGTTTGATAAGGGAGGGGGGCAGCAAAGGGCTCTGGGGTTGAACCCATGGCACACAGTCAGCAGTTATTTGTAAAGTTACTTAACAGTATACTTAACAATATATGCAATTTGTTATTGGCACTTGAGAAAATACCAGCATGCTACGGGCACATGTCATTAATTTTAGGAATAGTTGCACTGAGATCCTTGACCCTCAAAATTATACAGACACCCAATTTATTGCATTTAATTATATAATTGCAACACTTATTTTCATAAAAATGATAGTTGGGACATTCTGACAACTTTTTATCATGGCTCATTCAAGTAAGAAATATTCCACAATGTGTATCCGGTTCATACCCAGTCATTGATTTGTTTATTCCATATGTATAGCTGATATTGACTGAATATACTATTTCACAGATTTGAGGTATAGTGCAGAATTCTGGCTACAGAAAGCATCATTTTCAAGATAGAAAGGTAATCTTGGAGTCAAATTGAAGCTTAGGGGCAGGGGATGTTTTTTATATACAAGTGAGGATGTGGTAGTCACCATAATGTGTTGATAAATAACCATCTTTGTTGTTATTTTTTAGGCGGACAGTATATTTTTTTGTGTTTCCTGGGATGAAGCAGGTCATATTTAACAATACAGTGGTAGTAATCACCAAAATCCTATTCTACCAGTTACCCCTATGTGTCAGGATACTCCATGACAAATTTTAGACTACCAAGTTAATTTATGTAATTTTAGCGAATTAATATATGCCTTTATACAATTTTGCCAGAGCCATATACCCAAAGGGGGGGTTTGAGGTGATAACTACTATAAAGCTACCAGTCAGAAATGTCTATCATATCAAAACCTAATCTAGGGATGTATAGGAACAAAAAAATCACAACTAGAATTTGCCGCCTCAGGTGATACCGATATGTCCTATCTGGGGTGTTGGCCCATGTACTGAATAAAGGATTTAACCCACTCTATAATCAACACACCATGTCTGACCATGTTCTGGAAGGGAAGCAGAGAACACGCTCCATCTTGTTTGCAAAGAACATTACAAATACAGAATCATTAAAGCAGAACGAGATGCGATTCATCCCATGTTTAGTATCACTAGTGTTTTCTGTTTTCAATTGATACAGCCCAGCTCATTTGTTAATTTTTGGAGCACAGTTGTTAAAGGTATTATGACAATTTGTAATCATTTTATCATCTTGGCAACGATCCTCCAAATGTGTTTTAAAATCTTTAATAGAAAAAGATGCTCCATGCATCTGTGTTTTTGGTTTCTATTTTTTTGCATTCTGACATTCTTTTGGCCATTATAGCAGTCGTTGTTTCCCAATTTTTTGTCAATCACTGCCATATGCTCCTCCTCCCACCAGATTATAAGCAACTTTGTTATCATTAGCATGTTAGGATTAGCATGTTAACATTAACATGTCAACATGTTACCATATGAGCACTACCATGTTAGCATGCCAACATGCCGTAACATAATCTGGCAACAGCTTCTCACAAACACGAGACCTACTGGAGGGTCTGTTGCAACTACAACAACAACTGATGTTATTAGGCAGATGATTTACCTGCCTAATAACAGTCCTGTAACCGAAAATGGTATAGGTGCCGCACCCATACCATTTTCTCCCTACTCCCCCCAATTGGGAAATGTTAAATCCGCCGCTGCCTGATAGAGAGGGGGATCCAGCTGTGGAAGAGTGAAGGATGCTGGGAATAATGGGGAGAGGAACACACACACACACACACACACACACCTTCCTCCACAAATCACCCGGGACCTCCGTTGACAAGACCACCATACCAGCGGACCAACATGTCACAGTCGGGCCCCAGAGAGACACTCCTCATCAGTGTGAAACAATAAAGCACCACGGCCAGCCATCAACCGACCTGTGATTTTACAGCTGGCGCGTCGGAGGCCATTGTTTGAACCCCCTGCATGTTCTCAGGGACGCTACTCACATTGTTTTAACTCAAAAGTAAAAGTATCAATAATAATAAAAATGCACTTAAAGAAGGCTACCAAAGTAGAAAGCATACTCATTATACAGGTTTTCATAACGTATAAAACTACAGGTTCACATGCCTTCTGCGCTGCACTGCCTTGCAAAAACAATAAGCTTCCTTCCATCATGCACCCGTAAACCAACATGCCATGCACTGCATTGATGGGCGTGTCACATGACCGCCTGTAGCCAATTAGAAGAAGTAAACACAGCCGTCCACTTCCTGGTTCTGTGCAATTTTAAACCCCTTTTTTACCTGACAATTTAACAGAACGTGGACAACGTTCTTTCTGGGTGCATTTTTGATGTTTTGCTGCATTGCGGGTTACAATATTAAATCATGGGAAAAAATCTCTGGTCCCTGCACTAGCCACTGGGGAGCCAGAAATGTGTCGCCAAAACTGTCGCCAGGAGGAATGTGGCCTGGAATTCTCCCAATTGTAATTGTAATAATAGATGAAAGAATCTTTTGAAGCAGATCTACAAGTAGACTGGCTATTTTTAAATGGCCATAGTGGTTAATGTGTGTTTTGTACCAATAATGTGAATCAGCAAAGTAACTATCGTAACCAAAGTTTTCAAATGGTTGTATTTGAGCAAAAAGTACAATATAGGATTAGTAGAAGTACAGAACACTGGACATAATCGAGTAAAAATACCTCAACATTGTACTTAGTAGTAAATGTGTTTAGTTACTTTACACCACAGATATAGGATAAGGACAACATGAACACATCCACCAGCTGGTCCAATTACTCCACTTCTGGCTAAAATTGTCAGTCTGGTGCCAGAAAATAAGTCATCTAACACCACAAAAATCACAAGTTATTTGCCATTACAGGCCAGTGTCCCACTGTTTATATTCTCGGTGGTAAAATCACCACTGTGTACACTGTAACACTCTTTCTGTATCCCCCCGTTTGACTTCAGACAAATCACATTTCCAGTGGATGAATGTGGGAAAGGGTGGCCAGCTATCGCCTCAGAATCTCGCACGTCTGTTTGTTTTGGAAATGTGCATTAGATTGTGTACAATTTGTGCTGCAGTGAAGTGGAAATGCACAGTTTTGTTTAGCCGAGTGTACACGTTTGGTGCATTTGTACACTATTAAACGTGGCATCTAACATTTTACTGTGTATGTGCGAGGCGTATGTGTGTGATGGCTGCAATAATTAGCCACCGCCTCTTCACCCTCATTATACCAGCAGCACCAAAACACTTTGCTCTCATTAGAGCCAAGCCATTGTGTCCTGCAGCAGTTAGCAGCCATGTTGCCTTGCCCATTAGAACACAAAGAGAAAGGGGAGGTGAAACAGTTTACCCACAAATCTCCCTCTGTGTGCCCACTGGTTCCCTCCACTTTCATTCAGGAAGGGAAGCAAAGGCCATCTGCTCGTTGCATACGAGTCCAATCTCAAAACACGCTCAAGTCCATCCACCCCTTTCACCAGTTCCATTACCGCTGGCCAGAAGATTACTAGACCAAACACCACGCATGCACACAAGCATGCACTGTATTACTAACATAGATAAAAGAACAACATTAAAAAGTCCAAACCCTAAACCTAAAAAGCATAATCCTAACCTCAACCTAAACCTGGATCGTTTTTTAATTGTAAATAGGCACGACCGTTAATCGTGAAAACGACATTTGTGTTCCAGGAAAGGCCCCAATGTGTGAATGCGAGAGCTCTATAGCACACCTCACCTCCTACTGGCCTGGAATGAATGGCGTGATCGTCGTCCAAGAAGGAAGAGCTGGACGGCGTGCCGGGCAGAGGCGTTATGAAAAAACGGCATGGCAAACGGACGGGCAGCTGCTCCCATCTCTCAGCCTAAAGCCAAGAGTATTTACACCACCGATGAGGCAAACAACCTGTACAGGTATCATAATTTTAGAGAATATGTCTGAAGTTGTATTGAAATTACTGTACTGTTGCGCAATGCATTTAGCAGTTAAAAAAAAAAAAACACACATCATGTGCTCAAATACAATATCCAGATATACGCCAGATCACTGCTTTTACTTTTTTATCCACAATACATTTTCCCTTAAACCTTTCCCTAAAACCTGCACTATCCACATTCACATATTTAATAGATTTACTAAATAGTCTTAATGAACCAATATTGTCCATTTATAGTATCGTCAACCATGTATCATGATACATACCTATGTTTGTGAGTGATTATTATTATTTGTTCATTGTAGATGAACAAATTATTTTTTCACTATAAACAGAGTCATCAACCTGTATGAATGCGGCATCAACTTACTATATATATATATATATATATATATATATATATATATATATATATATATATATGAGATGCCTGCCCCCCACAGTGCGTACTTAAGACTGCTTTGGCCTAGTCCCACACCGCATCCAGCTCTCTGTTTGCAGAGAAACACAGACTAAGACCAAACAAACACAACATTGCTTTGTGTGGCGTGTTTCTGTTTTAAAATGAATATTCAGATACAGCTGTCTGCGACAAGGAGATAGCAGCTGGTGTTTAGGCCCCGCTGCTATCCCAGTGCCATGCCTGGACACAAGCCCCTGCATCTGGGCCAAGACAGGCCCGTGCAGCCGGCCCCCCAGCCCTGGCAGGCCCAACCTGGCCCCACAATCCTCCCCGAAATCCCACCATTGATGCTCTTGATATGCACAACGGGTCAAAGGCTTAATATAGTCCTACGACAGCCAACAGCAGATACAGGGTGACAGCTCAAAGACAGCACAAAGATAGAGTGCCATGATTTTTTCCCACCCTAAAACATGATCATCAGGTCTGATTGTTATACTTGGAGGAAGCTTTTTTATTTTGCAAAAACATGTACATTTTTTGTTAAAATGTAATTTTTAAGTGGACACCTGCACCACCCTGGTGGATGGTGATGGGTATTGATCCATCTGAACTGAAGCTACACCCACAGCTCTAGTTGTGTGGTAAAGGGGACGAGTTAGGGGAGGGGCTGATAATGTGATGCCACTGTTTTTTTCCATTAATATGTTTGGGAAGGTTTCAGCCCCCAGGAAGAAAACACCATATACAAAGGGAAGACATCATTGCACATAAAAAACACACTAAGGGGTCTAATGAACTACTGTCACCTCTTAAACACACGAGGAATTGGAAAAAAGTACAAGAATCATGGCCCTAGATATTTAAGAGGTATGTGAGATATTTCGTGACATCCTGATCAGGTCCTTTGAAAATACGCACTATAACGAGACAAAGTGTTACGGCGGATTTCGGGGCTGAATGCTCTGCTCGATTCAGTTTAATTATATCACAAGGATGCGTCCGTTTAGTGTGTCTTCGCGTTGTACCGGTTATACAGAGGATGTCCTGTTTTTGAGACCCTCTTGTATTTAGAACCGACGACGAGAGCAACACACACACAAAAATAATTCCCGGAAAACATTTCTTCATTACAGCTAAATGTCACGCTGGCTTATAAGGGCATTTGCAAAGTTTCCCTGTGACCTTTTAATTATCAAACTTAATCCTATACTAATCTAGTGATATCACCACACTGTAGAGCACTAGTATAGGCGCATATAGGTTTTTGAAGACAAAGACTCGGTTTGTGGGTGGTGGTGGTGAAGGAGTTTTTTTTTGCCCCGTTCGGTGGGCCTGGCTGGCATCGGGCGCCTCCCACACAGTCTGCTGGTTGGCCCTGACAATGTGGCATCATGGCAGTGCCAGGCAGGGGCGGATGTAACATGTCCCATTTGGGGGGGCAAGATAACATGTTGGAGGGGCAAGAGGAAAATGGTATGGGGGCGGCTTCATCGCCCGTGTCGCTTCACGCCACGGGCGATGAAGTCGCACCCATACCATTTTCGGTTACAGGACTTTTATTAGTCAAGTAAAGCATCAAAAATAACATCAGTTGTTGTTGAAGTTGCAACAGACACGCAGCATGCATAAAGCTAAAGGTCTGACTCAGAGAGGTTTCTGTTTTCAATGATGAAATGCTGTTGCTTTAGTGGTGCCAAAATTGTAGTTAGCAGCAGCAGTAGTAGTGCTTCAAATCATTTTAAATAAAAGCACTTTAATTTGAAATATCTTGGGTTGTGTTGCATGGCATCGTGTTTGGGGGGGGGGGCAGACTGGGTCTTTAGGGGGGCATTGCCCCGCCATGCCCATGCCTAGATCCGCCCCTGGTGCCAGGCTGTCAGTGAGCCAGGCACAGAGAGCAGCTGCCAGGCCAAACCAGCGGGCACTAATTCATCCAGCCACAGGGAGCCCCCGCTCCACCCCTTCATCTCCTGGCCCCTCCCCGTGGCTAAAACCACCCCTCTCTCTCTCTCTCTCTCTCTCTCTCTCTCACACACACACACACACACACACACACACACACACGCAAACACACTCACGTGCACGCATGCACACGCACGCACAATGGAGGCTTTAATTATGCTAAACTTGCCAAAAGCTAATCCCCCATCTTTTTAATCAAAGACATTTGTAGCAGACCATGCTGCCAATATTCCGATAACTAATTACAAGAAATACTGGTGGTGAACAAACACATTTGCCTTTGACCAACCGGTATAGCCTTCCTCACAATCCAACAAAGTCTGACAATATATTTCAAAGCAAAGCGAAGATCAAGGCACCCCCACTCCCCTTTTGTCCTACAGCCAGTGATGCAGCCGTTTTAAAGAACAATGACAAAATGCTTTTCAAATTGACAGAGACACTTCTTAAAATATCACATCTGATCTCAATCATCTTTGGCACAAACCACTCACAAGAAAGACAAGTTTGAGTGTGGTGTGGTGTGTTGTGTTGTGTGTGCATGCGCATCATTAATTTGCACGCTTGTCGTTGACACGTGTCCGTGTTCATCTGCGTGAATCATTAATGTCCTGCTTGTTTTCATCATTATCTCCTGTGGATGCCCAGCGGCGCTCCGCAGCCCTAAGGGAACTAACTCTGGGCCAGGCCAGCGACACACGCGCTCCACCGCCCTGGGGAACCGAGCCAGGCCAGTATCGCTGCGGTCGGTAAAGTGACTATCACGCCGCTCGGATGCGTTCAGCTGCTGTTGTTGTGTTTGTTAACTACAACTAGCGCGCGGGTTTGTGGGTTTGAATTCCCCCCTGCTGTGTCCTTGGCCCTGGACCCCGTAAGCCCAACTTGTGTTACACAGGGCAAAGCCGTTTAATTCAGAACACGGAACGGACTATCTGGGTCTAGCAGCGCCTAGAGGTCCTGCTCTACAGTAGGTCTGACATGACCGGCATCTGAGCCAGGACATCCTTTTTTAATACCTCTTTGTGTCCATTTCAGTCGTGAGGAACCGTGAAAACATTATTGCGACCAAAGGTTGCAGTTCACTATGAAATCGTGCATTTACAGTCTATGTGTGTGGGTCTTTGTCACACCCCACGTGAGAGCCCAGACCCCATGTGACATCACATAGAATGAGAGAATTTCTGACATTCCATAGTCCATACGTTGATCTGTTGACATGCATGTCCCCAGTGCAATCTGACCGCGTCACACCGTCCATGTGGGCCTACCCACCGGATTCGTTTTGAGTCTAACGTGTGCACGACTCACTTATATGGACAGTACAGAATTCATTCTATGTTGATCTGACCCCCCCCCGCCCCCAGGCCAAAGCGCTAGCTCTCGCCCAGCAGTCCAGCAATGAGGTGGTATGTGCAGCCGACCTCGCCCTTAGGTGTCTCACTGGCACCGTTATGACAAAAAACTCTTGACGGACGTTGATGTAGTTTGACCAATAGGAGCAAAAACAGACAGAAAGTTAGAATATAGAAAATAAGAGGTTGCAGTGAAACATAGTTGGCAATAAAATGTATTCAGTTTCTCTGTTTATCTTATGTGAGACAGACACACACACACACACACACACACACACACACACACACACACACACACACACACACACACACACACACACACACACACACACACACACACACACACACACACACACACACACACACACACACACACACACACACACACACACACACACACACACACACACACACAGTAAAACGCTGAAATATTGATGCTGTGTTTTGTTCTCATTTTGGCTGTCCTGAGTGGCCATCTGGACAGACTGACCGTTCTCACGCCAAACATTTAGTCAGACAGTTGCAGACTTCACGCTAAACCTAGCTATAAACCTATAGTTTATAGCATAAATGCCTTCACTTAAATGCCACTTAAGCTGTAACTAGGCTAAGTTTGAACTTGGTGTGAGGTGGTGCAACCGGCCCCTGCAGAATATGAGCAGGGCCAAGCGAGATGGACTGCAATACATTGTTATTGTATTGCTTGTGGTTCGTTATTGTACTGTATATATATATATATATGTGCACAATGCATCAATTTATCTTCTTATCACACATGCTTTGTTGTGTCTATATGTGGTTTGGCAATGTAAAGCATAATTATTTTATCATGCCAATAAAGCATAGAATTATGTGTCTGTTTTTTCCATCAATAGTCAGTGATGGAAGAAGACTGACATATTCACATTTATAAGATCCCACATTTTTATAGTAATTTTCTACGCACTGTATGTGTTTACACAAAACACTGTACAACGGCCCTTTCAACGGCCCTTAGATTGGGAATTGTTACGATTTAGGACTACTTATGCTGTATCTCTTATTCACTAGCCCCTTCTTAACATTTTAGTCTAGCTTTTGTCTGTTTAGTCATAGTTTTAGTCATCACAGCTTAAATCTCATTTAATTTCCATTGTTTTCATCAGTGAAAAAAGTAGGTTGTTGACAAAATCAACAATGGCTGATAATTGATAACATTATACCCAGTGTCTCAATAGGACAAAGGGATTACACATAAATAATGAAACAGATTATTTTGTTGACATGACACCCGTCCTGTACTTTGCTGTGCCAAGGAGATCCAGTCTAACCAAATGCATCCAATTAAATGTGTTCGTTAGTCTAAATCCCTTCAGGTACAACTAATGTGAGAAATGTTTCCATGACATTAATCAATCGTTTCACTGACTGTCAAACGAGCTTAGAGTATACTATAAGGAAACAAGTACATTTACTCAAATACTGGATTTTTAGACTTTCTAAAAAAAAAAAAAATACTAAGTGTTTCCAATTCTCAATACTTTTACTTCTACTCCTACATTTCAGAGGCGATTATTGTACTTTACAATGATGTGAAAACTTTACTTACGAGTTATTTACTAGATTTTGATCATTATTATAAAAACATACATTAACCATTAATTTGCCAAATTTGTGATTTTCAAAGATATTTTACATTTTATACATTATGATATATTATGAACACACATAAATATGGAACATTCTGCATTACTTGTAATTACTTGTGGTACTTTAAGGACATTTTTATGCCAATACTTTTGTACTTTTATTTAAGTAAACTTGATTGCAGATTTTCAACTCATAACATTTTCTATATTGCAGCATTGCGACTTTTACTTAAGCTCAAGCAACCAAACAGCTGACAGATATGAGGTGCTCACAATAAGCTTCACCAGAGCCACATACTGTAAGTGTGCATGGAAGGACTCACTGGCCAGTTCACTAAATTTCAGGTCTGTTGTCTTGATCTCTCAAAGGAGTAAGTAAGCACTGTAAGTAGCCTTGTAAGTAAGTAGCCTTGCGACCCACAGGTCAGGAGCCCATCTCCTGTTTCCTTCGCGTGAGGCAGTTTTGAAAAAGTACAAGCAAAGCCCCTGGATATGACGCTGGTTATGTCGCAGGGACTCACCCCCAGTCCAGCCCCTGACGTCCAGTCAGGGAGGAATTGCGTTCGCTTGCGTACCATTTTTATATTTGTTGGGGCGACTCGGCCGTAGAGTGAACCCCAAACTCGAGCCACAAGGCCTCTGAGCTCCCAGTGGAGAGTTGGGAGGGGGAGTTGAAACAATTGTAAAAACTATACTAGAAAATGGCTGTATATTGTGTGTCCAATCCAGTGCACTCTCAACTTCAAATAAAGATGATATTGTCAACCAGTAGGTGTCTGAAATGTATCGTGGAAGAAGGGAGACCACCGCCATCATTAGCTAAATGTGTGGCAAACCTGCCAGAAAAAAATAAAGAAATGCTTACCATTTCCCTTCACAAATGTGTTCATAAAGTCTGCAATTTGTTCTAATTTGTTTCTCTTGGGAAACATTACAGCTGCAGAAACTTACCAATAACTACCAATAACTTATATAAGGGAAAATTCTCAAATTGTCATTACTTAAAGTTAAATGTGATGTGCCAAACCAGGGGGTTGTCATTTGAATGAATTCCATTGCAAGCATTAGTTTTGCACAAAAAACGCAAGGTCGCATCCGGGCTCTGCCAGAGTCAGTTATTTAACTCTGTGAATGTACAAAATAAATGGAACCAAATACATGTCAACATTCAATGGGATCAGCATGTCCTGACCTTGGCTTCAATGCGTTTAACCGCAATCAGCATGTCCTGCCATTTGCTTCAACGCACTAACTGATGAAATGTGTCGTGAGCTGAACGCGCTTTTGGGCGGCCAACTTGGCTGTGAATTTTAATGATGTGCTTAGGAGTGCAAACCATCTAACAACAACAACAACACAACTGCTCTAACAAGGAGCTGTTTAAAAGGAGTGGTTTGAGTAAATTATCCCTCCTTCATGCTTAATAATTAATAAAACCCCATTAATTATGAATCAATCTGTAGCCCAACACTAATGAAGAGGGAGGACGGTTGCTTAGGAACATTGGCCTGTTTTGAACAGCGATGTCCCCTCAGTGTTGTTGGTAATCAGATCCCACTCCCACCCCACAGCATGAAGGGTAACATGGTATAAAGTAAATAAAGTGCTGGCTCGGCAGACACAATAACATTTGTTTTGGGTTCTGTCACAAGGGGGATACAAGGCCTGGTGATCAATAATGCAGTTTGGCATGTGTCCGGATTGCTTTGTGGTCTGGGGCATTCCTCTTCTGACCTCCCTGTAGCACTTTAGAAGATGTTGGGGACATAATGAAGAGTCGGAACGGTTTGAAACATAAGCTCAGGATGTTTTTCAACATAAATCCGGAGGTCAAAGGGCCTGGCCAGCTACAGTATGAGATGCTCAGGGTGTCGGTTTGAGGTTATTGAAAACATTTTCAGATGGAGGCTAGTGGCTCAAATATCTATCAATATGAAAAGGTTTGAGGCCGAGTTTCAGAGACAACTGCTGTCTGAGATCTACAAGGAATCACACATTTGGATCCAGCCAGTCCGTTTCCTCTACGCACTGAATAGGTATGAAATACATATTCAGTACGTAGTAACTTTGTCAAATGTATGTAAATGTATGGTGTTGCACTGCAACAATAGTGTGTCTACAAGCACACAGCATGTAGTGTCATAATACATTGCAAGCTTATAGAGCGAAAATCTGAAAAAAATAAAAATAAATAAATAAAAAATTACACACACACACACACACACACACACACACACACACACACACACACACACACACACACACACACACACACACACACACACACACACACACACACACACACACACACACACACACACACACACACACACACACACACACACACACACACACACACACACACAAAAATGAAAGACATTTGTGGAAGATGTTGACCTAATAATGACATTCCCAAAATAGGAATGCCAGGTTGAAACTGCAATAGACGCTTGTAAACAGGAGAACGGCAGTGAAACAAAACGCCTGTTTACGCCTGACCCATATTCTGTACATCTTTGAGCAAACACCGCGTTTCCAGGTTATCATTGCAAAGAGACAAAACAACAGCCCGACCCGATGTGGTCGAACCTCCACTTTTGGATGGCAAAATCAACACAGCTGGACATCCTAAAGTTTGTGTTTATGTCTGAATGCTACCTTTCCGACTTGGCTCTAAAAATAGCGCCGCGACATCCTGCTGTGATGCTGGAGGTGCAGTCATCTTTCCCCCCTGAAGGACACAACACTGTCTGAAGTTTGGGGGGCCAGGAGAGGATGTGGGAGGAAGCTGTGACTACCGTGTGACAAGCGCCCTGTTCCTTCCTCCCCGAGCCTGAGAAACAGGAAGTGGAGCTCATAAGGCATTATTGTGACGGACAGGAAATGCAAAGGTCCTCTAAATTAAGATCACCTACTCTTGCTGTCAATGACAGGAGTCTGTCCTCCACGGCCCCGCAGAGACTATGTATTCTGCAGCCCCTCCCCCCGTTGTTTTAAAATGTTAGGAGCGGCACAGAGACGCGAACCCAACAGAAGCAATCACTGGGTGTCACTTGAAATGTTCAATCCTTACGGCACCCAACCACTGACACCTTCGACTGAAGTTTCACAGATTGAACTGATTAAGATTCACGTACAGTAGTGTGTGTGCGTGTGTGTGTGTGTACTTGAGCACTGAGACATGTGTTCTGAGTGTGTGGTAGGATATCAGGAGCAATTGGAAAAATATTTGTGCCCTTGATAAAGTATGTTAGAGATTTTGACATGAAATAAAGAAATTGAATTGTGCACATACATGCGACTCCGACAGCTGCAAATGCTACTATGAATAGGATTAATTTTCTGAAACCTACTCTAATTAAAATAAGGCGCGTCACAATGGTCTCTAATCTAATCTAACTCTAACCGAAATTATTTAAGATAACAACATGACAACGAGGACTCTTTTTGTATAATCGTCATAGTCATTTACATGTAAAAAATGTTCATGTTTTCAAAATCTATGAACATTTTCATTATGCATATCATTTGTCATATCATATCTACCCTGTGCCCCTTTTGTTTGTGAGGCTAAAAGGTAAACAGAAATGTAATATTTATTTACAGTGTCCCAAAGATTAAACGGGAAACACAATATAATTATTATTTGCAATCATATGAATGACAATTCAAGTAATTTTTATTTTATCTGTCACCTAATAAAATGTCATGATAGTAACGGCCATAGTTCGGTGTGATTGTTCAGCAACAGGAAAGGTCTCCACGTCTCTCCGGCTGTTCAATTTAATACAATCAGGAGACCCAAAGAGGATACAGGAAGATTCAAGTGAAATTGGAACAAAGTGATGAGTCTAACACTACAAAACCATCTCCTGACTGGACAGCATTGACAAGTGAACTTAAACTATGTTTTGGGAAGACCGCGGTTACTGAAGAAACAGTCAAAATGGTATAAGTTACTGAAATACCGTGTGTATAGATCACAAGCAAATAGACAATATAAATTTAAATCAAACCATGTTTCTCAACGGATGATAACGCTAATTTGCTGTACTGTATTAGCTCCGCCCCTGTTCAATTTGAGATCCAACTAAAGCAGTGCTTCAAAGGCTTAAAGCAGGCATATGGGTGGACCCACCCCAGCTCCATCGTTTGCAGAATCCGAGGAGATGGTTGCTAAGAGAGATGCTAAGGCTTTGTGCAGAGGGCTACCCTCCCAGTTAATTAAAATCCTACTTTATCTGTTTCATGCTTTCAATTAGACTGCCCTGGCAAGGGCCCAAGCCTCCATGTGTAGATAACCATGGCAATAAGATGTGATTGATGCAGAGAGAGGGGGGGGATGTTTGTGTTTCAGGCTGCAGCTAGCGAGGCCCTGCTGTTGTTTGAACGTCTTGTTTTGTCTTCATATCCTGTTTTGCGCCCAAGCCCCTCCCTCTTACAGCCCAGCCAAACGGCTGCGGCAGTGGTGCCCCTCTATATATTCTGCATGGCACCTCATCCACCACGTTAAGATTGATACGATCTGTTTAATATCCTCATGTGGAACATGGCAGGTGTCAGCCACTTGATCATTGTCAGCTGAACTACAGGGGCAACCAGAGGCTTCAGATGGACAGTATCAATGCTCACGCCTGTGCCAAGTATAATGGTTTCATCTGTAATCAAGGGAACCATCGGGGAACAATGTTTTTGCTCAATTAATAACAGATCCATCAATGCTCGCCTTTTCTTTTCACCCTCAATTAACTGCTACAGGGAAGCCAGGCTACCCCACTAATCAATCACGCCAAGCCTAACAGAGTCAACTGTTTGGTTTCCACGTCTATTTTGCATATGCACTTGTGTTTATTTACTGGTGTATTGAGTAGAGAAGAAAGCCTTCAATTATTTCTCATACAAAAAAATAAAAAATAAACTTCTTCAATGCCAATGTGTGAAGCGATAGGAAGCTGAGGAAGGAGAGAAAAAGACCTGCCACACATGGCATCGGCTGGAAGCGAACCAGAGATATTCAATGGTGGAAAGTAACCAAATACCGTACTGCAGGTACAATTTCAGTTATTTGTACTTGGAGAATTTCTAATTTCCAGTACTTTTACTTCTACTCCATCATTTTACTTCACTGCAATAAAAAAGTTACTTTGGTGATTTCAATTTTGATTAGAAAAACATGCATTACCATATGGTTGGTGCCCTATCCCACTTCATATCCAACGTGCCTCCCCAGTTACTGTATTTTAAGTTAAATTTTAAAGGGATTGCTTGGATACCTTTCCTATGAATTAACTTCCTCATTCTTCATTTGTAGTAAACAATCACCACACGCATCGAGTAATCACAAAACAAAAGCCAAAGAATTTACTGGAAGAACAGACCTTTTATTATAGGAAAACAGAAATGAAACAGAAAAATGGGAGATATTTTTTCCACATTTAATACAACTAAATGAAATTAATTTCCATAACTTTTAACTTTTTAAGAATAACCACTTATAATAAACAAAAAACAGAAGAGGTTCTCATCGGAGCATATGCCTCTGCCAGTTAGGTTAATGTCGGCCAACTCGGATTGAATATGAAAAAGACTGACCGATATTCATCAATGAGATTTACACCCAAAAATGGGAGTACGCCAAATTTGCACAATTTTCAGTATCATTCCAGATTGACTTTGAACTAAGATGTACGCCATGCCAAATCTTATCTGGTCTTGTATGTGCGCTTTGTTTGCACCCATTTCTCCCTCAAATGTGTATGGATTTGCATTACAAAATCTGCAGGAGTAATGGCAAAACAATTGTATGGCAAAACAACCGTTTTGCAAAAACTGGTGGCGCTACACACAGTATATTTCTTCTGGACACATGACTAATATAGATACAGTGTACCGTTTTGTGTCATGTTTGGACAAAATCTGTAGGAGTAATATAAAAACATCTGTGTAGCAAACTAGAACAAGATGATGTGAAATATTTTGGGCAGAGCTTCTGCTCTGGCATTTAGGGAATGTGTGTACTCAAACACACACTCCCTAAATGCCAGAGCATTGATTGGGACGATGATACTGAAGAATAGCTGTTCACAGGCAGGCGTGTGCGCACACAGACACACTGTGCAAAACAGTCTCAGCCACCACTTCAGCCTGGCAGAAACAATAATTACCTGGAGTAACAAACGATATTGGAGAAACAATCCAGCTTTAGCCAAAACAGAACATTTACTGTCATCTAGTGGTCAATGTGGAGTAATACACAGATCTCTTCTCAAGCCACTTCTCACATCACTTCGAAGTGCTTCTGAAAGAGTTGAAGGATCGACTGAGTGGACTGAGCTGGGAGACGATGTGCTGAGGTGTTGGGTTACTGTAGCCTACCCCCAGGCCAACATCACTTCCAGGCAGGACAGTCTTGGGTATGGCTCCGTTGGCAGTGGTAGATTTGAGGGTTTGAAAAACCTCCATTGCCCTGGGTGTCTTCAGGGGTTGTGGCGTGTGGACAGGCGGCTGTGCGTCTTTCTTCAAGGGCCTTCCTCGGCCTATTGTGTCCATCATCATCTCCATGAGGCCAGGGGCTTCGTCTGGCAGTGGTACAGAGCTGCTGGCGGCTTTCTTTAGAGCTGACGCTGAGCCTGTGGCTGGAATCTGGGCCACTGAGGATGGAGCATACGGTTGGGGACAGGTATAGTCCACTCGCATTGGACATATGGGTTCAACCGTTGCAGGGTATACGGAATCCAGCAACTCCATCTGGGGTAAAGCATTTTGGTCTTGGCTCCAGCACTCATTTGCTGGTGGCGACATCTCTGACTGAGGTTGGGATTTGTCTTGGTTCTGGTGGCCATTCCCTGCTGGCGACATCTCTGACCGAGGTTGGGCGTTGTCTTGGTTCTGGTGGCCATTTGCTGGTAATGACATCTCTGACTGAAGTTGGGCGTTGTCTTGGTTCTGGTGGCCATTTGCTGGTGATGACATTGCTGGCTGAGGTCTGGGGTTGTAGCGCTCTAAAAGGCCCTGTTCTGTAATAGGGTACAACTGGATTGCCATCTCATACCGCTCCTCGCGGATGCGTTCCATGTCCCTCAGTTCTGGGGGCAGCTCCAACTCATTGCTCTGTAGGCAGATCAGCGAGTAAATCTAAGGCGTTACGTTTTGCCATAAAAATACACTTATTATACACTTGTCTGGGGTAATCTACTCCAGTGCTGTGCACCCTGGTGCTAAGTACACTTTAGAGTCCATCAACGGTCGTTGGTGGAAGTTGCTGTATTTACAGTCCCTAATTAAACAACCCTGTTCAGTCCTCACTTGCATCTTGACTTGTTCACTCTTATTTTCAAAAAATGATTTTAACAAACAAGCAGTTATAGAAGTGTGCACTGCAAAGTGCACATGATTACATCTTTTAAACCTTTACAACAGCTTTGCAAGCACAATTGGAGAAATAAAATGTTTCCACGGGGTATACATTTTCGGGAGCCCCCTGATTTGCTGAAAAATGGCAACTTGCAGGGGAAGTTAATAAACAGGAAGTCCCGCCTTTTGATAGACACGCTGAAGTACTTTGCCCCCAGGCTTTCATTTTGCAGCGCAGATGTAAGCCTGGGAACCAAGGCTAAGAGCTGTGAAAAACCTGGGACAGCTCAATAGCTCATCTCAATAGCTAAAGTACTTCTACACTCTTGCTTTTTAATTGAGCTTTTAAAATCCTTGTTATTCATGAACTTTTTGCCTTATTGACTGCTATTCTTTTCATGTTTTTGTTTATTGCTCTGCAGAGCATTTTGTGTAATTTAAGTTGTATGCAAATAGAGTATTATATTTATTAAACAAGCAATGCCCCGCTGAGATAATCAAATTCCACATTTACACAATGGGCAAGAATAGAAATAAAAAATGCGTTTAAATATTAAGTCCTATTCATTGCCAACTATTCAAGTCAGAGGACTCTGGATAGAATATGTAGACATTCAAGTGAGTAAAATGATGAATAACACTCTCAAACACAGACAATAGAAGGGTCCCGATTTTGTTAATCACACATTAAGCATATACCAGGCCGCGCAAATCCCTGATGCAAGGAGGGTGTGGAGGGTAGTCCTGGGTTAGTGTCAGCTAGTCGGCACCCGCACAACATTCTTTTGAGGTTACTCCGATTAATTCCCACAATTAACAGGGACACTGTTAGTTGAGGCATAAAAAGTCATTCCACCTACAAGCCAGCACACAACTGAAACATTTTACGGATTCCTTTGGCTAATAACTTTTTGTTAATATCCGCAAGACTCCCACTTCTAGGCCACCGTGGCCAACAATTTATTCAAAGCTTTCCCTTTTCGTGCAACACAGAAGATAATGAAAGCCTGGGTGTCAAGGGTATGGAACGACAAAAAAAATAAAAAAAAATAAAAATGCATGTTTGTGTGTATTACTGACCGGGTATCCGGGGTCACTGGTGAGATAGGCGTTGACCGTATCCGTGTAGTCCTTCATGAGAGCGTCCAGCAGCATCAGTCTGAGAGGCTGCAGGTGGATCACTGACACAGCCATCACCTTGAGCAGGGCCAGAGGGCATGGACGCTTGTACCACATCTCCCCATCTTCCTGTCAAATCATGGATATTATGACACACATGAGTGAGCCATCTTTGATTGAAAAGGAGAATTTCGGACGAGAAGGGTTTGTTCTTTATTTGTAGTCGTTACGTCCCCACCACCCTGGACCCCTTGCCTAGGTGTGATTTTGTGCAAAGAGTCCTTAATGACCATTTCATCTACCATAAGCGCTGACTGGACCACTGAATGGGGCACTGGGGTGTTGAGCAGTTTGCTCAACAGCCCATTTCCATCATTTCCATCCAAATAAGTAGTAAAGTGTGCTGCCTGGGGTACTATTGACATTATGGAGAGAATATATACAAAAAATGATTTCAGCGATGAAAATAAGCAGTTTAGAGACCAGGATTACTGCTTGTTTCTGTGAGGGTAACCATCTCAGGGAGAACATGCAAACTACCCACAGAAAGGCCTTCTAGCCAACCCCACCTCGGGTATGGGCACCCATGATGTGGAGGAGACACACCGCCAGCACCCAGAGTCCCAAATGGGGATCAAACCCAGGACATTGTAGCTGTGAGGCGACAGCACTTACCACTGTGCCACCATGCCCCCGCCAAATGCCCCTTTCATTTCTAACTTGGGGCTTATCGTAGGGGTATTAGCTAATAAAGGGGTTTTGCACACAACAACTGGATCTCCATGGTGGGACAACTAAAAATAAAAATAAGAAAGCTATCTAGTCTGAAATACTCCTTTAACAAGGCAGATACAGGGAAAATCGACAACAGCAAATAAATACACATACAGTATTACGGCATAGGCTGGAACAAAATGAAATAAAATGTGCACAGCAGAATATTGCTGAAATGGTTCTGTGTGGATTTTATTATTTCATAATAAAATAATTCTGACATTCCATGTGCAGAGTTTGCAATTAGAACCATGTCCTTGATCTTGCATAAAATCACATAAAGTAGGCTGCTGTGTTTGAGCAGCACATATTAAAATGGCGCTCAATAGTTTTTACTCCAGTCTGAAAGATTTAAATTCCCCAAATGAGTGTTTCCTAGTTTAGCAAGTGCTCCATCTAGTGGACATGGATTGTTAGCTACTAAAACAAAGCAAAACTACAAAGTCTCCTTCTCCCCCTCCCTCTCCCTCCTTCTCTCCCCCTCTCCCTCTCCATTACATACGCCCAGTCACACACAGTCATACACCAATTGCGGAAGAATCCATGCAAGGCACAACTAGTACATCTGAAGGCTTTTGGGGTTCAGTGTCTCAGATGGGGACCGGTGCACAAATAAAAAATGGAGGTCCATTAAATTAAAATTAAATGAGGTTTGACATGTACTGTACCTTGGTGAGCTGGGACTTCATGAGCAGGGAGGACAGTCTTGAGGGTGGCATCTCCAGGTGAAATCCTACAACCTGCTCTAGAGTACTGACTCTATCTGGGAGAATTCCCCCGGTCTCCTTGTAGAACCACAACACATCGGCCACCTAAACAGATGCAGACATGTCATGAAAATTAAAGCTATATTCAAGGATAAACAACAGAATACTACACATGATGGCCAAAGAAAATAATTGCAGGAATGTTCAGTCATGTGAATTTCTATATGAATTTGAAAGGTGTGCAATACCTGTGTGTCAAACACATTGGTTAGCTTTACACCAAAGGAAGCTGTCAGACAAGCAGCAAGGCCTTTGCAGTCATGAATGACCTATAATGTAGGAACATGCATAAACTAAACATAAATAAAACCAGGAAAGCATCCGTGTCATTTTAAAAAATTGCTATAGCAACACAAGTTTGTCTAACCAGGACGTCTTTCTGAAAAACATTATATATAGCTTTATATCAATTATTATTTTTGAGTACTATACAGAAGCCAAAAATGCTATACCGGCCTGAAGGAGTACAAACCCAAAAGCGGTTCCCACCCAGAACCGGTTAAAAAATCCTCTTAGGATAGTCCGGGCCAGCGTAGTGGCCTGGGAACATAGGCTCCAATTGTAGCCTGACGGCACATTGAGGGTTTGAGGCCCGGAAGAGATAAACACAAGAACGTTTTCAGATTCTGAAATGGTTTCTTCTTGCCTCACCTTCAGAATGCGTTTACTTTCCAGGATCATGGACAGACCGTTTTTGAAGGCACGGCCTCCAAGCTGGAGGATGTCGAACAGGTAGACTGTGTTCTTTGTTGCAATCTTCAGAATAATGACATAAAATAATCAGAACGTATATTTTCAGCACCCATGACATCAACCTGCGAGAATAGCCCATTAAGAATACGGTAAAAAATAAAAAGGGCATCGACAGGAAGAGGTCATATTATCCACAGTGCAAACTTTACAGTCATTACAGGAAGCTACTGTGAAATTACATTTTATTCTACTGATGTTTGACTTAACACCAAAGTCAAATATCACAATAAATATGCCAGATTGCAAGGACACACCCATCCTCACCTGCAACCAGCAGAGTCTCTGCATCGCCTCCACTCCATCAGCTCCTACACCAATCACCTGCTGTTTCTTGATCTGCATCACCTGATTGGACCGGATGACAACAAACGGGTCAAAAGATACTACACATAATCTAACATGTACGTGGCACTGACTGGCAATATTCCAGTGCCACATACTTCAGAGCAAAATGGCCATCATGTTGATTAATATGTAGGCATTTCAAAAGCATGACTTGTGTGTGGGTGAAGTAAGAGCCTCAACCTACAGCTGGTCCAAACTTCTCGTGAAACTCATCAATAACAACAAAGTTGATATAGTCTTCTTCGTCATCTTCATCAGCATCTAAAAAAAAAAACAAAAAAACAAAACAAAAACAAAGAATGAGCAAGGCCAAAAATAGCAAAATGGTTTATTTGAATTAGGAACACTTTGAAAATATGGAAGTGCAAAGCAAATAAAATCACATTACCCAAAGTGACACCCTTCCTGTAGGGCTGGAATTCGTCCACTATGAGATGGCCTTCAAGTATCTTGTCTGGTGGTTTTCTGTGTAGATTAAAGACTAGATTCAGCAAGCTGAAAGAAACAACACTTGACCAAATGCAATACAGGAGCCAACATTGCTTACCTGCTCTGGGTGACATCAGGCATTTCCACTGAAAATTAAGTTAAACAAGATTAAGTATGTTTAATTATCAGCATTGTTGTCAGCAATAAAGACACCAAATGAAAAGGCAATTCATTGGAAGGTGCTTATATGCACATACTGAGACAGGTCACTACTCACCATTCAAAACCTCTTGTCCAACGAAAGTCTTCACCCCAAGAATCCTCCTTTCATCGTTGACATCAACAACTGTAGCAATGAAATCCTGTCATTTACAGTCACATAATTGCATTTCATTGCAACAATACATTCTTATGAACATGACTTAGAAAAGCAAAGCAAGTAGTGTTCTACTTTAAAGAGTTCCCTAAAGAAAGCTGAAGACAATCTCAATATAAGCCTGCCCAAATAAGTTCAGAAACCTAATGTTGGGAATCATATTCACCCATTTTCAAAGGTTATAGAAAAATTACCAAATGGCCCCTAACCACGGGTCATTTGTACACTCTCAGAAAAATAGGTCCTAAAAGAAAAAAAATCATTAACATGGTGAAACAAGTTGTGTTTCACCTTGTTAATGATAATAATGATTTTCAGAGCATTTTTAGGAAACTTAGGAACTTTATTATGTCCACACAACATCTCTAAAAGGTAGAGTATATTAATGACAGACAGAAAAATGTTGAAAAGGGATGGAATCCCCCTTTAAGAAGCTGCCTTGTCTTTCATAGTCATCACTGGGCGGAGTTGGACAATGACAACACATTGACAACTAGGCCGCTTAAGAATAGCCTACAATTTGACTCAAATTAATCGACACTTTTCACAGCGGACAGCGCAATTTTACAAAAACTGCTAAGGGGGTTGGGTGGGGTATTGTTTCCATTGGGGTCCTGTGCATTCAATTCAACTGCATGCGCCCGCAAATAATATGCAAAGTAAACCGTTTGACCGACCATCCTCCAGGAAGATGGTTTTGTTGAGGTTGATGCGCTGCACGGTGCCGACGTACACAGCCGTCCTGAGGGTCAGCTTAATGCGCTTTCTCTTCAAGATGTCCACGAAGTTGAAGTCTTGCGAGGACATGACGTGTGCTATCTGTCAGTCTGCCAAATAAAACGCTTGATAAATCTTCTTCAACGTCTCCGTCCGCGGGTCAAGTCGAGGACAGATTATGGTAGTCTGATGATGCAGGTGGTGCAATCATGGCGTTTTCTATCTGGGCGTGGTCAAAATCACGGTTGCCAGGTTCTGGTTCTGCTAAGGAATGACATATACGTCAGGGGGGGTTCAACAGGTGGTCCGGGGATCATCAGTGGTCCCTGAGAGGATTCCAGGTGGTCCCCAGGCTAAATGATGGAAAGTATGGTTAACCAGATCATTTAACTCTTTGCGAGCGTATAATGAAACCAAATGGACCCATGCGGGTTTCATGTTTACACTTCAAGAGTTAGAATTTTCACCATCTGAATTAGCAAGTCTACACAACTAGAGAATGTAGAAGATTAATGGTCATTTTGATTTGACTGTTTTGTTTTCTCCAAAATCCAGGCTGGACTTATGGACATAAGCAAAATAAATCTTTGGTTTTGACGTTTTTTGTGCTGTGGGGCTAAAAGGCTAAAAAATGGTACCTCAAATTCCGAATAAATAGTGGGCCTGGTATGAAAAAGGTTGAAAACCACTGATATACTTCGTCTGAAAATACCATGAGATATGGGAAATACCTACAGGGCATACAAGCAGACAGGGCAACATTGGTCAATTGAGGCATGTCCAACAGCTGGGCCATTTTTTATGAGAAAAATATACGAAATTACGAATGTTATAACTTTAAATTAATGTGTTTAATAATTTTCATAACGGCTTCTGGCTGATCGATGGGGCTCAACCAGAAGTCGTTGATTTGGGAAGTGGGAATCATAACCGTATATGCTCCCAGCATGCCCTCTGGTGGTGGTGTTAATTGATTGTGCTTATGGGACTTCTGGATTTTTTTTTATTTTTTTTTTATTCATATTTATATATAATTTTTTTTAAGTGATCATGTTATCATGTCTTTTTTGTTTACACACGGTCACATACTGTACTATGTTGAAAATTCGTGAACTTTAGCTGCAGCCAGTTCACGTGCCTGGCCCTCGCAAACTCACACTGCGTTGTGTCCTTTCATTACTCTATGGCTGTGCTGCACCCGCTTTGAATGGAATCAGGTGAGTGCCCTCCCGATGAGCATTTCCGAATGCACCACAAAGTTTATAAAATTATACGCAAGTTTCACGATTGGTTGAATTTGTGGCCCGACAACGGTAACCCCGTGCCCCGGCAACGGGAAGCTGATTGGCGCACAGGGTCAGGTCATCTCCAATCAGATAACTTTACAAAACTATGATCACTACAGAAGAAGTGAGACAATAGCCAGTTTCGCGCGTTTCCCGGAGACTTTATTAACGTATTAATAACTTCTCATTATTCGGTGAACTTATTTAACATTCAAGATGTTCTATTATCCTGTTATTCTGAATCGACAGACCGGCTGTTTCTCTACGATCTGGTGAGCCCGTTTGTACTTTAAACTGAGAAACTATGTACACATTAAGTTTAATTTGCCTGAGATTAAAATGACCGCAATCGATATGCACGCAGGCCTACCGTTGATTTCTGTGCAGAGTCTGCAGACTGCAAACCACTTTAACTCACTTTAACAAAAAAGTACATTTTTGGCCAATTGTTGAATATTGGGGGATTACAATCAACGACGCCTACAAATTAGCATCCTCTAGCATCTATGAAATGGAGATGATTCAGCCTTCAAAGATGACAATGTAAAAATCAATATTTTAATCCCCCCCCCCTCTCTCTCCTCTAAGGTTGGTGGCTACAGGTGGTAAAAAGGTCGGCAAACGTGAAATCCTGAAAGTCAATGTTCCAAAAACCTGGTAAGAAGTGTGTGTGTTCATGGCGTGTGTGTGTTCATGGTTCATGATGGCAAAGCCGTCAGTTTGTCTTCCATAGGCTGCGGCTGCGGCGTACAACGGTATTAGACATTTCTTCATGGAAATCTTAGGCGCGCAGCCTAGGCCTAATCATTATTTTGTAAGATAAAATGTCCTGTGCATTCGGCCACTAGATGTCACTAAGGTCTTATCTGCGTGTAGTACTACGACAAATAGGTCAAATCTGGGAAATAAATGAAGAAATGTCTAAAGTCTTCACCAGTTCCTTTTTAAAGGTAACTCGACGCATAGGCTACTAAAAGACTGATTCAACTCCCACAGGAAACCTCATACAAAACAGGTCAAAGTCGGGATACTAGTCACAAGATATAGAGGGCTAAACAATCAAAATGTCATTCATGCTTTATGTGTCTGATGTGGATTTTCATGCTACTGAATCCATTCAAATCATACATTTTGCTCAGAAAACACTTTCGGATAAATAAACGGTCATACCTGTCACCATAAAGTGCTTAGTCAACACATGTGGGCAAAGGGCAAATGCCCCCTTTGTGTGTCTCAAGTTAAAAGTCTCCTGGAGCAGTGGTTTTCAACCTTTTTGACACCAGGGCACACTTATTCAGCATTTGAGCCACGGACCACTGGATTTGGGAAACAAAACAGTCAAACATACAGATCAAAATGATCATTAATCTTCTACATTCTCTAGTTGTGTAGACTCTGGCTAATTCACATGATGAATATTTTAACTCTTGGGAGTGTAAATTGAAACCAAATGGACCTGCAAGGGTCCATTTGGTTTCATTTTTACGCGTTACTTACATCTGGTTAACCAACTTTACGTCATTTTGATGGGGACCACCTGGAATCCTGGAGAGAACCAGTGTGCTGACACTGATGATGAACAAATGATAATGTCTAATTGAATGATTCCAGCCATGACCTGATGGATTACATCCTGGTCAGAGTCCCTCCTCCCCAGCCGGGTCTGGCCAAGCCTCGCCTGTCCCTCTACCTGTCTTCACTGCTGCAGTACGGAGTGATCAAGGTGTACCACCAGCAGTGTAACATCCAGCTCAGTAAGCATCCTGGAACTGTCACCTCCAATAATAGCTCAGTTTTGATTTGGGTCACAGGAAGGGGCGGATCTAGGCATGGGCATGGGCGGGGGCAATGCCCCCCTAAATGCCCAGTGTGTCCCACCAAACACGATGGCATGCAAAAGATATTTCAAATTAAAGTGCCAAATGATTTGAAACACTACTACAGCTACTAACTAACTACAGTTGTGGCAGCACTAAACCAACAGCATGTTATCATTGAAAACAGAAAACTCTGTGAGTCAGATCTTTAGCTCTATGCATGCACCGTGTCTTAATTGCCTAATAAAAGTCCTGTAACTAAAAATGGTATGATGGGGCTTCATCGCCCGTGGCACGAAACAACACAGGCGTTGAAGCCTGTGCTAAGGCTACTGTATACCATTTTCTCCTGCCCCCCAATTGGAAACATGCGCCCCTGGTCACAGGATGGAAAGTTTGGACCCTTTTTTTCTACGGATTCTCTAAATCACAAACATTTCTATACATCATCAGTGGTTCTCAAACAAAAAATGTTTGCTGTGAAAGAATATGTACTGTATTTTATGTATTTATTTTACAAATATAGCAGTCACAAACAGATTGACCTTTAATGCCCGTCTCCCCCCCAGAGGACACCAAGGATGTCGTTGACACTCTTGAAAAGTTCAAAGTCAAACAGAAGATTGACATGGGGAAGCCTGGGTGAGATTGTCTGTCTGTCTGGCACTTTATGTACTGTATGATGTTAAATGATGGCACTTGAATGCTATTGAATGCTGATAAATGCTTGGCAGTTAAATGTGTGTGTGTGTGTGTGTGTGTGTGTGTGTGTGTGTGTGTGTGTGTGTGTGTGTGTGTGTGTGTGTGTGTGTGTGTGTGTGTGTGTGTGTGCGTGTGTGCGTGTGCGTGCGTGTGCATGTGCGTGTGCCCCTCTCAGAGGAGCCTTCTCTCTCCCAGATGCCCTGTCTGTAATGGAGACCCACGATTGGGCCGATGACCCCTTTTTTGGACAGATGACTGACTTCGCCTCCATCAGTCCCTCTGCGATTGCGCGGGTAGGACCCCCACATACACACACACACACACACATGCACTGCTTCACTGCTTGCTGAATGTTAAGAACTGAAGTTAATAAAGTTTCACTCCCACAACTCCTACAATATAGTGAGAAAGAAGTGAATTTGTACAGTTCAACCTCATGATCAAATGCTATTAACACTTGGCAAAATAAATTCAGATCATTTTCATCAGAGCTTTATGTGATCTATTCTCTCCACTGACCCACTACATTGGTGGACATGAGGGAGGATTAATCATTGTTTTATACCTCAGAAAAGCTAGATTTCATCCAACTGTTTTCTCATCTAAGACAAGATATTAGGCCATTCTGTGGGTGGCATTAATGTGATCAATGTACAGTAGCCTTAGCCTTATTAGTATGAATTAATGCCACAATACAAAAGAGGCACATATGTCCCTAATGTGCAGCAACATTAAGGAATGATAGTCATTTTATTTTAATCATTAGGTGAAACCTGGAGTCTGTCACAACTAATAATTCAGGGTTGAATGCAACTATAGCCTACAAAATGAATTCAAATACAAACCAGTGTAATTATGCAACATAATAACAGCTAAGCAATATATACAGGGCTGCACATAACTATTTTGGTCCAGTACTCAGAGGAGCACCTGGGGATGTTACTTGGTGCTCCCAAAATGCGGCGACCATCGCCGGGCCCTGGGACCCCTTTTTACACTCCGTACAGCCCCATCAATGTACAGTAGTATTACAGTACAGGGCGATAGTTTGGGCATTGCAATAGTAGCCTAGTAGTAGTACTACTACCTGCATACTACATCCATTAAAAATACTAGTAGTATTTTAGACTTAGAGGTCAGAATTAGTTAGAATTATTTCATTTTCAAGGCTTTTTTACTGGCCCAGTCAGGCAGTCATTATGAGCCCCAGCTATGTGGTGCTCAAAGGAGCTTTCTACCTCTGGATTGACAGCTCATTGTAGGATTTTTGGTGCTCCTGAGCACCGGAGCACCACTTATGTGCACCCCTGAATATATAGTTGAAACATGATGTATTTTCTTTCATTATGAACACTACTTTGTGAGTAATATTTAGTACCTTTAGTCAATTTAGTCTGTCTGTCTGTCTGTCTGTCTGTCTGTCTGTCTGTCTGTCTGTCTGTCTGTTGGTCTGTAAGATGTCAGGATCATTCCATTCAGCGTTGTCTCCACCATCATCCAGCTCTGGACAGGATAGTAAGCATACACACACACACACACACACACACACACACACACACACACACACACACACACACACACACACACACACACACACACACACACACACACACACACACACCTACGCACGCACACACACACACACACACACACACACACACACACACACACACACACACACACACACACACACACACACACACACACACACACACACACACACACACACACACACACACACACACGTGCATTAGCTGTCACAAAAAAGCTGTCACAAAAAACTCCTGAATCATCCACAATCATCTCTCGGTATCTGTATGTATACGGTGTGTGTGTGTGTGTGTGTGTGTGTGTGTGTGTGTGTGTGTGTGTGTGTGTGTGTGTGTGTGTGTGTGTGTGTGCGTGCGTGCGTGTGTTTGTGCGTGCGTGTGTGTGTGTGTGTGTGTGTATTCTCAGGTATAACAGCCCGTCCAGAGGACATCACAATGAAGGAGACACCCATTGCCGTACTGCCAATCCCAGAGGTACGCATGCATGCACGCTCCATCACACACAAATTCATGTCTGTCTGTCTTTCCCTCCCCATACCTTACTTCCCATATCTTGCCATTGACAGTTTGAAGAGGCAGCCGGCTTTGGTGAAGGTGACAAGGACATCATTGACTTCCTATCAGAAATGTCGGACGACGCCTTTGGCTTTGGCACTGCAGGTGAGTGACGAGTGGCACACCCATCTAACATCACAATTACCCTAATTTCCGGACTATAAGCCGCACCTGAATATAAGCCGCACCAGCTAAATTTGGGGCAAAATACTGATTTTTCCTTGTATAAGCCGCACCTGACTATAAGCCGCAGCAGGCAATAAGCTTCATGTTAGAGTAGTGTTTTTTCAACCTTATTGATACCTGGGCCCACTATTTATTCAACATTTCACCCCACAGACCCCAAAACTAAAGATTTCTTTTGGTTTTGTTCACAATTCCAGGATGGAATGGAAAGAGTTACATCTGGTTAACCAACTTTCCATCATTTAGTCTGCGGAGCCCACCAGGAACCCTCTCAGGGACCACCCCTGTATTACCTGTAAAAATCCATAGATTGGCCGCACCGTTGTATAAGCCGTAGGGTCAAAAGCATGTGAAAAAAGTAGCGGCTTATTGTCCGGAAATTACGGTATTTAGCAGTTTTGGGCTTAAAACGTCTTGAAGTTGAAGATTAAAACATAAAAAGTATGTTTAAATGTGCGGTGCCCACCCGCGCAGAGCCTCCGATGCCACCACAGGAGTCTAGGACAGAGGGAGCTCCAGCAGGAGGAGACAACATGACGGATCCTTCCATAGAACAAGGCCGAGGAGAGAAAGACGTGAGGTCACCGCAGGCCACCCCTGATGCCCCGGAGGCTGTCCTCCCACCCGCTGCCTCTCCCAGGGCTATACCTCCTCTCCAGGACCTCCCAGCGGTATATATTTATATGACCTCCTACACCCCTGCATCGCGTTCACAGCAGACAGACAGATATGGATCTCCATTGATTTTAACTTTGTTCTTTCCTCCTGCAGCCGGAGGACAGGGCAGCTGCAGCGGAGGGTGACGAGGTTTGTGCTCATCGTAATGTTGTTGTCGGGCAGAAATCACATGTTTTGTTTTCGTGAATTGATGTCACTTCTTGATCTTACCACACAGTGTCCAACGTAGTTTCCACCCTACAGACGCTCTCCTCTCCTCTCCTCTCCTCTCCTCTCCTCTCCTCTCCTCTCCTCTCCTCTCCTCTCGTCTCGTCTCGTCTCGTCTCGTCTCGTCTCCTCTCCTCTCCTCTCCTCTCCTCTCCTCTCCTCTCCTCTCCTCCACGCTCCTCCCCGCTCCTCTCCTCTCCTCTCCTCCACGCTCCTCCCCGCTCCTCCCCTCCCCTCTCCTCTCCTCTCCTTTCCAGGCCGTACCACCTCCTCCCAGGAGGGGGGTGAAGAGGAGGAGGCAGCCCCGCCTGGTGGTGGACCGCGTGACGACGATCTCTCGAGAGGCGTTCGAAGAGCAGCAACGCAACTTGTTTGCGAACCTCGCTGATCCTCCGATGGCCGGAGGTGTTCGGGAGGACGCCGCCAGCCTGCTCACGAGGCCTTGCAATGGTACACAACGCGCACACACACGCAACGCACCGCAACGCACATGTTTTGGGCAACATAGTGCAGTCGCTTCTTAAATAAAAAAAAATCTGAAATAAAAACCACAGCACTGTGAACTCAACCCTTTATTTATGAATACAGAGTTCAGTTCCAGGCTTTATTATCTTTTCATTTCATCATACCACCTTCAGACTTCTTAGATCCTGAGATCAAAGTTTACTCGTCTCTCCTCCATTATTTCCTTGAGGCAACAGACAGACAGACAGACCATATTTAACAGTGACAATTCTAGGTGGTAAAATATCTCCCAGTACCTACATTACCATATATCTGTCTTACCATGTTTGCAAACTTTAGTTCTTTGTATACCGGTATTTTGATTAGTGTCATAAAAATAACACACATGAACCACTACAGCCCTATACTTTTAGTATTGGAAAATAGCTGATCTGCTATTTCCAATGGACGTTACCTTTGGTACGTTCCAAAAGTGTGCTCCAGTAGCAGTTGTACTTATGTATTCCTTGGTGTTGACACGTGTGTTACTGTGTGCTGCAGTGCTGCCTGTGGAGGTGATGCCACTGTGGGACAGAGTTGCTGTAATCCCTTCATATGCAGAGCGGCAGTCGGAGCAGAGACCGGAGAGCAGCGGCTACAGCAGCAGTGAAAAGGTGTGTGTGTGCGTGTGTGCTTGTGTGCGCGCGCGCGCGTGTGTGTGTGCGTGTGTGCGTGCGTACATGTGTGCGTGTGTGCGTGCGTGTGTGCGTGAGTGAAGTAAGTAAGCTAGACAATATTAATGAGTTCAGAGATCATATCAGAGGTCACCAGAGACATGTTTGGGCCTAATGGATGACATCACGTGATGTCACGAAGCATGACCATAAACGGGGTGTGACTGACTGCCTGACTGACTGACAGGAAATGCAATAAACTGATCAATCAAATTTCCATGTATTTGAGTATTCTGAGTAATTTCCACTACTTTCATTTGAAACTTTAGTCAGTAGTTGTAGATTCTTTTTTAGAAACCCTACAGTATTCGCAGAATGTGTGTAGGGAAAGTGCTCTATGATGATGTATTATGATAGGAGCCCCTCACATCACACCAGTGTGATTGCATTATTCGCTGTCTAAAATTAAAATTTTGTCTTGATTTAGGCGCCATCGGAGGACATTCATCCTCCGTCCGATGTTGATATATCAGGTAAATTACCCACAGCAGTGTTTCTGTTTTACACAACTTATAATATTCCTATTTTGATCATATTAACCAAGTACTGAAGTCTCCCAGTGAGAATATGTGTGACAATTTTTTTTTATACCAAAATTCTATAACACGTTATGAGTTCAATGGCTCTGAAAAGTTGTATTTCCATACTTAACTTTGAGAGTGTACACATGGAACCAACGTGTCCATTTGGTTCCATTTGATCACGCTCACCGTTAAAGACCTGTTATGGCCATTCAGGGCTCTAGCTCTTTGTGTGTTACTGTTTTTTTGTCCACTGATTGTTGACTCAGTTTATGTGTGTGTGTTGTGTAGATCCTAGCAGAGAGCAGCTTGTAACTGAGGGACAAAGGGAGGGTGTTCCAGATGGAGGGATGGATGTGGAGATGGAGACAGTAGTGGAAGCTGGGGGGGACACGGAGATGGAGGTAGAAGGACCTGCAGAGGCCATGGACGTCGGGCCGGAAGGGGAGGAGGAGGACGACGGGCCAGACAGAAGGGCCGAGTTCATGGGGTAACCATTCTAAACCACATTCTCTGACAAGAGACCTGTATCCTTATGTCACCTTATGGAGTTAGTTCAGATATGCTCAAGGGGCTTCAAGCTGTGCACATATATACTGTATACTCAAGGGGTTAATGCACCATTATTGTGTGGGTGTATTCAGTGTGTCAGCTGACCGATTAGGGTGACCAATTATTTAAGTTGACCTCGACTGCATGCATTCTTCCTGCCTTCCTTCTGCGTATGGTCCCTGGTTGTTGTTATGAGATGTTTGCTCCCGCCACCACCCCAGTTCTTATCTCTCTGCTGTGTGTGTATGTGTGTGTGTGTGTGTGTGTGTGTGTGTGTGTGTGTGTGTGTGTGTGTGTGTGTGTGTGTGTGTGTGTGTGTGTGTGTGTGTGTGTGTGTGTGTGTGTGTGTGTGTGTGTGTGTGTGTGTAGGCTGTTTGAAGAGATGGAAGCAGATGAAGACAGAGTGTCATTGAGATCCATCCTGGGTGAAGGCGTTCCTAGTCGGAGAGCAGTGGCTTCAGCCTTCATGACACTGTTAGGTGTGGAAAAGTGTAATAGTATCAATTAGCAAAAGTATCAATGCGATATAGAAATTCTTACAATTAAAAGAAAGAATTCAAAATGTACTTAAAAGTAGAAAAGTATTGGCACCAAAATGTGTTTATTGTGTGTGTGTGTGTGTGTGTGTGTGTGTGTGTGTGTGTGTGTGTGTGTGTGTGTGTGTGTGTGTGTGTGTGTGTGTGTGTGTGTGTGTGTGTGTGTGTGTGTGTGTGTAGAGCATGTGACAGGTCATACACTGATTGCTGAGCAGGAGGAGCCGTTTGATGACATCTGGATTTCACGGGTTCCATTGAGTCAAGAATGAACACACATGCAGACAGGCACGTGCACACACACACAAAACATCATCATCATTTTCAGTTTAGTGTTTATGGATAATAGTTGTGTTATGCAGCCTGTTGGTTGATATTATTATCCTGTTGTCAGTGTAGTCAAGACAACATTACAGAATGATTTAAAATGATAACTAAATATCTTTTAAACTGTTTGCCAGTTGGCCTTAAAATGCATGTAGTTTTTTCTTTTTGGCTATTGGTGATTGGTTCCTAATTTTAATAATCACCCACACATGCACAGAACACATACACATGCACACGCACACACACAGTATACATACAGATATATATTTCCAATGCTAATTTATTTTCTATTTACATTTTTACAGTCATATTTATATTATTTATATTATAATAGATTATTGTTCATTGTTATTACTGTTTTACGCTAATATTATATTTATTGTTCTTTGTTTAACATGTTTATTTAATATGATGTTTTAATAACAAAGTAATTCATGAATACAAGTTCTACTATGATCTAATTTAAATATTTATCAATAATTAAATAAGTTATTAAATATTAAAATATTCTAAGCTATGTTTTTATATCTATTATACTGTATACAGTACATTTCTGTAAATTTGTTCAATAAAGTTTGTTTTTCCATAAGTCAGTGAATGTCTATTCAGTCACACAGGGAAACCGGCAGTGAAAAAATAAATCAGTGACCTCATGTTCTCTAAGCCAGTGGTGAAAGAACGGGAATAATGTATTTTGCCTCTTAAAAATGCCAGGGACCTGCAGAAGCCAAGATTTTTCTCTCGTCTAGATCTACAGTATGTGTTTCACTTGTGCTGTGGTAGACACATTTAGCATGCATTTAATAATGCTATTCTGTTTTCTTTTTTTGGTAACTGAATTGAGCTGGTGGGCTGATTAAAGGGGAATTTCGCCCATTTTCAATTTTTTTTTTTTCTGAGAGTGTACAAATGCAACCAAATGAACCCTAACGGGTTCATTTGGTTCCATTTCTACGCTCTCAGAAAAAGAAGCGTCTAAAGAAATCCTTTAACATGGTGAAAATACATCTTGATCATGTCATCAACAGGTTTCACCATGTTAGTGGTTTTCTTAAGACCTCCATTTCTTGGCAACACAGAATGGGGGAACTTTTTTTTTTTATCATGTCCACACTCTTAAGTATATTAATGACATATTAAAATGTTGAAAATGGGTGGAGTTCCCCTTTAAGCATCATCATCCAGGGGTCTGTGCCTGAGGTGGAGATGGCTGACGGTTGAAGGTTGGAGGAGATTCCTGCTTAAGCCAGCTGGTCCAACATTTATGTGAGCCACATTTTTATTTTATTTTGGGGAAGAACAAGTGAATAAATCAAATTCATCAAGTTGAGCTTTTCTTTTTTTAATCACACCACAAAGGCTACATAAAATGACATGCCACATGTGTGAGATTATAACCCAGACAGGGTAGCCTACACAATCTTTTTTCAATAGAAATATACTAAAATTGTATTGGCATTCAATGTTCCTTTTCCACAAATCAGTCTTGAAAAATGGGTGTTGTCTTATGACTAGAGTTGCTATATTTGTGTGCAATGGACCACAATGTATTGTTTGGCCACACGGTGGTAATATTGAGCTTTCTATCTAGACTTACCTAGTGTTTAGAATTAGAGCTGGTTACATTGTAATTAGAACACCATACTGGATGTAATCTCAATACAAAGTTGTGTGTGTTGTGTAGAAAATCTAATGAGTTGATAGGGATGTCTTTACATTGGGGATTCAGTCATCCTATCCTGTCCTATCCTATCCTATCTTAGCCACCTGCTACAGACTACAGGAATTTGATTCGGTTCCACAGATAAATATTGTGAAATTAGCCATTTTACAAGTTCGCAATGCCTTGTGTTTCGTGGTGAGTCCCACTATGACCCAACAGTGGGACAAATGAGGGAAAGGGTTGAGTTAGGCAACAGCCTGAAAGATACTAGAAAGCAGTGGTTCTCAGAATGACATTCTTGAGAGAGGGGGTTCCAGGACGTCCCCAAATAAATTATTGATGAGTAGGAACTAAAGGGAGAGTCGCAGACCTCAGTGCTGAGGTCCATGGCCTAATGCTTAGCAAACCGGGGGTCCCTGAAATGGAACCCATTTGAGAACCACGTGATGTGTGTTTGCCACTCTTGCTTGAGTTTACAAAACACACTTATTTTAACCATGGCGACTGATGATTAATTAATTATGTATGACCCTACTTAGGACATGAAACCACAAAGCTAGAATTACCTGCTGGACAGCACAGGGGTATTTTATTTCACGGTTCCTGACTTACAGATAGTTTTAAAACAGGTTATATGGGTAGACCGTGGGGAACTAACCAGAGCCATGGGTACGTTTTTACAGCAGGAGGTGGACTTATATTTTAAAAATAACGTTTTGACTAAATCAGAAGCAACGTCTATTCTGTCCTTGGAGTCGCTCTCCATAAGGAATGACGACTGTCCATCTCCGTCCGACATCCCAGACTGGGAAGATGAAGATACAGACTTGGAAGCTGAAGGTGGTGAGTAAAGTAGCCTACATGTTGCAGACAAAGTCCTTGCAAAGGTGTTGGTCGACTGTAGTTTATGTAACCTTTGTTGTTTCCTTGGCAAGTGCTTCTCTGTGAATAAATATAAAATATTCATTTTATTTTTACTTACAGACAACATAATCTTACTATTCTAAAGTACTTTATAACCCCATTTTGATAAGACAAATAATTAATCGAAAAAACATTACCCATGAGGGCTCTATTTTCACCAATGCTAAATCTCTTATTCCTGAACTTATTTTTCTTTTACTATTTTGATGACTGAGAAACATTTTTGAAGATCAACATCTCGATGGTCAACATCTCGATGTAGACCAGCTAGTTGAATTTTAGTATTGTCACTTTGACACCCCCCCCCCCCCCCCCCATAAAACACACAAAAAAAAAGCTCACTCAAAATAAAATGGGAAAACAAAAATCCAATTCTAAGTACACGTAGATATCTCAAAAGAATTGTTTGTTGGAAAAAAAAAAAAAAATAGAATGTGCTAAAATAAAATGCAAAGAAGATTAGCAGATAAGGGTTTAGCATGGTGAAAAGAGCCCAACATCACTCTGCAGCACATTGGATTATTGTCTGGCACGTTGTCATTTCTATTTTTCTACCAGAGGTGGAGAACAGTAACAACAAAGACATGTCTACAGCTGATGTATACCTACGGGCGTGTGAGCTGGTGGGAGTGGTTCCTGTCTCTTATTTTATACGGAACCTTGGCAACCCCACCATGAACCTCAACCACCATGGGCTGGGACCGCTGGGCTGCAAGGCACTGGCTATTGCTTTGGTGGTAAGTCTGGACTCAGTGGCTGCATAGAAGATAATGCCTTTTAAAGATCACTTATTGTTTTGTTGTTATCCAGACCGACATGCACATCAACAAGTTGGAACTGGTAGGCAACCACATCCTAGGCGAGGGAGCCAAGTATCTTGTAGAGATGTTGAAGGCCAACCTCACCATCCAGAGTCTGGTAGGTGTTATCAGCAGTTCTGCCGACCTTCCACTAGAGGGCACAAGTGTTTTGCATTGTTGGTGGATTTTAAATAATTGGTACTACAAGTCCTGTTTTCAAATATGCACTGAGCATGAGTAAATCAAATCTAAATATACAATGATTATACATTGATTAGTTCAAAATCCTTAGCCATTGTATAGACTCACAATTCAGTTACTCACAATGAAAGCTACTTTACCACTGATGCTTCCTTGTAGGATTTGTCCGAAAACCATCTACAGACTGGAGGCGCAGAGTGTATTGGACGGATGTTGATGGAAAACATCTCTATCAAATCTGTTAAACTTTCAGGTAGCCTATAGAGCACGTTGCTATATTTTATAGATTATATTTTGAACATTTTAATTTAAAACTCTAGTAATGTTTGTTCTTGCATCTGTTTGTTTATTCCATAGGAAATGGATTTGCTGAGGATGATGCTAAATTCATTTCGGACGCCTTGGCAGTAAGCAGTGATCGATCATTTTAGTGTTTAACATCATGATGGCTGACAGGGTTGAATGAAGAACATGTTTGAACACTGCAAGAACAAAATAATCAGGACAAAGAAAATGACAAGAATGTGCGACCAGTAGTAAGAAGTATAAAACTTGTTCTGTAATATTTCCCCTTTTAGACCAATTACAGAGTGAAAGAGCTGGACTTGAGTCATAACAAATTCTCTGGTGGTGGAGGGGAGCATCTAGGACAGATGCTGGGTAAGCTGAACCTCACTGAACAAGCAGAACAGTTAAACTGTTGCTGTGCTCAACATGTGCTGTGCGACGAGTGTTACGAAACTCAGATGTTAAATGTTAAGTTTTATGTTGAGTCTAGAGGCCAGGGCACACAACATGCAATAAGCAAATGGGATCAAGCATTGAAGGTGCAAATAAATGAGATTGTTTCAGAGTACAAGGTGCAGGTGGTTTTACTCTGGGTTTCAGATTGGGTAAAATGTAAACACCACACCTACAATGAAGTAATTAAAGTAACAGCAAATAAAGTCATTATTAAGCCACGTCCAGGGGATGTGTTGCCAAAAACAAACAAAACAGCTAGGGAAACCAAAAGACAGACTACCTAATAATTTGTGAAACAAAAGCCTGCCTATCTAACTACTCTAACCAAAAGCAAGATCAAAAGTACATGTGGTGGCAACGACACCTATGAGGCCTATGTATAGAGGCAGGCCAGGCCTTACCTGTCCCAAAGCAGGACATATACAATATAACTTACTGTACATCTAAGTAGGTGAACAACAAACTGAAGACAGGGCTACTCAGGAACCAACACAAGACAATAACTAAACAGCAGGACAGGCCTGCAAACAGAAATGAATGGACTGGTTGGGAGGAAGCACTCAGGTGGAGATGAGCATTTTATAGCCAGCAGGTGATAGTGATTGGATGAGGGGTGGAGTCAGGTAACAGGCTGATTGGCAGGTGAGATGGCTGTATGAGGACACCAGACCTGTAGAGAGTGATAGAAGGGAGGGAAGGAGAAGCAGGGGAGAAAATCAGAGCAACCCTACACTAATCTACATAACGTAACAGCAAGGCACCATGGGATGCATGCCTGTCTGCAAATATGTTAAAAGAAAGGCAAAATAATAGAGCTGTTGGACAGCTGTCGCAGCCTGTGGCCATACCCTGTACTCGGTGTGCATATGCTGTGCTGCATCAACCTGCAAAGTGTTATATAATTCAGTATACCAAGATTCAGGAGTCATCGTAATGGATAAAATGTCCGGGTTTCATTTGCATCTTTCTGCTTCATTTGCCTTGCATTTTCAACAGCAAACAACGAAGGTCTGGAGGTTCTGGACCTAAGTTGGAATCATCTTAGAATGAAAGGAGCTGTGGCTTTTTGTGCTGGTCTCAAGGTATGGACGTATAAGTACACAGCAGTTCTATTGATCTTGAACCTATTGTGCAACAGACAGTAGCATATATGACATAGATTCTGTAGATTTGCCTCAAACATGTTTGTAACTTCAAACTCCATTTTAACCATGATTCATTGAAAACACCAAAATTGTCGTTCTAAAGCAGGGGTTTTCAACAGGCGGTCCGGGGACCACCAGTGGTCCCTGAGAGGGTTCCAGGTGGTCCCCAGCTAAGTTGGTCAACCAGATGTAACTCTTGAGAACGTAAAAATGAAACCAAATGGACCCTTGCGGGTCCATTTGGTTTCATTTTTACACTCTCAAGAGTTAAAATATTCATCATCTGAATTAGCCATTTTGGAATGTATGTTTTGCTTGTTTTGTTTCCCAAATCCAGTCTGGAATTGTGGACAAAAGCTAAATAAATCTTTAGATTTGGGGTCTGTGGGGCTAAAATATCCTCAAATGGTGGTCCGTGCCTCAAATCCTGAATAAATGGTGGTCCCTGGGATGAAAAGGTTGAAAACCCCTGTTCTAAAGCAAACATTTTGTAATGTTTAGTTGTCTATAAGTGAAATATCCCTTTGAACGAGTGCATCTGCTCCATGATCTAGGCGAATGTCACGTTGAAACACCTGAACCTGTCATGGAATGGTTTCGGGAACGAGGGAGCTCTGTCTCTGGGGGAGGCCCTGAAGTTCAACAACACTCTGGTGCACCTGGACCTCAACAACAACCGCATCACCAACGAGGGCGTGGGCATGCTGTGTCGAGGTCTGGAGTGTAACGACACGCTCAGAGTCCTACTGGTGAGTGAGTAACGTAGAAGACTTTTTTTTTACCAGGTGTTTGAAAAGCATCCTGGTCTACAATCACTTACTTTCATGATTGGCTGCCCTTAAGCCAATGGGATCCATAGTCTGGACACCACAAGTTTGCACTATAATGGAGAGTACTGACACTCCCGTTGACTCCCAATGCTACGCCTGAACACTTTCATGTTTTTGTTCACAATTGGGAAGGAGAACTGTTAACACGTTGGTCAAAATAACAATTATTCTCCATTTTCTAATTGTGTGGACTCTTGAAAATTACATAATTCAGATGTTTAAATATAATTTAACTCTTGAGAGTGTAAAATGGACCCGTGGGTCCATTTGGTTTCTTTTTAACGCTCTCAAGAGTTACAGATCTATAAGGGTCCAAGTGCTGGGGGGGCAGTCATGTGATCTACCTGCATGGCCTGTGTGAGCTACTGGTAGACCACGGTCTACCTTTTGGGCAGCCCTGCTCTAGTGAATAATTATTTGTTATATTACTCGCTTTAGTTAAGTAGGCCTATGTTTTGAACTAGCAGAGCGCCAGTCAGCACAAAGTTTGTCGCTACTCCATTATAGTGCTCTAGCCACAAGGTGAAGCTGTGAACTCAGGCAGAGGCTGCGGCTCACAAACTGAGTCTGATCATATTGTATAAAAATAGAGATTTTCTGCAATCTGCACTTGGCATTCATATCTTGACCACCTATTGTGCGTGCATGTGGGTGTGTATGTGTGTTTTTGCTGGCAGGATATTGTTTTACAGAGGCAGCCAAAGAAATTAATCAATAAGCCTAAACAGCAGTTTAGCAGTACTCAACGATCAATCTAGTCAATCAAGGTTAGACATCAAAACATTGTGATGACAAAAAAGTTACGCTTGTGTGAAGTGAGCGGCGCTTTCCTAACAGGATGATCATGCATGACTTTTAGGCCCACTAGTGGCATAAAATTGTAGAAGAATAATATGTTTCTTCAAGCGTCCATAGACTTGCCAGGCACATGACATCGCCGGAGAGTGCGCACACAAGGTGTTAAATCAATAGAGGTTTAGAACCTTCTTTGAATCAGTAAGTGTGCCATCATTTCACAAGGTCCTTCATGATCCCTATGGAGGAGCCTCTGTAGCCTCCGCCAAAGTGATTCCAGTGATTCAGGTAGTGGAAGAGCTGGTAGAGCTGGTTTCTCTTGGCGAATCCCGGCGCCCTGGGAATCCTCCCGTGGTAGGCGGAGTAGAAGGAGCTGTCGAAGCCGCCGAACATCCCCGCGATGGCCAGCTCGTACTCAGAATGGCCGTAGAAGGAGGCCGGGTCGAAGGCGATGGGCCCCTCGGAGCACTCCGCCACGTTGCCGCCCCACAGGTCTCCGTGGAGCAGGGCGGGGACCACCTCCGCGTCCACGAACATGTGAGGGATCTTGCGCTGCAGCAGAGGCCACAACTCCCTGGCCTCTCTGTCCCCGTAAGAGGTCTCCACCAGGGTCAGCTGGTGCTGTAGTCTCTGGGTGGAGTAGAACGTCAGCCAGTCGTCCTGCCACTCGTTCCGCTGCGGTATCGAACCGCAGCACGTGGGTACGTGGAAGCCGAACTGTTCCACGGCGACCACGCCGGACCGCTCGCCCCCTCTTCCTACCGTCTGTTGCTCTTGGTTTCGTTTGTCCAGCAGCCTCTTGTTGTGGAGGTGTAGACTTGCCAACTGCTCGCCGAGCGCCTTCGAATGCTTCTTGCTGAGGCCTTTCATGTCCACGTGTTCCATGGCGAACGCCGTTCCTCCCGAGTCGAGCTCCATCACCTTCACGGGCCTCGGCACCTTTACGGTCTGCGTCTCCAGGATGGCGTGCAGGCTGGCCGCTTCCCCGTCGAACATCAGTTTGGCCTGACTCTTGCGGTTGATCTTCACAAACACCGTCCCGGCGTCCGTCTTGTAGCTGTGCCCCTCGCTGATGCACCCACTTCCAGAATATCCAGTGGATGTCAGCGTGGAGGTCCCCAGCTCCTTCTTGAGCTTAGCTTCCATTCACACACGACAGTAATGTGTATGTGATCCTGATGCAATGGCATTGGGAGTGAGCGTGGCATGGCCCTTAGGTCATGCGGCAACCGCTGTGTACCGGTTGTCATTTATATGTCAGATTGATGTCATCGGGGATCTCTATATGCTGTAGTGCTACTGTGTTAGTGTGTTAGTGGGGTAAAACCACTAACACACTAACACAGTAGCACTACATGTTAGTGGGGTAAAAGCACTGATGTTAGAGGGGGTAAAACCACCACTAACATCAGTTACTAGTGTCACTAATATCACTTTGTAGATTTTGATTATTATCACAAAACACATATGTAGAAGCAGTTGTTGAGTGAACCGATTTTTAAATCAGACTTGTATACCGGCATTAACCACTTCAGCCCTTTGAAAATGTGAGCATTCGAAGAAGAATTTTCGATTGGCGCTATCCCCTCCTATATTCAGCAACTCTATAGTGTAGAGACCTGTGACGGGTGTGATTTTGCGATTTTTTTAGTACTTTTTCCACCACTGTGCATTAATTGGACGTTAAAGCTTCCATGGTGTTTGTCCTTTGTCTGTTTCAGCTGGCGTACAACTCCATAACAGTAGAGGGAGCATTGGCCCTGGTCAATGTCGTGAAAAACACACCTAAATCTGCCCTGGAGGAGATCAACATTAGTGTAAGTAAGTGTGACTCCTGCCTTGTGTGCCCCTCAAATAAAATAGAAGACATTTGTAGAGTCAGACCTGTGTGTTTCTCTGTGCAGAACGTCTTGGTGAATGAGAACTTTGTGCAGCTTTTGGAGCTCACCTGTCAGGAGCACCCCAGCCTGGAGGTGCAGTACGGCGGCGTTGGAGGTTTCATTGCTAAGAAAGCACCCAAACGTCCCGACCCAATGAAAGTCATCCAGGTCTGCTGGTTCACACCATTGACACGCTGCCAACACAACTTGAAACCAGTAATGCTCTCTGTCAAGATGTCAACCTGATTGGCCGATGGATTACACATTACAACATTCATTCATACCCAGGCGATCGCAGTACTTGCGCTCTCTTAAACAGGCCTACATCAAATGTGTACATTCAGAGTTTCCAGGCTCTCCAGACAGATAGCGGTAGGTAGTAAGTATACAGAATAACTATTATTATTACTTGTGAGTGCAAGTACTGTGATCGGTTCGCAGTCGTTGGTGGTCGGTCGGTGGACCACTTTTTAAGAATATCGATTGGCTGGTTTAGTTGATGATGTAATGGTGAAGTAATTAAGACATCTTTGTAAGTGTTGTCATGTCTCTTGGAGGTGCTGAGGGTACTTGCCCTCTGTCGCTCGCTCTGCTCATGCCCAATTAGGCCATGGCCCAACCTGTGCCATGTGCCAACCTGCCAACCTGCCAACCTGTGCCAACCTGTGCAATGCACAGGTTGGCACTCGTCAGGGTGCAGTTCTAGTTATGTTTTGGGAAAAACAACCCCCAAAAATATGTTTTGTATACATATAAGGGAAACTATTTACCATTTATGAAGAGTACAAAAGGCATGAAAGTAACCAAATTCTCTCCCTCTCTTTTCAAGGATTACCTGGACAAACGCAAGCTCCGCCTGTGGGACTTCTTTCGAAATATTGATAAAGATGGTACCATGCAAGTCCCGGTGGCTGACTTCAGAAAGGCCGTGGAGGTTTCTAAATTCTGTTTGTTTATTCGACTGTCCAGATGGACTCTTTATAATACATACACCGGGAGCATATTATCACAAGTCAAATTAAGCTAATTGTTTGCCTCCTCTCTCTTGTAATTTGTAACAGCAATCCTCAATCCCCTTGGATCGCTTCCAGATTGAGCGGCTGATACAGAGACTGGATCGTGATGGGACTGGAATGGTGGATTACAGGTGAGCAGCGACGTGCACATACTGTATATTACACTACACCATGTGGAATTCTTTCCCCTTAACCCAGGGCTGCCCACTCTTTTTTGACTTGAGAGCTACTTTCAAAATGACCGGCTCAACAAGATCTACACATCAAAAATGTGATTGTTCCATTACTGAAAATCCATTTCAAGGCCCCCTAGAAAGTTTGAGCTTTGAGCTCTGATGGTGTTACTTACTGTTATAGTGTTTAAGAATAATGCACTTATAATGAAAAATCAGGGAGAGAATTGGAGGGTTTTCCTGTACATGCTATTAATGACGTTTGAAAACAGTATTTGAGGTTTGAGTTGACAGTTTGTGAACTAAGAACTTACAACTTTCACAATTGGGAAAGAGAACGGGCAAAGCAAAATAACAATTATTCTCCATTTTCTAATTGGGTGCACTCTTAAAGTCCACCCGTAACTCAGATGTTTAAATATAATTTAATTCTTGAGAGTGTAAAATGAAACCAAATGGATTCCTGGCCTGAATGGGTTGACATGGCAGGATGAAAACTACATTTCCATCATAAGACAGATTGAAATAAACTTTATACTCAAAACAGGACATGCCCACCTGATCTAAACTGAGTAGCAACTTCCCCAAATCCCAAGTCCCATCTAATGATATTAAATAACGTCAAAGTCACCTGTACACAAAGCTATAATTGCTGCAATGTGTTTGTTTCATAAGAATCAACTATGACCTATTCACTGCCAAAAAAAAAATCTGAAGTGCTGGAGTTTTGGAAGTGCTTGTTGACTATATTGAATATCAACCCATGCATACACCTCCTATTTTGAATTTGCACATAATACAGGAGGCAGCAGAATGTTGCTGTACTGAACAAGAGCACTTCCAAACTCTGGCACCTCTGACACCACAAAATTAAGCGATTGCAGGGAATTTATTAACAGAAATGAGCTCATAACGTTTGGAGTTTAACGTTGTTTAACGCAATCATATAGTACTTTTCTATTTGGATGTATGGGCTGTCGTAAATACCCTCTATTCCGGGGTGAATATTCAGCAAGAAACATGGATCCACAAGCCCACAACGCTAGACCACTGCCTATACAGGGCAACGTGCTGTGTGAATCGCATGCCATAGTGAACGCCCAGCTTGAGTGCTCTCGCGTTTCTGCCGCAGGGGCCTGGCGGACACCAGGAAGAAGATGATGAGGGACCACCGCCGGATGCTGCGGAAGGTGGAGTCGCGCGAGAAGAAGGAGAAGCAGAAGAGCGACCGCATCCTCAAGACCTTCCAGAGCGCCGTGGAGGCGGTCACGCCGCGCGGCTCCCTGGTCATGTCTCCGGGAGGAGGAGGAGGAGGAGCCAAGGAGGACTCGGGCGGGCCGCAGCACTTCTCCGCAACGCCGCTCAGCTCGTGGCACCACATCGTCATGACCAACAGCAGCCGCTACTCCGTCACCAACCTCAGCGGCGAGCACGTCCACCTGCCCGCGCTGGGCGGCGGCGGCCGACCGCCCAGCTCCCGCTCCTACATGCTGGACGACTCGGACGCCGAGCTGGACGCCGGCAAGCTGAGCCGCACCGCCAACCACCTGACCAGGTCCAGGCCGGCGCTCAACAAGGCCAAGGGCAAGAAGAAGAAAAAGAAGAAAGGCAAGAAACAGGCGGATAAGAGCTCAGAGAATCCAACGGAAACGTGAAGGCAGACGTGAAACCATGTTTTTTTTCCTTTTTTTTTATTCAGAAGTTGAGGTATTATACCTTTAAAGGTATAGGCGACTTTTTATCCAAAAATCTACTTTATGTCACTTCTACGTTGTACTTTGATGCTGCAGCTGTTTCCCTGCAGTCAAACACTTGCTTTGCCCTGCAGGCGGTGCCTTTTCGTCTTGGTCATGACAAAGCGGTGCTAGTGTGTGGGGGGAGGGGGTTATTTGAGGGGGTGAGGCCGCGTTTTAGCCAGTCACAGCGCAGCAGTCTCCAGCAGTTTCATAATGAGCCAACGTAATCATAATGAGCCTACATTACCTTAAAATATACTAATGCTTAATAAAGATTACAGAGACAAAGCCATGATTCTGTGTGATTTTTCTTTTAACCCTTAGTGTACTGAACACGTTTTGGTGTTCTAAGCATTATGTTTTAACTATTGAAAAATAGCAGATCTACAAGCTCATAGCGCGCCACCGAGTGGCGCGCTATGAGCTTGTATCTCTGCTATTTTTGAAAAATCGTGAAAACGTGGTGCAAATCTTTGAATATTATGTTATTCAGAAACTAGAAATCTAGACAGGACACAACTTAATGGCGACCACTGACAGTTTGGCTGGGTGTATCCCACCTCTATGACTCATCCTGAACCAAACCCCTCCTTATTCTGCTTTTGTCTAAGGTTGCAGTATCTGATACATTAGCCTCCCTGTGTATTTCCTCATCCTCACTCCCCCCCTCCTCTTTCTGGGTCTGTGGTGGTGGGGGGTAGACCCCCCCCCCCCCCTCCTCCTCTTCCTCCTCTCTCTAAAAGCCAGCACTCCCCAGGGGGACAGTTCTTTGTGCTCTGATAAAAGCCTGTCTCCGTCTGGTACTGAGGACCAAGTCATGGACCACAGATTACAAATATACTGTATATATATATTTTTTTTAAATAATACATTTGCAGTACAGTTGTTCTCAGCACTCACTCTCTGAACCACTCAACCATGCAGATATCAATTTATACCCTAATTTGATGAGCGATTTTTTCCCCATAACACAAGATTTGTTTTAAAATATTATTCAAAATGTGTCATTAGTAAAAAAAAAAAAAAAAAAAAAAGAAAAAAAAATACAAGCTCAAAGCCCATCAACGCCTTGTGAGGTAGCTGCATAGATCAGCTATCTTTTTCATAGTTTAAGCATAGATTAGCGTACTAAATATTTCTTGTTGGAACCCCCTCAAGGATCCCTGGTCACCCTGTGTCTCAGACATAGACACACAGGTGTATCACACTTGCTGTCTTAAAGACAGGTTCACACAAAGTAGTCAACCACATCTCTAAGTGAACATAACATAAAGAAAACATTTCTTTTCCATCTTTCAGAAACTATTATTACTCATAAGCTAAGTATAAATCATGTTTTTTTTAACAACACAACACTATTTTCATTCATACATATATATATCTTGGAAAACACAAGTACCCCCTGGCAACCCAATTGGGGTCCTCCGGCTATAAAAGGAGCCCTGCATCACATGCCACTCATCACACTTTTCAGATGCTCTGACTAGGAAATGATCCCCTGTCTAAGAATTGTACGTGCCTGTCAGTACAGACAGTAGGTGTATCATCTGCAGCTATACAAGCCAGAAATAAACGTCTTTACTTTTTTGGAAATGAAAGCTAAGACGCGGTTCCAAACGGAGCTATAAAAGCCCTAAGAAGGTCTTATAAGTACTGTTCAGTTTTTACAGTAGGTCTACATTTCTAAGTTAAAGAAGAGAGCCCGTCGTGACCAAGGCTGACAGACCCCACCCCACTGTCTCTTTAAATCTACCAGCATCTGTCGGGATGAGGATGGGAGGATGGATAAGGAGAGGAGGGGGCGGGGCGAGAGCGCCTTGCATTAAATGGTACCCTTTTAGTGACATCACGCTCGGCCAATGGGAAGCCTCGGGCAGCTCCCTTTCCCGGAGACAAGCGTGTGTGTGTGTGTGTGTATGTATGTGTCTGTGTGAGTCTTCAGGCTGCACTGCTTGCTTGGTGTTCTGATGATGCTGATGCTAGGCTATGCAGGGCGGATGGTGATGGTGATGATGCCTGGTCCGGATGGAAGGATCGTGGATGCATGCATAGAGGACCATCCACGACGACGATGATGATGATGGCACGTCGGTGGCCTCGTCACCACATCAGGTACACCGTGCGTTTGTCAGACTGTGCCATTTTTGTGCAGAAATTCCAATGCTATTTACGGAAGCGCAATGTGGAGGAGATGAATACTAATACGGCGTACTGCTGGGTGAGGAGGAGTATAGTATAGCTGTGTGTTTTCCTGCAAGCCTGCTGAGGTCGTACGGCGGTGTCGCGCGCAGATCGGCTGTTTTTTCGCGGCGCGCGACACCGCCGTACGACGGAGCGTAAATGAAGAATCAGCAGCTGCTGTGTAGAGGCTGCAGCCTCCATTACATTACTGTACTATAGTACTACTACTGCCTACTGTATTCACAATCAATCACCATGCGGGTTCACGTTTAATTGGATTTCAATGCTTCCAATTAAAACCACATAGGCAGCAGCCTATGGGGTTTTATTTCAAAAGCATTTAGGCTTTTAGCCTAGGCCTATATAAATATTTTATCATGAGTAATCCCATGATCATAAGTTAGCATCACCGTTAAAGTCTTACCAGCAAATACCTTTATAACATAAGACGACTCTGGTTATAGGACGATCCCTCATTTGTAGAAAAAAGAACATTGAATGTCAAATAGTATAGCTCCTGAATATAATACAACCCCATATTTAGTGTAGTTCCTTTAGGCAAAAAAGGAATAAAACGTGTATTTGGGTAAATGGGGTACTCATTTCTTTGTTGAGTTGATCAGTCAGTTATTATTATTATTATGTACGTATCTGGGTGTTTGTGATATATTTTATACTAGGTAAACTGCTGAGAGGAAGTACAGTACAGCCAGGGCTTGACATTATTAAGACTTGTCTTATCTAAATAAATAGGTCTTTCTGGCTGATCCATTTCTATTTCTGCATGCTAATAGATCCTTAATTGTGACATAAATGTAGAAACTAGAAACACAACAATAGCATCTCTCTGTGTGACTCATGTCCTTGTCATCATGTGCGTTCAGTTCATTCGTTTGCAGCTGGGCACTTTCCATTGATCGGTTGTGACCGCAAGCTTCTACTCACTTCCTGCTCTGGTCTTGAAGGTTAACCCTTTTCTTTCCCTCTCTCTCTCTTTCCTTTTATAGCTCCTTAGATGGACATGCTCGGCAATAAAGACTTATCCAGCCTTGAAATCACCAGGACACACACACTATATCTGAGGCTGTTGACAAGACACAGAGATGAATAATGCCACGACTGATAAGAGCAGGGAGCAAAGGTGGGTCACAGCAGGGGCGGATGTAACATGTCCCATTTGGGTGGGGGGCAAGAGAACATGTTGGAGGGACAAGAGAAAGTAAAGCATCAATAATAACAACAGTTGTTGTTGAAGTTGCAACAGACACGCAGCATGCATAAAGCTAAAGGTCTGACTCAGAGAGTTTTCTGTTTTCAATGATGAAATGCTGTTGGTTTAATGGTGACACAGCTGTAGTTCGTTAGTAGCAGTAGTAGTGTTTCAGATCATTTTAAATATAAGCACTTTAATTTGAAATATCTTGGGTTGTTTTGCATGGAATCGTGTTTGGGGAGGGTGGGGGGGGGGGGGGCAGACTGGGTATCTAGGGGGGCATTGCATTGCATCCCTGGGTCACAGTCACAATTGTCACATCATAGTTCTACTTTCTCTGAGGGAGATATCGTTGTCGTTGTTGTTGTTGGAAGGAAACCTTTTAATTATTAAAACTAAAACTTTGAAAATAGTATTAGTGACGATGCGACACCTGGTCTTTGCACGACCTTGTTTGAGGAAGTACAGCTTTCATTGACGAGATAAAACATTAAAAAAGTTCGACATGGATAGAAGTTTTCTGCACGGCTGGAAAACAACCGGAGCTATTGTTGTCAGTTGAGTTTTCTGTTCTCGGTTCATTTTTACGGCTAGCACCTGTACGCATAATATTTGAACGTAGATGGTTGGGTATAAAGAAGACCACAGACATGAACGTTTACGCTTCTATTTTACTGTGTAACCTTATGGTTTTTTTTGTGTGTGTGGCCTGTTCAGGCTCATCCGGACCTTAACCGGGCCCAACGAGGACCGCCATGGCGAAGCGAGACTACCTGGTGGAGGCTGCCAAGCAGATCCGCATGGCGCTGGACCGCGAGGTCAACGAGGACTACGAGGCTGCTTTTAGCTACTACAAGAACGGAGTAGACCTACTGCTCAACGGGGTGCAGTGTGAGTTGCACATTCGATGCTGTTTTGTTTGTGTCGGCGTGATTGACAATTGGTTAATGGAGGGTTTTCAACCTTTTTCATGCCAGGGCCCACCATCTATTTTAGCCACAGACCACCATTTGAGGAGATTTTAGTCCCAAAGACACAAAAACTAATGATTTCTTTTGTCTACAATTCCAGGCTGGATTTGGGAAACAACACAGCCAAATGTACAGATCAGAATGACCATTAATCTTCTACATTCAATAGTTATGTAGACTTGGGCTAAGTCAGATGATGAATATTTTAATTCTTGAGAGTGTAAAAATCCAAAGAAACTTTCCATCTGGTTAACCAACTCAGCTGGGGACCACCTGGAATCCTCTCAAGGACCACTGGTGGTCCCTGGACCACTGATTGAAAACCTATGGGTTTTATTGTAATACAGCATTTCAAATCTTTTTGTCACCACGCAGCTATAAGTGACCGATACATGTTTAAAGGGACTCATTTCAATTCACCACATGTGCTCCACACTGAACTCAAGTAGGAGTACATGTAGTGTGTGTAAGGGAAAGATAAATGGTGCATTTAAATAGCATGTTTGTCCATGGTGCATTACATTCATACACCGATAGCCAGCAGGGGCGAAATCCAAAAGCGACCTCGCCCGCGGGCGCCCGTTTTCAAAAGCGGGCGCCCGCTTTCACAAAAACGGGCGCCCGGTTTCACAAAAACGGGCGCCCGTTTTCAAAAGTGGGCGCCCGTTTTCACAAACGGGCGCCCTTTTCAAAAGGTTATGGTTAGGGTTAGGTTAGGTTTAGGCATAGGTTTACTGAGGTTAAGTTTAGGGTTAGAGTTAGGTTTAGGCATAGCCTAGTTTGTGAAAACGGGCGCCCGATTTTGAAAACGGGCGCCCGCTTTTGAAAACGGGCGCCCGTTTTTGTGAAACCGGGCGCCCGTTTTTGTGAAAACGGGCGCCCGGTTTTGAAAACGGGTGCCCGCGGGCGAGGGCTCAAATGGATTTCGCTGGCTCTCCCGATAGCAGTGGAAACCATAAAAGGCACAACCAGCACATTTGAAGCAATTTGGGGTTCAGTGTCTTGCCCAAGGGCACTTCAACATGAGTCACATACAGTTCTCATCTAGAAAGACTCCAAAGTTTCGTTTCAAATGCTCAAGAATTTTGGTTTTGTAGCGTAGGCCTGTATCTTTCACTGTTCATCCTTCTCTCGCAGATTCACTGCGATATTAACACAGTGTTTGTTGCGAGCCAACTGTCATCCACCCCGCCACTGACTGCCTGGTACCAGGCAGCATAACATTAAGGACATGTGCATATAGCGCCATGCATGTTATTACATGTATGCACATTGCACAAGATTGGGGGTGGGGGGGGGGGGGTGCAACAAGCATCAGCAGTGCAGAGAAGCCTCTGTGCTGCACGTTTGAAGCCCCATCTGCGCCGTTACCAATACTCAGGCTTGTGTCCAGCATAAAGCGGCTCAAGGATCTCTTTTAGCGACTTGACAAAGGGCTATCAGTGGACACTGTGACAAGCCTCTCATTGACAACATCAGTCGCATACCTCAAAACAACTGAGCATTGATCTTGATGTTGTTAAACGTCCTGCGTTGTTCCCAGGGTTGGACGGAAAACATCCCAGCCTTTTCTGCCTGGATAATAAATATCCTTGGGCGACGCTGTCCTGAATTAAGTTGTGGATTTTATCATTTTATTTGAACGCAGCCTCATTTTCCTCCTCCGTAGCTTCAGGCCTATAGTACAGTGGCTTTCAACCAGTGGTCTGGGGACCACCAGTGGTCCTCGAGAGGGTTCCATCCAGGTGGTCCCCAGCTAAGTTGGTTAACCAGATGTAACTCTTGAGAATGTAAAAATGAAACCAAATGGACCCACAAGGGTCCATTTGGTTTCATTTTCACACCCTCAAGAGTTAAAAAAATATTCATAATCTTAATTAGCCCAAGTCTACACAACTAGAGAAGGTAGAAGATTAATGGTAATTTTGATCTGTATGTTTTGCCCGTTTAGCATCTTTAGTTTTGGCGTCCGTGGGGCTAAAATGTCCTCAAACGGTGGTCCGTGGCTCAGATTCTGAATAAATAGTGGGCTCTGGGATCAAAACGGTTGAAAACCCCTGCTATAGTATCCTCCATAGAAGAAGAACACTTTACTTCTCCCTGTTCTGCAACCTGACACCTCTTCCTGATCTGATCTCTGTCGGCTGTCTGACCCCCGGGAGGTTGTTGCTGTCAGCCCCTTGAGCGGCTTAAAAAAATATATAGCTTTGGCACGATTTCCGTGTGCCACGCTGTTTTCACGCTGTCCGGTTCTCCTGTGCACGCGTCTCCAGTCTGACATTGTACTGTCGTCACAGAAACACTGGAGTCAGTCGCCTTGCTGAAGGCCAGGCATACAGAACCAAACAAAGCATGACATTCATTACAATGCATCAGCCACTTCCTGCTATAGTGCTGCCACTTCACCTGCGCAAAACGCCTTCTTCACCACAACAGGCCTTTTTAGCATCCCGTTTGGCTTGATGACTGATGACTGATTGATTGAATACTTTTTGGGCAGGAAATGTAATCAGTTACAGTAATCAGTACAGTTAAGCACAACCAAAATCATCATAGGTTAGTGTCAAACACACAACAACAAATGGGATTACCGAGCTTGTTTCCATTCAGTTTCTTGGGTATTCAGCTCATAATTATGACAATAGAAAATAACAACAATAAAAATATGGGGTGCAAAGAAGGGGTTACAGGGAGGTAGGGGAAGTCGCCAGACTAAAGGGTCGGGGGGGTAATGATTTTGGCGTGCTTGAAAGGTGGATTATCAGGCCTGCTTTAAAGGATGCCAGGGATTTTCATTTTTTGAGGGGACATTCCACACTTAAGTCACAGTGAGAGTGAAGGAGGAGAACTTTTTCCTCTGAATTTATTTATAATTCACAGCTGAATTGACCTGTCTGTCTTAAATTTTTAATTCCAGGAATATCTGTGTTGCTTGTAGGCTGGCCTACAGTGACTATTGATCATTCATCATCAAAGATACCATTATCTTGACTGATTGATCAACAGTGCTTGATCTAAAGACAGCTGATTGTTGATGACACAATAGAACAGGAACAGATCATCACGTGACAGACTTCCTCATAATATTATTAGTTAAATGTTCCCAGCACATGCTATGGCCACACGGTCAGTGTGTTTATAACTGGCTGTTTCCTCCCGATCACCAGGTTTATATTGAGTCTATTGCCTGTGATACTGCCTGTGGTTGAATTGCTGTTACTGAAGTGTCTTTAACTGTTCCGTACAGTGGATCCAAACAAGGATCGTCGGGAAGCTGTGAAAAGGAAGACGACGCAATATCTGAAAAGAGCCGAAGAGATCTTCATCTCGCATCTGCAGGACAACTTAGGAAAGGGAAGCTCTCATCTCGGGGTAAGATAAGGATCCTTCAATCCAAGCTACGGCAGCAAGTTGTGGTTATTGGTCAGTGTCACAATGAATGCGAAACTACACCGGATTAATCTCACTACTACTTTAAAGTGTGACTGCAAATTCCGACCGAACAAATATAAAAGGTTCTATATTTCAAAGTAAGCCATGCTTTTTCTTTGCTAATATGAAAAACAAGCCACGTAAAGGTGACTGCGCTCTCTCCCCTGTACTGAGCATGGGGTGCATGTGTTTAGGTCCGACGTACTAGCAGTCATGAGTCTGACAGCTTACCCAACACCCGACCTCTAAACCTGACTCACAGCAAGCCACAGGATATTTTTAACCTGCTCTGGGTTATTTGTAATCTGTCACGAATTCCGGGGAGCCACTGGTGAGTTGTAACCGGCCGCGCATGTGGGGAGCGAGACAGTGTTGTCGGGACTATTGTTTGTCAGGTTTGTCACGTTTGTAGATCTAACACAAGTATGCACCCCTACTGGTTTGATTGACTACTTTGTTGGATAATACATTCAAAGGGTACAGACCACAAGAAATCTGTCAGGCTTGGCTTCGGTGCCATCCTCTTTGGGGAACAGGGGAACAGGGGATAGGGAGCAACAACACAGGCTAAAACAAATGCCAATTCCTAGCCAATGCCTAGCTAATGTCTACCGTGACTTTCTGCCATCAGGGGTACAGCAGCCTGAGATTCCGACCTATCAGACATCTGAGTTCCCCTGTGGAGGACCTGGAGATGTGTAAAGTAGTAGGGGTCGTTGATAAGGTACGTAGCACCCTCTGCGCACTTTCTTTGACCCGACAAGAACATTAATTTTCTTACAATAATGACACACCAAACACAGAGACACCATGGATAATACGGTAATATACTAACGCTGTTGGGGCAATAGAGGCCTTTCCCAGAATGCTTAGAATTCCTGTTTATCCTTCATATTGGAACAAACAACGCTTATGATATGAAAAACAACTAGTATGCACTGATAGATTGCATGAAATTATAACAATGGGCTCTCCATGACACCACTGCATAAACGTCCGGTTGTAGTTTAGCTCCCATGGTGCAACGGATCAGCCACTTGGAATTGCCAATGATATTGTGATGATATTGTGATCACCTCGTGTACAGGGTGTGACTGAGTGTGGGTTGTTTGTGCACATGCAATCCCGGAATATTGTAATCAAGTCACAGCGTAAGAGTCATGTTATGCTTTACCAATGTGCCCTTCTGAGTTTAGTCAGTGACCAATGCCAGTCCAAATAGTTCAGCAACTGTTGCTATCCAGGTCGAAGCTTTCCTGGTCAAGCTTCCCTCTTCTAGCGTGCCTATTGGACCTTTGGACTTTCCATTCCATTTCCAAACATTGTTCTTGCCTCCAAAGGTCTTGATCGTCCAAAGCCTGGTCAACAAGGAGACGTTTGTTGTGAAGGTGAGTTCTCAACTATATTCCAAAATATACCTAAGTACTCTCTACAAGCTCTTTATTACATTTCACTAATGTTAACATAATCTTCTCTTATGGGGATCACTGGTACAATAACTTTGAGATGAAGATGCTTTTGAGGACCACTATGTTACAGTATAATATACATGCAGTTAACACCCAGAGCTTTATCAACTGAGAGCACAGATGTTCTGGGGGAGGTTCTGTGGCAGCCAGCCAGCTCCTGTATTCTGTGACAGCCCCGTTAATGGGAGTCCTGAGTATCTGTCTTCATTGATCTATCTAAAAGCCCTCTGCCCTCACCCCTTAACAGACAATGCACCTCCAGTTTCCGTAACCAGAGAAACATGCGGAAAGAGGCAGTTCCTTTTGCTCTTATTAGATAGTAAAGCAGGGAAAGGGAGGATACGGAGTGTGGCAAGAGGAGATGGCATGAGGTGTTGAAACGGGGTCATATCCAGGGCATCCCAAACTACTGTACTTAGCGTAGCTTTGTGGTTAGAGGAGCGATCCGGTAAGCAAAAGGTCACCCATGTCACCCCCAACCCATTTATCGAAGTGTCCCTTAGCGGTTAGTGGTTCTGAAAACCTTTTCATATAAAGTACGCCGAAAGTGTACACTAATTACCCACGGACCACCCATTTGAAAAGATATGACAAGATACTACTTCATAAGAGAACATTCTCAAACCTTTGAATTTCAAGAACAGTTTGACACGCATGAATCGTGAATCACGGGTGTGGGCATGAAACAAGTGTGCGGCAAGCACAAAACAAAATGTGTGTGTGTGTGTGTGTGTGTGTGTGTGTGTGTGTGTGTGTGTGTGTGTGTGTGTGTGTGTGTGTGTGTGTGTTCGTTCGCAGAGCCTGGCCAAGTCGAGTTGGGAGAGCAGAGACCAGCCAACTATCATCCCTCAGGGGGTTCCATACATGGTGAAGCTGCTGAGGTATTATGTCAGTGAAGACGCTGTGTACCTGCATCTGGAACACGTCCAAGGTGAGCTCAAAGACCTGAAGCTGATGTTCCGACTTTCAGTTTTTTTTTTTCCAAAAATGTTCCACAATAGCCTATATCAATTGATTCAGCTATATCGATTTCGTCTCCTCAACTCTCTCAGGTGGTCGGCTCTTCTCCAAACTGCACAAGTTGCGGAGCGACGCGGCCAAGCAGCACAGAGAAAGCCTCGGTCCCGCCCAGCATGGGACCAAACTGAAGAACAGCCACACGTCTCCCGCCATCAGCACGCAGCACCAGCACAACAACAACCACAGAGGAAGCTGCTTGACCTCGCTGCCGGCGGCGGAGAACGACGACGACAGCGGCCGCGGCACCGAGTCGGCCACCTCGTGGCACGAGACCCAGCAGCGCCTGGAGAGCTGTGGTACCCACTCCTACATCGAGGAGACCGGCTGCCTGCAGAACACGCGCTCCGCCGCCTCCTTCTACGCTCGGCTGGAGCGGCCGGCGTCGCTCTCCGAGCCCGCCGCCAGGACAGCGCACGTCAACCCCCGCATCCACCCGCCGGCCCCCAGCCTGTGTCTGCAAAGCAAGCTGGGAACTCAGGAAACGCCCGCTCTTCCGCTCGCCTGCGCCCGCGTCAGCCACGCTCTCGGCGTCATGTCGGAGATCCACAAAAAGACGGCCGGGATGGGACTGATCGAGTGCAGCTCCGAGTTCGAGGTCGCCTGGAAGACCGCCGATCCGGCGCAAACCTCCAGGACGATAAACCCCTATGCAGTCGCGGGTGCGGATTTAAGTAGAACTCAAGGACCTACCTCGCCGCCGACGAACAAAGCAAACCCCACGAGTGCGGAAACCACCGGTACGAGTCCTGGCCCACAGACGACAAGTTCCTCTCCGGCCATTTTGCAAATCCCCTTTGAATGCCAAACCCAGATGCACGGCAGGGCGCCGTGGATCGCTGCCAACGGTCCTCTCGAGGGACCCGCGCTAAGCAATAGCAGCTCGTATGTCGGGAACAACACTGCGGACCCGAGCAGAGCGGAGGGCTCTAGTCCCACGGCCGACGAAAGGAACGCTATACCGGTTATCAAGAGCACAGACAGAGCAGTGTTTTCCGAGTGCACGGACACAGACACAGCCTTAGTGGGCAATCGTTCTTCCTCCGCTCCTGGGAAACGCGGGCCACGCCCCGGGATCTCGCTAGACCTCTCGGGGGTGGCGTTCCCGGCGGAGGCCCGATCCAAGGAGCCAGGAGAGGAAGTGGAGGAAGCCTGGGAGCTGCTGAGTCCTGGGGGGAAAAACGGCCCGGCTGCCGCCAGGGAGGGCGGCGATCCGTATCCGTCCCATCCTACGGGGGCTCCAGCGCCTCAGAGGAGGAGAGGAGACATGGACGCCTTCCTGAAGTCGGAGGGGCAGCAGCAGGAGGACGACCACATCATCGAGGTGGACGGCTGGTGCTACCTGCCGCGCTTCCCCACGACCAAGTCCCCCACCAGGGCCGACGAGAAGGCCGGCCAGGCCGGCTGGGGGACGCCTGAGGCCGAGGCACGGGTCTGGGGGGCGCAAATCCTGCTGGCCCTCGAGAGTCTGCACCAGCAGGGAGTCCTGTGTCGGGACCTCAACCCGAAAAACATTCTACTTACCAGCAATGGTGAGTTCATCGATTTTCCCGAAAAGCAGTCTGTGCTAGGAGATGACGGATACTCTTTATTCTTTTTAAACATAACTGTAGCGGCCTTCGATTGATGAATGAAAGAATGAAGAAGGATGGTCTCAACAGTTGTATTTATTTACTCCAACACCATGAAAACTATAAAATATAGAATAAATGCTGTTATGATTTCACAATCATATATTTTATAAATAAGAGCTCAGCGTATAGAATTCATCACTCAAGTTATTCAATCAACAATAATATGGTTAATTTATTGTCAATTATAAAGCAGGGATATAATTTGTACATTTCAATTACAGGACAAATAAAATGCATCAATAGCCAAATATACCAAAACAAAATAAAATACCCAACGAATTACAATTACGTTCCTCATAAATAATGAATTAAATTCCAAACGAAACCAAACAAAACAAGTCATACTTCAATCCTCTCACCGAGAGAGCTAAAGGGCTGCATAAACCACTCGAGCCTCAGGCCACATCAAACAGTCACATTGATCAGGCATGGGATAGTTGCAGCAGTCGCCACGATGTAGTCGTGTGACAAATTCTGTAGACTGTAGACAACTTCAGTCAATAGTTCACTGAAACTGCGCCGTACAATCCGTCTTAATGAAGTGAGTTCAATTGTGCACGTTGCATATGAGCATTCAAATATGTCCTACCTCGCCACGCAGTGTAGCAAACACACACTGGAGTACAAACAAAACGCTGCCATGTGTCTCAGCCGTGATTGTGTGAATGGCTGTGTGTGAAGCTAGCAAGCCTCACCTACAGTAAGTATGGTGGAGGAAGTGGAGGTTTCAAAATTAAAGGTAAACCAAAAACCAAATACAAAAGTTTCAAAATAAAGGCAGCCAAATGAAATATTGAAGTTAAAACCTAGTGTCACAGGCATTTACAATAACATACATGAGCGGTGCGCTGGTCATAGACAAGCGCATAGCAAGTTCATTCAGGAAACCACAGTGCAGTCGCTGCCGGCCCTTTAAAGGGCCGCCTCAGCATCACATTCACATGATTGACTTCATCCAATCACAGGCTCTCACAGGCTATTTAAACTGTAAGTTTGTATTGCTCTTCCTGCTTGCTTGCTGCTGCTGCTGCTGCTGCTCACTCTGATACTGCTGTTCTGCTTATGCTTAATCATTTTGCTGCTAACCCTCCTCCACCCCAGCTACCACCTGTAGATTTGGATCTGCCCTTTGGGTACGGGGGATTCGGAGTCCTTAAGGTCAGGACTGTTGCGCTTGATCTGAGTACCCAAAAAGCAGATCCAATTCATCCGCCAAACCATGATAAATATATTGCTTATTTTATATTCAATAAATGAATATTAAACCCTTCTTGAGTTGTCCTGACTGAACCTATATAATAATAACTTGTCTCCGCAGGAAAGGTGTGTCTGTCATTTTTTGGCCAGTGGAGTGAGGTTCAGTCTGAGATCAGCCCCAGAGCAATGGAACAGATGTACTGTGCACCAGGTAAGAATGCTGCACAATGTCAAGACAATGTCTCCCAATGTATGTGTCATGAACATACTGTAGAAATACTGTAGACAGGTCGTTATAAGACTCTTAATATGTGGTATGTACTGTATGTGTACTTACTCATACTGGTTCATAATAACAATCCTAAGTTAACATCTCAAGTTATATCCACTTATAAGGTCAAGTATAAAAATGTATTCTGCATATCTAATATGTGGTCAGCAATTATGAATTATTATAATACTTGACCTTATAAGTCAATTACAAAATGCTTTATGTGTTATTATTGTTATAAAGCATAATTTACAAATTAGGCATTTAGCCATTTAAGTGCTTTGCGTACGATGTAATACATGATTAAAGTATGCTATATACTGTAAGTGTTAGTGTACCAAAAAAAGTCTGATACTACTGGGTTCCTTAGTAAAAACCTGCCACCTAGTGGTTATGGTAGAGGCTAACATGTTCTGAATACATATCCTTTTCTGTGGAATACATTTCCTTGCTTTTTTGGGGCGCCGAGACTGTCAGCATAGCAATGCAAAACACATTTGGTGTGATCGTAACGTAATCTACTTTAACCAACAGAGATTGGAGGAGTGTCGAAGATCACAGAAGCTTGCGATTGGTGGAGCCTGGGGGCCTTGTTATTTGAGCTTCTGACAGGGATGGTAAGAAGATCTTATGTGTTGCATCTCAAGCAGCAAAGCTCATGAATGAGACATGTTTGATGTGTGTATGGTAGGGGTTTTCAACAGGTGGTCCGGGGACCACCAGTGGTCCCTGAGAGGGTTCCAGGTGGTCCCCAGCTAAGTTGGTTAACCAGATGTAACTCTTGAGAACGTAAAAATGAAACCAAATGGACCCTTGCGGGTCCATTTGGTTTCATTTTTACGCTCTCAAGAGTTAAAATATTCATCATCTGAATTAGCCCAAGTCTACACAACTAGAAGATGGACAAAAGCAAAAGAAATCTTTAGTTTTGGGGTTTGTGGGGCTAAAATGTCCTCAAGTGGTGGTCCTTGGCTCAAATTCTGAATGAATGGTGGGCCCTGGTATCAAAAAGGTTGAAAACCCCTGGTGCATGGCAACTCATACATCCCCTCGTCCTCCTCCTCCTCAGCCTCTGTGGCAGCTTCACCCAGCAGGAATACACTCTCACACCCAGCTGTTCATCCCCGACCACCTGAGCCCTGCGGCTGCATCGCTGCTCACCGAGGTGAGGCATGACCTCTTCATATGGTTGAGTACATTAAATAGATTTCTCTGAAAATAGAGCTTTTTTTTTTTCTTCTTTTTTTTTTTGCAAAAGCTTAAAAGGAGCAGTTCACCCTAGAAATAAGAAAATGGAATATAGTGATCCTTAGTTTCAATTTGGGGGTCAATTACATGAAAATGTTTGAGAACCACGAGGCTCGAGAGAGGGGGTCATAATGTAGGCCTAGTCTTTAAATGGCAATTTGATGTTAAAGTTTAAGCAGAAGCTGGTCTCTCGTTGAAATTACACATGGTTCTTAGCCGGAAATGGCCAACCCTAATGAAGCCACTACATGTAAAAGGACAAACCTAGGATTTGTCGATATACAGTAAATGCGAGTTATGAATGACATATGGCTGTGAACAGGTGTTTAAGTGAGTAACTATTAGTGGTTATAGTCACTGCAAATTGTATGTACAGTATTGTAAAATACAGTTTAATCTCTTTTTTTATCCTCCATTGTACTTATTTTCTATCAATGACACATCCTGTTAACATTGTTGAGACATTGTTGCACCAGTAGGCCTAGGCCTAAGTCATTAGCAGACTCTGTAGGAGAGAGAGTCCACATTTGTAGTATTGGCCACAGGTCTTAATGGTATAAGTAGTTGTAATGTCTTCCACCACTGCTAGTGTCAACACTGTGTTTTGTCTCCTCCCCCATAGCTGCTTCAGTTTGACGCTGGCTATCGCTTGGGCTCTGGAGGTGGAGGGGTGAGCGACATCAAATGTCACCCCTTTTTCAGCAGCATCTCCTGGAAAGCACTGTCTTGCTAGCTGGACCCCACCGCTCTGTGATCACAAGTCCTGTTGTCATTTTCTGTTTTACAGTATTTGAACTTCTTTTATGTATTTATGCCAATTTTCTCATGCAGTATAAAATAAATGCCATGTCCACAAGGTGGGGAAGCCAAGTTGAAAATGGCTTGCCTGAACACCATTCTAGCTGCACCTGAGCGCCCTCACGTGGCCATTCATGATGCTGCAAGTCTGTCAGACTGAAGCAGAACTCAAGGCATTTTACAGTGACCTCCAACTTACAGTATGATAAAGACTGGACTCTTGATATTGGAAGGCAACAGTTTGAGTTGTGAAACATTGTTATATTGTACAGTACAGTTTAACCATTCATTATTATCTCCATCACCATGCATGACAACTGAAGCCTTTTCTTCGCAAAGTAATCATCAACACTTTTTGGACTATCTGCCAAAGATGATAGTAGTTGGCAAAACAAGGGCATTAGGCAATAAAGGTTTTACCTCTTCCGTTCTGTGATGTGATACTTAATTTAAGTTTCTACAGATGTTTAGATTTACAAACATTAAAGTAATAAGAAAATGGGATAGTGATCCTTAGTTTCAATTTGGGGGTCAATGACATGAAAATGTTTGAGAACCACGAGGCTAGAGAGAGGGGGGCATAATGTAGGCCTAGTCTTTAAATGGCAATTTGATGTTAAAGTTTAAGCAGAAGCTGGTCTCATTGAAATTACACATGGTTATTAGCCGGAAATGGCCAACCCTAATGAAGCGACTAAATGTTAAAGGACAAACCTAGGTTTTGTCGATATAAATGCGAGTTATGAATGACATATGGCTGTGAACAGGTGTTTAAGTGAGTAACTATTAGTGGTTGTAGTCACTGCAAATCATATGTACAGTATTGCAAAATACAGTATAATCTCTTTTTATCCTCCATTGTATGAGCTTTACTTTACAGTGAAAAGTATACATTTTCTCAGGTTACATTACATACAGTACAGTGCCCTTTTAAAGAACGAAGATCAAAATCAGGTAATGCAGTTTTTATTGTTTAAAATCTTTTTTTTCTTCTTCTTCTTAAATAGTGACTTTCTTACACAGCATAAACATGTTTCTGTGAATTAGGACAACCTCAAGGTATTTGATACTTTGGACATTGTAGGACAGTGTTTCTTGGTTTTGTAGTTCCAACATGTGATAATTGTTCTTCTCTCAACTAAATGAAATGGCAATATGCAGTTCAGCTAACTTAAGAGTTGCGTTCATCTTGCTCTTATTTGGAATCTATTCAAATTCTTGTGTAGAAAATGGCAAGTGAAGCACAGCGACGCACACCCACATGCGTTGTACAATATCCTTGTTGATCTACAGAGGTCAGTCACTACTGAAACCCCCAAACCATTTTTTTTTTAAAAACACCCGCAACAATGCCAGTCATTTCCATCCATAGAAAAGTCCAGTGCACTCCTGTCTCTCTCTCTCTCTTTTCCAATCTCCCTTTTGCTAGTTAACCAACACAATATTTAATCAACTGTAGTTACAGTGTGGATCATCCGGAGGGCACAGCCACTGTTTGTGTGATGGCGGGTTGTTGTCAGCCGGAGTTCTGCTGGTATATAAAAAAATTTACATGTCCAGCAGCAGGACCCTGGGGTCCTCCACCACCGACTTGATCTTGCGCAGGAAGGTGACGGCCTCCCTGCCGTCAATCAGACGATGGTCATACGTCAGCGCCACGTACATCATGGGACGGATCTCCACCTGACGGATCGGGAGAGGCTCAGTCAAAAGTCTACACATTTTCATCGTAAACTATTTGTCCATTTTGCTGCACAATTATTTAGGACAATATACAATACATGTCATGTCTATTCACAGCTTCATCGTGTATACAATGTTTCCATTAATGGCTTTTAGATTTTGCATTTACATTTTTTCTGTGGTCTTAAAACGTTCCTGTAATTAAGAACAAACACTGATTAAGTCCAAGGACATTTTATTTGTTAATTTTGGTCAAGGACTTTTTTTTTTACTTAAATATGCAATGGTAAATGTGGCTTGAATTAAAAAATAAATAAATAAAAAGGTTATTCACATAGCAAATAAAGTGTCACAGATAAAATCTGTGACACTATAGGGTCAGCAATCCACATTCAAAGATTTGTCTGTCTACTTTCTGCCTGGTTAGTCATAGTCATTGAAACTTTTTTTGTGTTTGTTTTTAACCAATGGCCAAACCATCTAGGAAAATATTTGGATGCAAATTGTGAACCCTAGATGTGTCACAGAGACTACTTTTTTGGGAAACATAATTTGTTGCCAAGCTCATATTCTCATTTGTGAAAAAAATAAATAAATAAATCTGCTACTTTTGAAAAAGAATTGTGAACATGGGCAATTCACTGGAATATCTCTAAGCTTCCCCAGAACAAACAAATGCATATACATTTGGGGGTTTCTTGACATGAAAATGTTTGAGTACTACATTTCAGAAAAGGGTTCGGGGTGGATTTAGGGCAGATTGACACTGAGCCTGACTGATTCAAACTGTTCCTAAATACGGTTGCCTGGTCCCAGATGGTCATGGTTCACATTGGGCTTGAAACTTCCTCATCCGAGCACCATTTATTCAACCGTCATGGTGGCTTGCAGCGATCCGCATGCAAGTAGACTTCAATCCATGCCGGCGATGTTAAGCAGCATTCACACTGCCACCTACATCTGTCAAGTGGCCGTAGGTGCACACCCACCGCAGGTAGATTTAGGAGCCACAATACATACCTTGCCCCCGATAGCAACAGGCCGATCAAATATTCCGTGCATTCCCAGAATGGCAGACTGCGGAGGGTTGATTATTGGGGTTCCGAACATGGACCCAAACACTCCACCGTTGCTGATTGTGAACGTGCCTCCGTCCATGTCCTCAACGGCAAGTTCGTTTTTACGGGCCTACAGGCATACGATCACAATCAAAAGTCAGGACTTCAACACTGTAGAACAAGTTAACTGTTTAAATAAATAGGTATTTATTCATGTAATATTACCTTCTCTCCTAACATGTTAATAGTTTTTTCAATGTCGGCAAAGTTCATTGATTCGACTCCTCTAATTACAGGTACGACCAAACCCTGAGAAAGAGAGGGAGGAGGTATGTCATTCTTTTACAGGCATAGCAGAACATACTTTAAGGGCTTACTAATTATAATCACGTCGCTGTACCTTTGGTGTGGCTACAGCAACACTGATGTCGACATAGTCCCTGTACACGATTTCCTTTGTAGTGTCATCAATGACTACAAACAGAGTACAAGAGAACATTTCAGATGATGTGAAATCATGGGTACACATCATGACACTTTGAGGTTGTAGATCTCCCATTATCACTATTAAACAGAGCTTTGAAGTTTGAGTTCATAGTGCAATTATGTACATTTTGGTGCCCAGGGAGACTAAACATTTATCCTTTAGCTCCCAAACTGATAACATTTTGTAGCCTTTGATATAAAAGAGCCATACCTCCATTGACAGCGGGTTGGTCAACCAGCGCGTACGCTGAAGCCTTCACAAATGCTGACATGAAGCCCAGTTTGATGTTGTGCTTTTTGAGGAAGGCATCCTTGTATGTCTTCCTCATCTCTGAGATGTTGCTGTGGAAGGAATTTAAAGATAATTTGAAAGATATCGGAGAAATCGCTGCATTGGCCCAGATATTTTCAGCGCAGGCTATAGAGGAACATCCAGGAACAATCAGTACACCTAGCACACAATCGTCTTTAGAGACGTTTATGTGGTGGCTTTTTCTGCACATTGGTTTCACTAAACTCATTTCTGGTTTTAAATGTCTCCAAGCAGAGTGCGACATCAGTGTCAGACATGAAGCAGAAGCTGGAGATGGAGTCTGAAAACACACCTCTTCAGACTCCATCTCCATAGCACTTGTATTACATACCAACCCACAGTACTTTCTGCAAGTACTTTCTGCAATGACTTATATATGTTGCCTAATGTATTACAATGTTTTTAGCGCTTCATTGTATATTGTAAAATGTATTGTAAATCCTAATTAAATTGTAAACTTTTTACCACTGTAAGTTGCTCTGGATCAAGAACGTCTGCTAAATGCCCAAATTGTAAATTGTAAGCTCTGAGATTTGGAGTATGATGAAACTAGTGCTTCTCATGTGGTGGTCCACACACAGGGCTCCTTGCTTAACGTGTCCCAGATGGAACGTTACTGTACAGGACTGTAACTGCAAGTTTAAATAAAATGGAACCTGATGGACCCATATAGTCCAGTTATTGCCGTTCTTAAAATTAAAATGCTTGGAGAATCACTCATTTACAGTAGGCAGTTGCATTCTTATGGAGATTTTTGTATAGGAATGCCTTTTGGTGTTTAAAGCGTTATACTTTACGGGTGGTGCACTATGAGCTTGATATTAGAGCTGATATTTTTTTTTGCAAATCTTTGCATATATTGCAAACATTTTTAACTTAATTTTTTGCTTATGTTGGATCCCTATAACATGTTTTAAGATGCGGGTCTACAGCCAAATATATACCGGTATTATATTTGGCTGTAGATATTTCTAGCGGACCTTGGCATGAAATATGTTGAGCATCACTGACACAGAAATTTATTTATCAGGAAAAACTAGAAATCTAGTGTAGATCTAGACAAAATGCGTTAATATGCAGGCCCACTTTGAGAAGGTTTTTTTTTTTTTAAACAGGAAAAAACAAGAGGTTTCAGGTCATGGTGAATGGCTACTATTGACACTCACGTGCTAATAGTTCCACCGTTGCTCATTTCGCCACTTGTATCTCTCTTTTTAATTGTTTGTTTTCCTGTCTCTAACCCTGTTGAGGCTCTAGGGTTTCTCCGCTAACGCAATTAGCCATGTCCCCCAAGACACACACTCTCCGAGAAAGGAGAGAAGAAGCGATAAAAATCTTCACTTTCTAGGGCCTGTAAATCTTATTGGGCCGTCATAAAAGCCCATATCGGTTGAGGTAGCTCTCCCACTCAGAGTGCAGGTCTCTGCGGGCCCCTGCAGATGCTCCAGCCTCCTGCTCTGGGCGGCTCCTTCGGCTCCAGATGAGCCCAGGCCTGGGAAGTCTTCCTCCAGACGGTCAATGTCAATTCAATTAGGACACACAGAAAACCCTGAATAGCTGAAAGCCGACACCGGGCATCAGAGGGGGAAAGAAACCCTCAAAGTGTCCTCTTCGGCGGAGGGGGGGGCAAAGCGCAGACAATAACATTTCCTTGTAAATTAATAAAGCCTGTTTTAACAATTCTTATCTTTGTTTTAGATGCCATTATGACCAAATATTTACATTCCAGCGTTTAAAAGGCTATCGGGTTACAGAAAGCTTTTCCTATTGGGCAGATTCCAATCTGTAACGATTTGTGACAGTGTGGTTTCCTCTCTTAACACTTTAGAACTGGAAAAAAAATCATATTGGCTAACTTTTCCTCCAACACTATGTTAATTTATACAACGTGTGCAATTTATTTTACTTACTGTAGCTACAATTAAAGATTAAAGATTTAAATAATAATGGGGGGGGGGATTTTCACTGGTTAAATAGTGCAGTGTTTTGATAGTATGCTGTACTACGTTATGTTAACAGGAGTCTCATACAGTACATTATAAGTCAAGTTTCTGTGTTTTATTCTGACAAAAGCATGCGATCAGAATCAGCGTTTCAAGTCTTTGTTGAAGCTCACCGTTGGGTCCAGATCCTAGCATGCCCGGGTGGGTAGCCGACCCAGTAGAACACTGGGTCAGTACCTAGGGCTGGGCAGCCAGACCCCAACCATGTCAGAACGACACCGGGGGGGTTCAGAGCCCAGGCTCAGCACAACTCAGAGAATGGATAAACTGATGCATCATTTCACATGTTTCTACAAGTTTTATAAGCGGACAAATCGGTACCCTCTCCTAATTGGATGACATTTGGTCACCCGTTATCAAAACGCTAGAGAGAACCAATGATTAATTATGACTATCAGAATATACTGAAATATTTTGTTTTTACCAGAACATATTACTTAGCCTACCTTGGCAATAACTTGCTACATGGTGGATTCACTAACCTCGGAACGCACAAAGGTGTCGATAAAGTATAGGTCAGCTAACATAGCATTTTCCTACCTCATGTCAATCTCATTAAACGTAGTCAACATTGCACATGTGTTCTGTGCTTCCTTCAGTCTCTGGGCTATTCTCAGTCTCATCCGGTTCATTTTCACCTGATTGAAAAAAAAAAAAAAAAAAAAAGGAGTTTTAGAAACAATATGGTTCCTTTTCACCTGATAAAAAATAAAAACACAGGGCAGACAACTGTGAGCGTTTGGTTACTTTTGGTAACCATGTTTTGGTATTTCTTACCCGGTTCTCTGTCCTGGCTCCTTTAGCCCCTCCCTCAGCCGGGGCCACTGGGGCAGCAGAGGCTGCTGGGGTGGGCTTGACTGCAGACACTATGGCAACGATGGCAAAGAAGCCGTTAGTAGCGTTTAAGGCACCACTTTATGCACATTTTTGCAACATAGGATTTGGGGACCATCAGAGGTGCAAATTCACTCTTTTTTACGGGACTATAGACGGGGGAGTTCCCACTTCTCAGACTAGCAGCCGAATCTAGTCCGTCATTTCAAGCTAGAAGTCTGATTGGTGTAAAAGGTCTGACTCATTTCAGCAAATCAGATTTCTATCTTGAAGTGACACAGATCTGATTCAGGCCAGATTTGGCTGCCAGTGTAAATCAGGCCAAACTGGGGTCCATGGTCTTATGCATGGCAAACTGGGGAACCTTGAAGTTAAAAGGTTTACTGGCTGAGAACCAATAACACAATGGTCTTAACAGACCATTCAACATTGGAATCCCAAGCCCTCACAAATGTTACACTCTCAAGAGTTACAGACCTCCGCCCAAAAAAAAGATTCATCACTCTCCCTTAAACTAGAGAGCAACAGAGGTGAAGTTAAAGTTAAAACACTTCTCAGGTGGCACAGGGCTAACTGTCCGATGACAACTAACCTGGTTTGGAGTCCATAGCATGTGCTGACACAGGTGGCACAGGGGGCATGGTGGTGGGGATGGGCCCCACGGCTGCGGGCGCAGCAGGAGCGGGAGGGGGTGGGGGAGGCGGGGCTGCAGCAGCAGGGGGAGGCGGAGCCTCAGCTTTGGGAGCCTCCGCAGCTTTGGGAGCACCGGCTGAAAGATGTACAAGTGAGCACATGTAGAAAAGTTAAGCTTTCAAGCTTTTTAAGCATCGCACGGTTGTGTAATGCAAGCACAAGTCCAGTTAAGCTCTCGGACCTCCTTTGCGAAGCTTGAAGAGAGGAGTCCCGCCCTCCACCTTTCCTCCATCAGGGACCAAAAGCTCTTCAATCACGCCGGCGGCAGGAGACGGCACCTGCACAGAGGTCTACAAAGGAAAATGTATTCGGAAATTAAATACAATGACTCCTCTTTGGTGTGCAAAAATCATACCTTTTGATGAAAAAATATATATATATACATTTTATGGCAAATTTAAAACAGATCAGTCTGATTATTAGTGCAAGATAAAAAAAAATAGCTTATGCATTTTAATCAATATTCATGTCAAGTGAACACAAAGCTAAAACTTTGAATAGACAAATTCAAAGTGGTTGGCCAAAAGGGTTATGCCTGAACTAGACAGTATGAATAAAAAAATGTGGTCGTATTTAAAAAACAAATAAACATTCAAATGTGTTCTAGAAGCTCACAAAATGACTCACTGGGCACTGGGTTGTTAACTTGTATATCTACTTTGACAATTATGAAAATGAAGTGGATGCAGAATGTATTAATATTATACAGATGAAGATGTCTACATTATTCTACTTACAGACTTCTATATATAACATCCAGCCCTGGCCCTAGCCTTAACCCCTTTGGCCTTTTGACTTGGATCCATTTCACAGTCTCTCACAGTCAGTTTCAGAGATAATCCATTACTGGTCTGGGGGCAAAGCAATGTGCTAGTTTTACTCTACAGTATCTGCATAAAGGGTCAGAAAACATACTACCTCATATTTACAGTACCGTATGTCCCAGTTAGTCTAAATGTGTGTCATACCTTATCAGTCTCAATTTCGCAAACCACTTCATCCTCAGTGACCGTATCTCCAACAGCTGTAAGCAGAAATCAGTTTGTTGTTGTTTTTTCCCAAAACAGGGAAAGACTTTTGACCTCTTGCAAAAGAAAGAAAAAAAAAAAGTCCAATGTCTACAGTAGCAGCAACGGACATCTCTATAAGAACAGAACACAGTCAGGCACATACCTTTTTCCCACCTCACGTCTCCTTCTGATACAGATTCTGCAAACGCAGGCGTCTTAACTGTGACAACTTCATTCCCTTCAAGATAAAAGTGAAACGGGGAAACCAGGTTGAGCACTGCATAACGCATACCCTGAAACTATACCCTTTAAAACCTTGTCGTTTTAGCTACACATGGCTTAAAAATAGCAGATACACGATCAGCTATTTTTGAAAAATTGACATGAAAAAGTTTGAGAACTACTGATGTTGTTTTGGTTTTGCCAGTAGAATACAAAATCTAGAGGAGCCATCTCCAGGCCACATAAGCCGAAACTACGGTAATAATCAGCCATTTTCAAGCCAAGGCCGCAGCTGTTCTTGTGATAGAACCATTGATATGGTATCTGGGAGCTCAAATTAATGTTTTATTAAGCTCACAAAATCATACTTTTCTCCATTCCAAAAAAGAAAAGTAAGCCAACTTTGAAGCTTTAGAAGACATTTTTTGAATAAAGACTTCATTTGTGGACAGAAAACTTTGTGAAAGATATCCAGGCTGATGACGGTACATACTGTAGGCTACAGACGTCCTGAAGTACTGGATCTGGAAGACACTGGACCTAGGATTACATTTCCTGAAGACAGAAAGCACAGTAATTCAACAGCAGTCCAAACGAAACTTGGATAAAATCAACCCTGCATATCATGTACGATTAGCATCCTAAATGCATATAGAAGACTTTAGGGATGGGAATTATCATGCTAAGAAAACAATCACACAATGATCCCATCCCCAATATACATAATTAAACTGAGTAAAGTACTGAGTAAAGTTGATTTTAGGTTTTCATGGCACAGGGCAGTCATGCATGCCATGGTCATGCAACCTGCACATGCTTTATGATAAAACATAAACTTTACAGAGGCCACTTCACGTGTGTGGTTGACAAACAACAGCTGTTAGAAGGCAATCATCATGTGACAGTTTAAAAATGGCAGTGTGACATATGATGGAGCAGAAGGACATCCATGAGGCAGAGAAGAAAGTTCATGCAAGTACATATTGAGGAACAATCAAATAAATGAATGCTCAAAATGTACTCCTCTACTGCCATAGGGCTTTAAGTACGGTATGTGTTTGTTTGGGGTGTAGAGAACTTACTCATGGTTGAGCGTGACACCATGGCTAGCTGATAGAGCTGAAACGGGACAAGATGAACATGTGAATGTGATTTCTTTAGAGTAGCATTAATAAAAAAAATCTAAGAATAAACAATGTAACATACCTGATGTAGCTCGACGAGCTAGCACATTATTCCCCTGTGGAAAGAGACAACCAGTTAAGAACTGTAAGCGTTTCATTTCCTTTCAGTTGAAACATTCCAAGTGCTGAAAAAGGAATGAATGGAAAACTTTAACATGGGACTTACATAATTAACAATAACTTCCTTGCCTATCCCTTATTGCCGACTGACCCATGTTCAACAGTTGTTCACATGGAGCCCTTTTCCACTTCTGCCTTTGTTTGGATATTTGCTACGACCACCAAGACCTGCATGCCGCAGCACCAGTTCTGATTACTCAAAAGCGGGCCACTGGCACTTGCATTATTTTTTACTTAAAATGTAGAGACAGAGGCATGCAGGACACTGGGAGTCGGAATCAAACTTGCATGCTCGCAACTCACAAGCAAACACGGTCAATTAATAACAGACTTGTGAATTGAACATGGGTTCCTCAGATGAAGCGAATTCTGGGTTCTGAATCAAAGATCACTTCTGACCCTGTATGATTTTTGACACCTTGTCACTGACACGGTCGTTACTTCAGGTACCAGCTACAATTTAAACATTAGCCTATAGTGCTAAAGACCCCAGGCACAGATCATTTTGTCTAGCTCATCTCTGTGAAAGTTCAGTGCATGTTTACCTTTCCAGTGGATTTTGCTTAGGGTGCGTGTCCCGTCAATAAAGAGACTTTGCTTTTTAAATGTGCACATCCACCATGATCTTGAAAAGTTGCCTCGGTTCATAAAGGCCCTGCTATTGTTGTAAAGTAGTAAAGTACACTACTTATCTTGATTCATCTTTCAATAGGATTACTGCCTGAAGGGTGAAAATAACAAAATGCATAAATACAGCAAAGCTCCTTCTCTCAATGTTCCATAACTTTTAGACGTCAATAACGGAATGACATACTGTACATCATAAACATACAAGCAACCTTTTCCGAATACGTTTAATCTACAACCACACTGATGAGTTTTCACATCAGCACCTGAAAACATCAACACCAGGTCAGACAGTACAATGAATGAATCACACAGGTGGTAGGTAAAACCCCATACAAGCAATGACCTACACACCTGCCTGTGAGGCTAACCAAGAGAATGTACATACATTTAGCCAGTGTGTGCTACTAGCTAGCCTACAAGGCTTGACCTTTAGGTTCTAACATGCCCTGGCAGCCGAGATCCGCAGAAAACACATCTTCCTCCAACTTTAATAAGAGCTGCAGCGCTGCTTTCGGGGGGCGTTGGGTGTCATGCTGTCCTTGGGACTGCATTGCTACGGGCCTAGCATCATACCCCGGCCTAGCATTAGCATGTTAGCTCTGGTATAGACAGAGTTCCGCAAACTCCCTTCCCTTCGCGGGGCCAGTCCAATGGCGGCTCTTCTACAGACTTGTATTGAGAACGGGGACAACAAACAAGGACAAGTCCTGCACCCGGAAGCGGGCAGAAATGCATTGGACTCAGGCAACAGCAGCCCAGCTTTAATCATTTTGAAGCAATTTATTTTATATAGTTTTAAGCAGTAGTACCCTACAACATACACATTACAGAGACTTTAGTTGTTACTGTACAATACTTTTAAACAGTTGGCAGGTTGCACACATCTAAAGTCACTCTTATTTCGCGCCGCCCTCAATGTATTTCCAACTCCAGTTTGTCCCTCTTTCAGGCTGCACCTCAATGTCGCAACTCTAAGATGGCTCTCCGTTGCTTCACAAGCACACACACAAGACAGCCCAGGGTACGAGTTGTCCTTCCGTAGCTGGAGAGACGCATGGGTGACAGTAAAAGAATATAATACAACAATGACATGGCAGGTCATCGCGCGTCGTCTCGCCTACCTGGCGGATGGCAGAGAGGGAGCGACCGAGATTCCTGGTGAGACACCGGGAATGGGATAACATGGCGTGGCCGTTTGACAGCAACCTGTCTGTCTGCGGGAGGGAAGGGAAGCTATCCTATGTCACACACACACACACACAGCAGCACGGCGGCCAAGATGAGAGACGCTAAAGGAAGTTAGTAGTGGAGTGGGATGGACCATGTGATCTGGACTGTAGGGGGGTGGGCTGGGATGAACCATACTGTACAGTGTACACACGAAATGTGATGGCAGTTGTGGGTCTCTCTCTCTCTCTCTCTCTCTCTCTCTCTCTCTCTCTCTCTCTCTCTCTCTCTCTCTCTCTCTCTCTCTCTCGCAACAACAATATAATATAATATAATATAATATAATATAATATAATATAATATAATATAATATAATATAATATAATATAATATAATATAATATAATATGATATGATATGATATGATATGATATAATATAATATAATATAATATAATATAATATAATATTCGTCTAAAGTCACTATTTAGCTATTTTAAGTGTATTGTCTCAGCAAAAACCACTCACACACACGCACGCACACGCACGCACGCACGCACACACACACACACACACACACACACACACACACACACACACACACACACACACACACACACACACACACACACACACACACACACACACACACACACACACACACAATTTCGTAGTGTTGTGAACTGATGATGTGATGACCACAGTGTGTCTGTCTGTCTGTCTGTCATTCATTCAGGCTTTGCGTCCGTCCACAGACAGCAGAGCTTTTGGATGCTGGCCACGCCTCTGGTCCGTTCTGTTTGATGCATTGATGATGTCTCTCTCTCCACTCATCCCCTTCAACTCACTTCACTTTGGTTGCAGGCCGTCCACCCGACACACGCACAGCTCACACAGCACAGCAACAGGTAAGAACTCCACTCTTCTCATACATACATAGATATAGAGTGATAAGTAGGCCTATAGCTTGTGTTTAATGCTGCAAGCATATACTGCTAATGTGTTGTGTTGATGTTTTGCAATTTCTTGGAACTAATTGACATTTTACCTTTTCATGACTCCATCCTATTTTTTTTGTCACAAAACCTTTTTGTTCAGACAACACAAAGCATTAGTGATTTTTAGTTGTCAAAAACAGTTGTGCTTTTGTGTAACAATGGTAGATGAAAATATAAAATCATGGAATATTAAAATATCCTATAATACAGTGGTGTACATGTATGTTACCTAAAAAAGAAGAAATATGTGACTGATGTCATAAGATACAAAAACACTATGTTATCACTGGTGTTTTTTATTTTAAATCTGATTATTTTATCAGATCAGATCTGTTTATGATCTTTTCCAGTTGTATAGATGATATAGTAGAACAATATTCATTGTGTATACGCTATATTTGTACAACTATACTGCATTTATGCTTTCCCCGGGGTATTCATTTAGATTTAATTTTTATTAAGTGTCTTTTTTTCATCACTGTTAAAAGACAAAGAAAGAACAAAAACAACAACACTCAACTTTTTGTTGTGCTTGCCTGAAAAGTAATCCATCGTCTGACATGGAGTATGATGTTTCCTGAAAGCTAAAATATTTTCTCCTCTGTTGTTCTGTTTTGAAATGCAGGTCCATCCATTATGTTTGCAAGCTGGTATTAAATATAGATAACAAGAGCTCTACCATGATTTTATAGCTGTTGTTATAACATTGACATTGTTGCAGTATGCTTCATAGGACGGCAAAATACACAGCTTAAATGTTCAATCATAATTATTTAATGTTAAACAAAGTAAATCTGAATTCCATAAATTAGGATATAAGCAGCTTTTACAGTATTATAAATGCATATAATCTGAACAAAGATTACATATTGATGTCATTGATGATTAAATATTAGAAAATTATGATGATACTTTCATGAATTCCCCATATTCACTTGTACCTATTAAAAATTAATATATTGTGTGCAGAGGTAGTCTGGGTCTTTCATATATTGAGATATTCCATGCTCACAAGTATAAAGCGATTCTTCTTCTTTTATCCGTTATATTAAATGTCATTACAAATCCAAGATGAAAGGATACATTAAGAGTAGATTCCCATGTTCCTTAACGTCTTTGGAAATATCTTATATGAACCTGTCAGTCTTGGAAATAATAAGGAGTCCTTTGACATTCCGTATACCATGAATATGTAATGCAAATTTAGTTAGCTGAAGTAGACATTATAAAAACATAAAGGCAATTTGAATTGATGCACTTTATCCGTAAAGGTGATCTCTACTATCTTTCTCCCCTCCTCTCGTTTCCTTTTTTTCCCCCACAACCCGTTCTTCAGTTTAATATACCTTATTTTAAATACCACACAAGGCACAGAGACTATTAGTTTCCAAAATGATATTACTCATACTGTTCGTGAAACACTTTGCCAATATTTGTTACATCAGGTTGAATGTGGGAGATTAATGGCTCTCTGATTTCTTTTTGCTCTCCAGATATCTCCAGAGCGCCAGGTTGCCGGCCGTACACGCAGCGTTCCCATTTCGAGCATGAACCTCAGCCTACCTGACCACAACATGCACGGCGGCGGCAGCAACAGCGACGGCTGCCTGGACGACGACAAGCCCGACCTGATGATCCCGTGCTTCCGCAGGAACATGTACGACGAGCCCCTGACCTCCTCCTACTCCAGCGGCTCCATCATCTCCCAGCTCCTCCGCAAGACCATCCACAGCAAGCGGCCAGCGGGGCAGGACGAGACGAGCCACTTCTACCACCTGCCCCCGTCCGCCGTGTCCAGCTCCACCATGGCCGACTCCAGCCAGGAGGACCGGAGCAGCGTCTCCTCCAAGGACAGCATGGCCGAGGCCGCCTCGCCCGGCGCCGCCGGCGTTGGCCACCTCTCCACGGGGGCCAGCCCCGAGGCGGAGCGGCCCCTGAGCGACCACCTGCAGGCCAAGAGGGCCCGCGTGGAGAGCATCATCCGGGTCATGGCGGGCTCGCCCAACAGCCGGCTGCACGGCGACAGCGAGAGGTCCGAGACGGACGCCGCCAGGGACGCCAAGGAGACCAGGGAGGCCTACAGGGAGAACAAGCGGAAGCAGAGGCTGCCCCAGCACCAGGAGCACAGCATCGGCGCCGCAGGCATGGCCAGCAGCAGAGGTGGTGGTGGTGGCGGTGGAGACCCCTGCAACAACAAGGACGAAGAGTGCCACAAGCTGAAAGAGCAGCTCCAGAGCATGCAGAGGCTCCTGCGTCAGCTGCAGGAGAAGTTCCTCCAGGTCTACAACCAGGAGGACCCGGAACACGACGACAGGGACGAGACCTTCGACGCCATCGAGCGCGACAACCTGGCACACGGCAGGGAGTCCAGCTACGCCACCGACCAGGAGCAGTTCGAGAGGAGCCGCGACCGAGCGGCCAGGGACTGCAAGGACAGAATGAACGCAGAGAGTCACCTGGCGTTCCAGAAAGAGGGCCAGCAGCATCTCCAGGACACGCTGAAGCAGGAGCTATCCAGGGCCGTGAACGAATGCGTGGACAAGGTGTTCAGCAAGCTGTCCGGCGCCGCGTCGCTGGACCTGGCCCCGCCGCAGCGCGCGGTGTGCCCGTCGCCAGGCATGCAAACCAACATGGGAGTGGAGAGGAAGGACGAGGCGGCGAGCTGCGCCCCAGAACAACCGCACCCCGAAGACATCCCGGTCAAGCCCAGGTCTCTGGACTACTACGAGGGCAGCGAGGCACAGAGCCCGCAGGATCAAACCGAGGCCCTTTCGCTGGTGGTCCGGAAGCCCTCCATGGCTCCACTGAGCTCCGTCTCGTCCTCGGTGAAGAGGCCCTACCCCTTACACCAGCCGCCGTTTCAGTTCAACTACAGCGCCCCTCTGCACGACAGCCAGATCCTGGAGCATCTGCTCAAGTACGGACCCCACACCAACTTCGGGGGTCTCCCGTGCATGCCCCCGTCGCTCGAGCGGACCTCCCCGGACTCGGTGGACCTACCCTGGGATACTATTGCCATGAGGTCGAAGGTGACGTCCAGCCACCTGAGCCACCACCCCCGCCCCACGGCCCTGGGACCGGTGACGGTGGACAGCATGTGTCTCCCCCACGTCAAGATGGAGTGTGCCGACCTGCAGAGCATGGCTGAACGAAACCCCTACATGTCCCTCAATATATCCTTTCATTATAAACCCCCATCCAAAACATGACATGTATTTTCTACTAATTCTTATTTGTCTGCCTAGTTGCAGGATGTGGTTGTACGGTATATAGTAATTGCCATGCTGGACCACTATACCATTTTGATAATGAAATTACAAATTTGTACATATTAACACAGTAAACCTGTTTAGTCGGGAAAAAATAAATAGCATGGAAATGTCAAAATAATAATAATAATAATATTAAATCCCTAAACGATATTAATATCATGTATGATATTTAACAAATAATAATACCATTTGTTACTTATATTGGATTTAGGAGTGACAAATAAATGTATATTCATTGTAATTAGTCATCTTAAATCATGATTTCCGAATTAAAAACAAATATCTTCCATATATATATACTATAGATACAATATTAACCGCAGTATTTTGTACCAACCTGTCATAATATCATATCTAGTCCTTCCATTTGAACAAAGCGTGGTTAAGAAACATTGCAATACAAGCTCTTCCACTAACAGACTTCAAGGAGAATTTCTTTCTTTGATCTTGCCAACCCCGACGAAAATTATAGCATCTTCTTTAATCTAAGCAGAGTAATGACTTTAAGTCCAGAAAAGGCAAATAAAAAGGAATAGAAGGCTTTGATAAGAACTGTCAGGAACAAAAGCCGGCTTTCAAAGGCAGAGAAAGCATCAGTTTCTGTTTCAGGTAGCATTGTTTTTTGTGTGTGGGTTTTTTTTTTCCTTTCTTTTTTTTTCCAGACTTGAAAAGGTGCGGGATAGCTGTCTCCACCATCACTGTGATGGGAGTGCATGTAAAAGGTCACTTCTGAGTGCCGGTGCAAACCACAAAAGCCTTCCACCCGTAACACTTGAGCTCTTGTCTTGAGCATTTGTTGTTGGACACATCTGTCAGAAGGCATATCATAGAAATACACCACAATTCCCAAGTATTGGGGGAAAATAGGAGGAAAATCACTCAAAGACCAGGAGAATATTTCTTTTGAGTACTGCTGTGCGAAATAGTATTTCACCATTTCTGTTCTTGTTGGTGAATTATGCTGAGGAATTAAATAATATTTATAATATGTTTCATTTAGACATGTTGCTAATTAGTGGGTGAACACGCTGAAATAGTCACAGGAGTGGTTTGTGTCGTTGTTGTTGTTAACATTGTTTTTTTTTCTCGTAATGTTGTGTAGAATAATATTATCAGGTGCTTCTCTTTACAGTGCAAAGAGATGTTTCTCTTTGAACAATGCCACATCAATCTTTAATCCCAACTTCCTTATTTCAAAGGTAGAGTTGCCTAATAAATGTATGGCGTGGTGTGACCTGATAAGGAAATATTATGACCTAAGGCGTTATACCGTACGATGGACTACAGAGGGAAGGCTTCACAGTGTGTCTTCAGTGCCACAGGGGAAAAAAAACTTGAGAAGGAATTGAAAATATTGACATCCGCGATGAAGCCAATTCGTACATTTTGCTCCCAATAGCAATAAGCAATAAATTGCTTTAAGTATATATTTTAAAAAAACACAAATAAGAACTAGAATTGAATTTGATGTGATTTCCAGGTTTTCCACCGATAAGCATTTTTGTCTGAGAAAATACGTAACGTAACATATGTCGTCTTGAAGTCAACTTAATTAGATGTGAAAATCAACTCCCTTGTTTCAAAACATTTCAAAACAAACCCCCACTTCACTGCCAGACATGAAGTACTTCAGCCTCTAATTAAAAATCCCTAATCTAATTTGTAAATGCTGTTTTGCCAATAAACACATGTTAGGGTCATTATTGACTCTCCCGGTTAACGCCAAGCTGTTCTTTAGTGAAATTCAATTTCGGGGCCGAAGATGGAGGCAACACAATACTCTGGCCTACTATCACCTTGCAAAGCGCCGTAGGGGGGTCTGCTGCTGCTGCTACTGCCGTGTGCGGCGCCTCGCGTCTAATTGTCCAGCCTGCGCTTTTTCGCCTTAACTCCAACGCTCACATTCAGGAAGGTCTCACCCCCAACCATCTGAAGAAGGCCAAACTCATGTTCTTCTACACCCGCTATCCCAGCTCCAACGTGCTGAAAACCTTTTTCCCAGATGTCAAGGTGAGTTATATTACGCTATGCGATATTGGCCACTAGAAAATGAGGGGAAGAAAAAAAAGAACATACAAAGAAAAAAAAAAAAGACCAAAAACAAAACAGAAAGGGGAATTAACTGTGTGCCGGGGGTGTTTATCTCCTGAACATCTACTTGTTGCTGGACGGTCGGGATAGAATCAGCAGTGTGTCGTCGGGGAGAAACAAAGGAGCAGAGGGTTTACACTAACAAAGCCGCTAAGCTGCTAGTATGTCCTGGGGGCAGAGGGAGATAGAGGGGCATTCTCTCTTTAAAAAGCCACTCCAGTCAGCAAATGGAGTGACAAAGGACTCTGTAGGCAAGGCATTGCTATTGAGTGTCAACACAGAGCCGGTATTAGACTTGCTCACAGCAGTCCAGTCTGTGAGCCGTGCGCGCCCGGCTCTAACCACAACATCCTGTGTGTTTTGGCCACTGCTGTCCTGTCCTGTCCCCCCTCCCTCCCCCCCCCCCCCCCTGCCCCCTGCCCCCCCCCCCCACCCCACCCCATCCCACACTTCTATCTCCTCTTTCCTGCCTCCTCTTCTGTCCCTTTATCGCCTTCCCCCCATTTTTTATGCTACCCCACTCCGTCTTTTAACTTCTCTCTCTGACTCCTTTCCTAAGTACACAGTATTGTTTTGGCCGAATCACGGTTCGAATCCCGGCTCCTCCTGTCTACATGACGAAGTGTCCTTGGGCAAGACACTGAACCTACCTTGCCCCCAATGAGTTGGTCGGTGCAGCCATCGGTGCTGGACACGGCGGTTTACAGCTTAACCTCTCATTGTATGAATGAGGGAACCATTGTAAGGCGATGTTAAGCCGTATACAAAATTAAAATTATAATAAATAAATTAATTAATTCTGCCAAAAAAATGTCTGGCAGAATAGCTACAGTGGTATATCCACATAGTGTAGTGGACTCTGTCAGTGTTTTAATTCAATACAAACACTGGGGAGCCGTAGCTCTAGTGCAGACTTCTTTGACTTTGTAAGTACTTTGTATTTACCGTCCCTCACCACCAGTGTAGAACTGGATGTGTGCAACTGCCTTGGTTTTAGAATAGCTACAGTCTCCAACAACCTTTAGTTTCTCGTCTCGGGGTTCCTGTTTTTTGTTCTTCCTTCTCTCCAACAGCAAATTTTAGTCCGTCCTCTCGCTGCGTCTCCAGGGGTGGATGTAACATGTCCCATTTGGGGGGGCAAGAGAACATGTTGGAGGGGCAAGAGAAAATGGTATGGGGGCGGCTCCATCGCTTAAAGTCGCACCCATACCATTTTCGGTTACAGGACTTTTATTAGTCAAGTAAAGCATCAAAAATAACATCAGTTGTTGTTGAAGTTGCAACAGACACGCAGCATGCATAAAGCTAAAGGTCTGACTCAGAGAGTTTTCTGTTTTCAATGATGGAATGCTGTTGGTTTACTGGTGCCAAATTTGTAGTTAGTAGCAGTAGTAGTGTTTCAAATCATTTTAAATAGAAGCACTTTAATTTGAAATATCTTGGGTTGTTTTGCATGGCATCATGTTTGGTGGGGCAGACTGGGTATTTAGGGGGGCATTGCCCCCCCATGCCCATACCTAGATCCGCCCCTGGCGTCTCCCCCATGCCATAGCCACATAGCTCCCACCTAGGGCTCCTGTTTTTGGGCCCTCTGTCTGCTGTGACCCCTGGGGGTCAGCGGGGAGGCAGGCCTGCGAGCGTCTCCTCCTTGCCTCCGACCCTGCGGTGGGAAGTGGCACTGAACAAAAGAGGGCCCTAATCCCAGTGTCTGATTCCATCCGATCAGCTGGAGTCAGTGAGAGGGAAGCTTCCTTCTGCCCTTACGCTGCCGCGTTCTCACCCACAACACCAGAGGGAAGACACGTCTTTGATGCCTGCCCAGCCCTTGGGCGTTTTTTTCTGTCTTTCTGGATGAAGAGATAGAATAACAGGACTAATGTCAAGACTGAGTTTAGAAACACAGTACTCTGACAGATGTTGTTTTCCGCGGCCAGACATTGGTGGGAAAAGATCAGCGCAATTCGCGTTGAGAGGAGTGATGGACCGTCCACTTGTGGAAGAGAGAGAGAGAGGGGGATTCTCATGAGAAAGTGTTTAATCGCTTTCAACTTGGTGCCCCTGTGTTGGTTGTGTCATTACAAGCACATTATACAAAATCTATTCTATACCAACTATCTAAAGTTGTGGTTTTCAACCTTTTTGATAGCAGGAACCCCTATTTATTCAGAATTTGAACCACAGACCATTTGATGACATTTTTAGCCCCACAGACCCCAAAACTAAAAATTTATTTTGCTTTTGTCCACAATTCCAGGATGGATTTCAGAGAAAACAAAACAGGCAAACATACAGATCTAAATGACCATTCATCTTCTACATTCTCTAGTTGTGTAGACTTGGGCTAATTCAGATGAATGATGAATATTTTAACTCTTGAGAGTGTAAACATGAAACCAAATGGACCACGAGGGTCCATTTGGTTTCATGTTTGCGCTCTCAAAGAGATACATCTGGTTAACCAACTTTTCATCATTTAGCCTGGGGACCACCTGAAATCCTCTCACGGACCACCTGTTGAAAACTCCTGATCTGAAGTATTTCTAAATTAGAGCTTGCAGATCTGTTAGTGTCACTACCAAATAGAAGCTTATACTTCTTTTCAGCTCTCGAGAGTTAAATTGCTGTTAAAACATAGCTGCATGACTTTGTTCATTTAGAAGAAGCCTTACACAATTAGAGACTGTTGAAAGAGTTCTTTTGATCAAAGTTTGCCTGTTTTCTCCAATGGTACCACATCAATAAAGTAAGGAACTGCGCACAAACCCTATCCAACAACAACAGCAAAAATATTTTTGTTGTGGGTCTACTCCAGATCTCATCAAAGTGTGGTCTGTGGCTCAAGTGTGGCATGAATAATGGACGTTGATATGAAAAGGGTTGAAAACCACTGCCTTAGTTAAAGCACTAATTGACTTTACAACCAGGAAAAGGGCATAGGAAAAAGTGTTATCTTCAGCTAAATCCCTGCAATAGCTCAAAGAGCACACCCTGACTTTGGACTATGTGTGAAGTTAATGTATATCATCTGAGCTGTACGAAGCCGTAATTTCATGCAGTGTTGCCAACTTTGCATTTGTCGCTATATTTAGCTTTTTTCTAGTGCCTAAATTATTGAAAAACTCCTGGTGGAAAATCTAGGCGAAATTGGTTGCAAGTGCCAGAGATACTGTAAAACCGTTGTTTTTCACCATATTTTCCTCCTATGATAGAGTCCTCCAAATATATATATATATATATATATATATATATATATATATATATATATATATATATATATATATATATATATATATATATATATATATATATATATATATATATATATATAATAGATCTGTAACTCTTGAGATCCACAGGTCCATTTGGTTTCACAGGTCCATTTGGTTTCATTTTACGCTCTCAAGAGTTAAATTATGTTTAAACATCTGAATGACCTAATTTTCAAGAATCTACACCTTTAGACAACGTAGAAAAATTGTTCTTTTGACCAACGTTTTGCCAGTTATCTCTCCTAAATTAGTCCGAGAGACCAGACTCAACAATCAAACGGTGGTCTTCCGTGGCTAAAATGCAGAATAAATAGTGGGCCCTGCTATGAAAAAAGGTTGAAAACCACTGCTCTAGCACATTGTAGTGCATTTTGAAAGCGCCACTATAGTGCATTTTGGACTTTGGCAGCTGGCGACACTGATTTCATGTCTGTCTGTCTGTCTGTGTGTCTCTCTCAGTTCAACCGCTGCATCACCTCCCAGCTGATCAAGTGGTTCAGTAACTTCAGGGAGTTCTACTACATCCAGATGGAGAAGTTTGCCCGCCAGGCCATCGTCGACGGCGTCACCGACGTCAAAGACATGTCGGTCAGCAGGGACTCTGAGCTGTTCCGAGCGCTCAACATGCACTACAATAAAGCCAACGACTTTCAGGTAAAGCCCCCTACGGTACCTCTTCTTTTTGCTCTCGGCTCCTATGGTAGCAGTTCATTATACAAGGTGGTCCTCAGCTAAGTTGGTTAACCAGATGTAACTCTTGAGAACGTTTCATTTTTACACTCTCAAGAGTTAAAATATCCATCATGCGAATTAGTCCAAGTCTACACAACTAGAAGATGGACAAAAGCAAAAATAAATCTTTAGTTTTGGGGTCTGTGGGGCTAAAACGACTTTCAGGTAAAGCCTCCCCCCTCCCTCCCATTTTTTTTGCTCTTGGCTCTCCTATGGTAGCAGTTCATTATACTCTGAGATTCGATCAGCGTGTGTGTGTGTGTGTGTGTGTGTGTGTGTGTGTGTGTGTGTGTGTGTGTGTGTGTGTGTGTTTTAACCATTGTCTAAGCAGCTGCAGTTTGAACTGAGCTCCCGTGAACCAGAAACGCACCTTGTTATTGTCTGAGATCACACTGATCAGCAGTCTCCATTCACAAGTTCTGATCAGCAGCTGATTATGTCTTGCTTTGTCTTCGTGGCGGTATATACCAGGTGGAAATACCACTTGCCTATACACGCAGAGAGTATATTTATTTACAATCATGGCTTTAAGATCAGAGGCCGATTCTACAAATGCCTTCTAAATCGCTTGTTTCACCTTCAAGATATTTTTTCTTTTTTTTTTTTTGTAAATACTAGATGTACAAGCTTTTTTTCCCCTATTTTTAAATGGGTTGAATACAATGGAAACAATTAAGTATCCACTTAACCCATTCTAAACAGGAACCCCATATGGTGTACCTGGTGAAAATGCAAAATAGCAGACCTACAAGCTCATAGCATGGCACGAGAGCCTGTAGCGCTGCTATTTTGGATCATGTAGATCTGCTATTTTTGAATCATGGAAATGTTCCGTAAATCCGTAAATGAAACTATTCTTTAGGAGCATTTTTTTGTAGTTTCTGGCTCTTCACCTTCTGGGCCACGTCTAGAACAAGCAAATACTGATAATTCTGGGGATCCTTGGCATGACATGTTTTCTATATCGCTGACACAAAAACATAGATGTTTGAGAAAACTGTCAAATAAATACTGCAAATAAAACCTCTAGTCCAGGGGTTTTCAACAGGTGGTCTGGGGACCACCAGTGGCCCCTGAGAGGGTTCCAGGTGGTCCACCAGCTAAGTTGGTTAACCAGATGTAACTCTTGAGAGCGTAAAAATGAAACCAAATGGACCCGCAAGGGTCCATTTGGTTTCATTTTTACGCTCTCAAGAGTTAAAATATTCATCATGCGAATTAGTCCAAGTCTACACAACTATAGAAGATGGACAAAAGCAAAATAAATCTTTAGTTTTGGGGTCTGTGGGGCTAAAATGTCTGAGGCCCGAATTCTGAATAAATGGTGGGCCCTGGCAATAAAAAAGGTTGAAAACCCCTGCTCTAGTCTATTCGGCCTTGACGTTAGTGGCCAGGGGTAGCGCCTGCCCTGCAGAAACAGATCAGGTGCTTCCGGCGTGGAGCCGCGGTCATACATGTCCTTGTCCTGACCGACTACTGTATGTGTCACTCTGCACCTGTGGCTGGCCAGCCTTTAAAGCCATTATCTAAACTCCAGAGTGATGCTTTATCGCACTGTGGGAAGAGGAAGCCGCAGAATCCCACTAAAACAACTCAGGATTAGAGGACCAGCACGCCTGAGCGAGACTCAGATTGCTACTGATGCGGAATGCTGAGAAAGACGCTTTGGATTCCGAGGGAGAAGGCCGTTCGGTGGGAAAGGGACGAGACCAGTTTTCTTTACCTTGGGACCAAGACATTCCTTTCCCAGGGATGCTTTGTGTCAGGAGATGAGAGCAAAGAAAAATAACTTATGCCAACAAACTGCCGCGTTAAACCGGCCAGTGGATGGGAAACAAGGCCGGCTTGGGCCTTCTCCCAGCATCCATTGCATCTAGACTCTGACGGCTGACTGGTGCCGAGAGCGCATGATAGAATCACTGGGAAAATAAGAATATGAAAACAAGACCTGGCTTATGAAAGCAGAGACCTGGTATCAATGAGTTAAAGGGGAACTTTCAACATGATGATAAAAAAAAAAGTTAAAATCATTAACATAGTGAAAACATCTGATGACATCATCAAAATGTATTTCACCATGTTAAGATTTTTCTTTCAGACCCCTTTTTCCTGAGAGGGTACAAATGGAACCAAATGGACCCGCTAGGGTCCATTTGGTTCACATTTGTATCCTCTCAGGGAAATTTTGAAAATGGGTGGAATTCCCCTTTAATGATTCTGACATTGTGTTTACTGTATTTATGCAGAGTACAAAGAGAGATGAGTTGCCTTTTATCGTTTGCGTGAAGAAATGTGCCGTCTTCCCTATGCCTAATTTAGCCGAAGGAGAAGTCTTTTAATATGGGTCGCAGTATTATTTAAACATAACGACTTGCAACACTATAACTAGGACAACGAGGGATGTCCGTGACTAAGGAAATTGCTTGTCAACAAATAATTATTTGGAGACTAATTACAAAATTGTGTTTTCTGCACACAAATATGCAGAGATGAGCCTTGTCCGGTTGGTGAGATTAAGCATTCTAAAGCTGATTTCACCATGACTAATTGATAAAAAAAAATAACTAAATTAACAGGTTATGTCTGGAATTCACAAGTGAACCATGAAAAATGGAAAAATAAAAAGATTAAGACTTAGCGGTCCTAGACTAAGAAGTCTTGGACAACTAAGCCCAAACCATATGATGATTGATTGATGTGTTTGATATACGTATATGAGGGTCCAGCCCTAACTGCAACAAATTAATGTTCTTAGTATGAGGAATGGCATTAACCAGGGGTTTTCAACAGGTGGTCTGGGGACCACCAGTGGTCCTTGAGAGGGTTCCAGGTGGTCCCCAGCAAAGTTGTTTAACCAGATGTAACTCTTGAGAACCAAATGGACCCTGGCGGGTCCATTTGGTTCAATTTTTAATGGTCATGGAGAGAAACAAAAGGAATCTTTAGTTTTGGGGTCTGTGCATGAGACTGAAATGTCCTCAAATGGTGGTCCGTGGCTCAAATGCTGAATAAATGGTGGGCCCTGAGATCAAAAAAGGTTGAAAACCACTGCATTAACTATTAATCTAATAATTGTGCGTCTTCTCACAGGTTCCAGACAGATTCCTAGAGGTGGCCGAAATCACCTTGCACGAGTTCTACACTGCCATTTCCACCGCCAAAGATTCGGAGCCCTCGTGGAAGAAGGCCATCTACAAAGTGATCTGCAAACTAGACAGCGACGTCCCCGAAGAGTTCAAGACATCCACCTGCTTATAAGAGCTGTGAGGGAGAGGAAGGTTGAACAGGGGTGATTTATTTGACGTTATTACCTTACCACTTCATGTCGTGTATCTTATCGAGATTAAACTTTTAAAAGAACTCGGGTATATATACACACACCACTTTGTAAATCTGTAAAAAATATATATATATTTTGAAAGCTATCGCTCTTCCAAAATACTGTATGTTCTTCTTTGAGCAAGAGGTAGTTATCATTATATTGCAATGTGCTCATGATTTATTGTCATGTTAGTGTGTACTGTACATATAGCATATTTAGAATTGTACGAGTTGAAAAAAACAAAACACAAAAAAAGAAAAGGATAAAATAAGGTCAACATGTTTACAGAAGTTTTCTTTTCATATTAGACAAATCTTTATAGGTTAGGAATAGTTTGTTTTGGATAGTACGACTTGAAGGCTTTAGAATTGTATTGTTATTGTCGGTAGCAGTTTAGGTTTTTTGTTTCATTTCATATAACATTTGAGAGCCGTATTCTGTATAAATGTAAATGCACTGGTAATTATCGTTGTATATTGTTTATGTTTTATTATTATGTCATAGTTATTAGCTTGACAGAATCTTATAATGCAAGTGACTGGGGTTAAGGGTTTTATCATCATGTATAAAAACGGATCATAAAAAAAAACATCATTTTTAGTTATTACACATTTTGTCTACCATATTGAAGTGAAAGAAATAAAATGAAACAATAAATAAAGATCTTAATTGTCTTGTTATGGTAATGCAAGGTATTCCTTTAATTATTATGTTAACAAGTGCATGTAGTAACATTTTATTATAGCCTGCAAATGCTCTCCAAGCATTTGCAGGCTCGCCATAATATTCTAGCAAAGTTCAGAGGCCCTTAGGTACCCCTTAGGTACCTCTAATCCATGTGACACAGCCAGCTGCTAAATGTCCTACAAACTATGCTGCTCACATTGTTCACTGAAGCCAATTCAAGTCGACTTTCTAAGGCCTGCATTCATTGTGTGTCCAGTGCGGATGCGAACAATTGCCATGTCTTAAAAACAGACACAATGCATTCCCTCCAAATGACTAATGCCCGATGTGACCTCATATCGGAGTTGTGCCACCAAAGCAAAATTCCACAAACCCGTTGACTCTTTCTTCCAGGCACCCGCTCAGAGTGTGCTGATCACTTCACTGTTTAGACACGCACAAACGCATCACACAGACGCACAAAGACCCACGTGTATGCGTGCCTGCGCGCGCATGCACACAATACGCGCACACGCACACACACACACACACACACTAGTACATCTTATTTGCGATGAACTTGACAGAATAAAATCATGGCAATTGTCTCCTCCGATAAAATAGTTTAGTTTGAATAAATTCATGCTACCTTCTCATGGTGGAATATAGTTTTACACCACTACAATGTGCTGTTAAAAAGGAAGGAACACTAAGTCTACAATAGCCAAACCACTTGATCCAAACACAATGTTTCTTGTTAATGTGTTAGATTACATTGCCAATGCCCGGCACCAGACATTTAATTGGAAAACCTGTTAGGTGCCCAAGCACCAATTACATCAGAAATGATAACATTAAGGAAATTAAAGCATTAGCTTGCTAGTAGTGGCTTCACGAGGAGGACTGGAGAAAATAAACCTCTGTCTAATCTTTTAATAGGCATTTCTTTTCAATTAGATCAGTCTTCTTTGTTAAATTGATTTATGTTTTCTACTTCAATTAAAATGCCACTGGTTGAACCAAAGTACTCTGCGCTAAATTAATTTGTCGTGTGACATTTTCAAAACAAGACTTGGTAATGTCTGATATAATGAAAGAAAACAGGGAAAAAATAAAAAAGGACCCTCAACTGCCTCAGGGGGACGCCGCTTGGACCGCCTCGATAGTGTGTTCTCTGCAAAGAGTTTGGAGATAGACAATGCATTTTACAACAATAAATATTGTGCGTGAAAACAAAGACATTGAAAAGTGACCGACACACGGTCAAAAGAGATAGCTATACAGAAGTACTCACAGGAGCATTCTCTGTTATCTGAAAGCTTTGGCTCTGTCTTGTACAGAGCATAACTCTCACATTGTGACTAGTGTTGTATGCAAGTATTCCAATGGTTGCAATGTAGTTATTTATTAGATGTTGTGACATTTTTGTTGATGACAATATTGTGTATTGGTTTAATTTTGTGCAAATATTTTACAAATAGCTCAACAATACAAATGATTTTTTGGATTATTTTCTTTTACTGTGTGGCCCCAGTGACCCCAACAAAATGACCGGAACTACTTCATACAGTACAGTTGTATTTCACCAAAACCAGAGCAGACCTCCCACTACAGGACTATGGACATCAATTAATACAGTTGACACCACTATATTAATGGCAAGTGTTTTATACAGTTTAAAATCTGGACTATCCCTTTCACCCAATAAAACCAGGAAAGCATCTTGGTCGTTTTAGATTATACTTGAGCAATTCAAAAATACCAGTCATACAACCGGTTCAACCAACCTGGTGACATCATTGTTGTGAGGCTTCATGAGGTTCTGCCTTAGTGCTAGTGTGTGTACTCACAGTCATCTGCTAACTGCAACTGGCATTGATGGAGAGTTGCATCAACCCTGTTCACTCACACACACACACACACACACACACACACACACACACACACACGCACGCTGTATAAGGGGTGTCCGTCTAGTGGACAGGATTTGTGTCGGTTGAAATCAGGTGATATTCTGGGCCATATTTAACTGGTTTTGGTTTGCTTGATCCGGACACAATCAAGATGTCAAAATAAATACCGGTCCTGACCGTGTTTTGCTGGGTGTACTATTGGCGAATAGTGACAAATCCCTGAGCCAGAAGTTTACGGAATGCACTGCATTCCCTATGGGAATTTGTCACTATTTTGAGTTACATGAACCACATGACCGGCGTGTTTTTCTGCCCCCTCGTTGGCAAGTCACAAACAGCAGGCTAATTTAAGTGTCGCAGAGGCTATCTAATTATTAGCCCTGTACAGTATCTACAATACACAGATTCTGAGCTGGCCACTGGCATAAACCTATATGCGGTTACCTTTCTACAACCAAGGGTAGCTATATGGGAAGGTCATAGTCATAGACCTTGTTCAGAAGACTAATTAAGAAACCTGTGAACATGATCCACACGTCTTGAGAAAGCTATAGGCCTTCTCTTCCTTCTATACGACTCCCGTTCAGCCATCTCTGGTGGTGGCAGATTGGCATGGTATGCAAGTCATTTCCTGTTCTTGCACCTCGCCGGCAGCAGACGGAGGGAACCGAGACGACTCATACAGGGACGTGAATTGAGCATCGCACTTTGTGATGATGTGGTCAAGGAGAAGAGCGGCCACTCCTCTATGGTGTCTGCAGGAGGCAGGAAGAAAGGCCTGCCGCGCAGGCAATCAAAACGTGCGATCCTTTATGTTCCACCCTTACTGTGACGGCGAGAGACTGATTCAAACGGCGGGTGAGTCAGTATGGATGGCTATAGCATGTCTTGCATTTGGCTGATTGTGAGATCTAATAACATTGACTGGTTGGAACTAACTGTTGAACAAAAGTTCAAACTCAAAAGATCGACTTTTGCAAAAGTGGAACTTTGTCAGTGAACATACAGTATGTAATAATAGGACATGAATTTACCGGTATATTGTGAGCAAACATATTATGTTATATTTATTTACATACATTTGTTTTATCCCGTTATTTTGTAACCCTATTTATTCACCCAGTGTCAGTTATTTAATGTAGCCCTGGGCGATAGACTCCCTCTGCCAACCTGGGGAGATCAAGGGACTTCCTTCACTGCATGAGGAGTCACGTATTCACCTGATCAGTGTGGACACCCAGGCTTTCATTTTCGTCCGCCTTGCGCGAAAACGGAAAGCCTGGACTAACGCGCGTTGGAAAGTGGCCTTGAGGGGGGTGTCAACCTTCCGGGTGGGCGTCGCTCTAAATGATGTGACGTAGAACAGCAGTGGACGGGCGTGGGAGGGGCCGGAGATGACGACACGTTGTGAGATCAAATCAGAGCGCAGCACTTCCGCCGTGTGGATCCCACGGCTAGACCAGGCTACGTATTCACCTGATCAGTGTGGAGTTTCCCTGGTAGGAACATGTTACTCCAACCAACCAGTCCCTTCCCCCTCCATCCGGCTCCCCCGGCTGGCCAGGGGGAGGCAGTTAAGAGTTTGTGTGTGTGTGTGTGTGTGTGTGTTTGTGTGTGTGTGTGTGTGTGTGTGTGTGTGTGTGTGGTGTGTGTGTGTGTGTGTACTGTGCACGTGTAATAAACCCCCCTGGGGTCTGAAATGGCATTACACTGATTTTATTATTTTATTGTTAAATCTACATGACGCCTGGCTATCAGCTCTCAGTGTTCACATGTGTGTGCACATTATAAATGATAATGCAGGGTTACTAGCATACGTGTGGTGTGTGTGTTGTGTGTGTGTGTGTGTGTGTGTGTGTGTGTGTGTGTGTGTGTGTGTGTGTGTGTGTGTGTGTGTGTGTGTAGGTGGTGTCATGTTAGTGCCGGGGTTTTCAACCAGTGGTCCGGGCCTTGAGAGGGTTCCAGGTGGTCCCCAGCTAAGTTGGTTAACCCTATTGTTCATCAGGGTGTTTTGCTTATGAAAGGGGGTTTAGCTTAGCAGTTGAATTGATATGCAAAAAAATTGATATGCCAATATATTGTAATTCTTAATGCCATGATATCAATATCAAATCACCGCGGAGGTGATGACCAACGTTATCAGGCTGCATTGATGTGTATGATATAACTTTTTGTTATTTATATTGTTTAAAATTGCTTTGAAATGTTCTAGTTGATTGACTGAACTTGTGGTGAAACGCAACTTGATGACATCAAGTTGTGTTTGTGTTGTGTTTGTTAATGATTTTTTTTTAGGACCTTTTTTCTGAGGGCGTACATTTGTACGCTCTCAGAAAAAAAAATCTTGAAAATGGGTGAAATTCCCCTTAAAAATGTTCTAGTATAATAAAAGCACAGTCATTTGCGGGGAAAAAAATATGATATATCAATATGTCAAATCGAATCGCAGCATAACTAAGAATCTAAGAAACTAAGAATCGATCAACATAAATCGATTCAGAAACCTAAATATCAATATTGTATTGTATCGTGAGGTAAGGGAATCGGCCCACACTATAGTTTAGCTCCTGCCTCTGCTCTGCCTCTCCGTTCTGAGTCTCTGAACCTGACGTGGTCACCAGTGAGCACAACTGCACACATTTTTTTCTTCATGGAAGTGCACAACCAGTCTACAAGCTCACAATCAGCAGCAACTAACTAAATATTGCTGTAATATTATTACCTTTTCCAGTAAAAGTAGTGTAACGATATATTACTCTATATTACTATATTACTGCCAAAATGCGTAATATGTGATATGTTGCGTACTCTGCCAAAACATGCCTCGTTACTTTTAAGCTTGTTGTTGCATGATGTGAAAATAGAACAGATTTACAAGCTATCAACAGATAACAACAGAAATGCGCTGTAGTTTGCAGATCCTAATCCACCGCAGCATTCTGCACACATGACGTACACTACTAAATTATCGCAGTTGTTGCAAAATCACTAAACAGATGTGTTGCATATCTCTATTCCTTTGCGGGTGGAAGGGGGGGACTTGGGAAAGTAATATATGTAATATATTATTCTTTGATTCAAGTAATAAGTAATATACTGGTATAATATTATTACTTTTTCTAAGTAATAAATGCCCCAAACTGCTCACAATGCATTGTGTCGGCATTGTGAGCTGGGTAGAGTGGCTATTTTGGGTGTGAGGTACCGCTGCGCAACAAAGTTGAAGCATAGGCTAGTATAGAAACTAAAACGAGCATTGATTGATTGATTCATTCATTCATCCGGAGTGGAGAACTACATAGCTACACACACACCAAATGAGTGAACAGAATGTCATGTCAGGCAGTCAAATAATTTATTATGACGCCAATGTCACCCCTCCCTCTCCCTCTGTCCCTTTTATACAATCATCATTCCAACTGTTCATTTTACCTGGATAACCAGCTAATTTGTGCTGCAGGGGAGACTGCAGATCGGGTCATTTCCTTGTGTTTAAACTGAGACGTTCCTGCACACCGTTATATTGGTATAGGCCACTTTTCGGTTTTGTGTGCGGCGGGCCGTGGATTCAATTTTCGCGGCTGGGGTTGCTGCGGGACAGAGCGGGGCGGGTCATGAAATAAAAGGCGGCCCGCGCATCACTACAGGGAGGGCACTGGGAGCATGGGAGGGGGGCAGGGGTGGAGGGGTGGGCGTGTGGAACTTGAGAATAAGCGGGCGGGGGGCTGACTTTAGCCTGCCCTTCAGAAGCGGGCACTCCTTGGCGCAGTTTGGCGGCGATCACCGGTAAATCTTTATTAATTTTAATTGGAGCCCCCATTTAAAAGAGCAATTAAAGCGGATTAATCGAGCCCATCCCGTATAATGTCTTCTGTTAATTAGTTTGTCAGCACTGTTTTAATATCGCTTAATGACTTCATATTTCAGGGATGACATTAAAGGGATGCTGAAGGAAAAGAAATGGCCTTATCACAATACGCTGCTTTAATGGGAGATGTCCCCCGCCGCCGGGCAAGGTCAGGCCTGGGAGCGCCGGGCGCCGGGGGAGAGGGAGCAGGCAGGCTTCAGGGTGGCACCCAGCCCCAGGGGCGGGGCGGAGGGGATACTCTAGGGTTTTACTGGAGTAAATGTACCACTACTGCACTGTAGCAGGGGCAGATATAGGCATGGGCATGAGGGGGGCAATGCCCAGACTGCCCCACTAAACATGATGGCATGTAGTCTTGGACGGTATTGATTTTTTAATATCGGTATTGATAACATGTTAATTAGCTCGATATTCAATATTACCGGTTTTGACCGCTAGATGGCAATGACATGCAATCAGAGTCGGACACGTTCCACCTGCAGTAACCTAGTTCTCAGAATTGCGACATTGAGGGGTCAGAAACTGAGCGCTCTGCTGTTCAAGCAGCCTAAATAGGTAAAAAACTGTAGTTGGAAATACATTGTTTCCAAAAAGCCTAGCCCACATAAGGGCTATTTTAGGCATGTGTGTAACATGAAAACTGTTTGTATGGTTACAATTAAAAGTGTCATTGCTCATATTTTAATAGAATACAGTATAATGTCGGTATTTGACAATATTCGGTATTCAATATTTTTTTTTATAGAACCAACGATATTACTCGGTATTGATTTCCAATATCGCAATAAACGGTAATAGCGGTATATTGCCCAAGACTAATGGCATGCAAAACAACCCAAGATAGTTCAGATTAAAGTGCTTATATTTAAAGCACTACTACTGCTACTAACTAACTACAGCTGTGTCACCACTAAACCAACAGCATTTCATCATTGAAAACAGAAAACTCTCTGAGTCAGACCTTTAGCTTTATGCATGCTGCGTGTCTGTTGCAACTTCAACAACTGATGTTATCATTGTTTACTAAAGGGATAAGGCTTAGTACAATATACTTGATTAAATGTATAACTTACAGACACACACCCCGTCCATACTTCTCTCTGGTAGTCTTTCATCCTCAACCTCTGCTCTGTGCCTCCAACTCTAACCCTTTAATTATTAAAAAAAAAATTTTTTTTTTGTTATTTATGTTATTTTTTTCACAGAAATATCCTGGTTGAGGTTGATTGTTTAGAATTTCATTGAAATTGGTCATGATATTTGCATAACAATACCCCCACAGAAGCTGCAATTAGCCTCTTCAATTAATTTCTGATGATTTTAAACCTTTGACCTTTAGCCTTTAACCGTAATAAAGTATGTAAAATGCCTGCAATAAATATATTTTTGTATTTATATTAGAATGTCTAGAACATGTACATTTTTAAAAATTTATTATAATTAATTAATTTTTTAATAGATCATGGTAGTACAACCTAGTAGTAAGGTTGGAAACAGTTTATTCAAGTAGAAGTAAGTCCGGGCCTAGGGAGGGTTAAGAAGGAATAAATCACTTGCTGTGTGTTGTATATAGCTCCAGTATGTGTCCTGCTGTCTGTGTTTTGGGTTGACAAGTCCCAGCTACGAAAACTGTACTTGGAAGTATGGAACAAGGGAGGTGGTTGTCACCATGGATCGTCATCATGTACTACTAGAAGAGCTTCATTCCCACATCTACAGCGACCTCTGAACTGAATGATCCAGTGCAGAACACTGTCTGACCGACTGACTGACTGACTGACTGGCGGTGATGGCGGTCATGGTATCAGGGGCGGATCTAGGCAATGCCCCCCCCCCCCCCCCCCCCCCCCCCCCCCCAAATGCGCAGTTTGCCCCAAACACGATGGCAGCAAGACAACCCAAGATATTTCAAATTAAAGAGCCTATATTTAAAATGATTGTAAACACTACTAACTACTGCTACTAACTAAACTACAAAAAAAAATGTTGTACAATGCTATTGGATATTCTAATTTGTAATTTTAACCTTATTCTAAAAATGCAGAGTTGTTGTTTAAACCACTGTTGGTGGACACACCCCGGGTGGGTGTGCCAACCTGGTAAATTGTCAAACCACACACACCTTAACAGATGATTAGCAGCCTACATAAAGAAGGGATTGTCATTGCTACCTTTATACCTGGAGAAGGCCGGCACAGCCGAAACTGGTGTTTGCATCTACATTTCTTACAAAGAAATGTAAGCAGAAATTTAAACAACACTACTGTAACCTGTCGTGCGACCCACCTCCTTTTTGATGGAACCAGACCTTCAAAATCTCTTCCAAATTCATCAACAAGGCATATTAAAAATGTTAAAAGTTTTATCATATAGAAAGCTATGGATTGGTGGAGAGGTTTGTCTATCACATGTTATTCTTAGCTGTGATTGGACCATAGCAGTTTGGGGAGGGGCTTACTGAAAGGTGTATTGTGTCTCTTTTGAAAGCGATATTAGTGGCGTTAACATAATCCCTTTACACATATCTCAGACTCGCACATTATATAGACACATATCTCAGACTTGCACATTATATAGTGAGATAGCTGGCCAAGAGAGAGAGAGAGAGAGAGAGAGAGAGAGAGAGAGAGAGAGAGAGAGAGAGAGAGAGAGAGAGACAGAGACAGAGACAGAGAGAGAGAGAGCGTTGCTGAAAGCCAACAGCACAAAAAGGGGCTCATCCTACTTATTGCTGCCCTGCCTGTCGTGCAGCCCTGCTAATTTGAGTGAACCCTCGCACCTCCACTCTCCCCGGCACATTCATAAATCTCATTCCCATTATCCCGCTAATTAGCCGGGATTACAGGAGCATGTAATGCCCCCGCTTCCAATAGATTGATTGGAGGACGGTCTCTTTGTTTTGAAATCACTTCCTGATTGATGTACAGAGCCCTGGTTTGCAATTGTAATGGCCCAGATGTTAACAATCAAATGCGTTTCCGCTCCAGGAAGTAACAGTCTGTCATGGAAGAGGAGCCAGCCGAGCATGTAACGACACATCACAGGAGTGTGTGTGTGTGTGTGTGTGTGTGTGTGTGTGTGTGTGTGTGTGTGTGTGTGTGTGTGTGTGTGTGTGTGTTGTGTGTGTGAGTGTGTGTTTGTATGGATGGAGAGGGATGGATGGATGGATGGATGGATGGATGGATGGATGGATGGATGGATGGATGGATGGATGAATTGAAGGAGGGAGGATAGACAGGAAAATGGATGGAGGGATGGTTGGATGTGTTGCTGTTGTGGAAAGGTGTATGCCCATGTGCCTTAGTTTGTGTACTGCCCATTATTCTACCACTAATTTCACAATTAAGTAATGCTTAACCCAACCCAACATGGGACCACTGTGGATCAGGAGGTACAGCAGGCCATCCGATGATCCGGGGAGGGGGGGTCGTTGGTTTGATTCCTGGCTCCTCCCGTCTACATATCGAAGTGTCCTTGGGCAAGCCCCCGCAATGCCAAAATAGCTCCCGATGTGCTGGTTTGATACCTTGCGTGTTTTCTGCCACAATCGGTGTGGATCCAGGCATGGGCATGGGGGGGGCAATGCCCCCCTAAATGCCCAGTCTGGTTGTTTTGCATGGCATCGTGTTTGGGGGGAGGCCCAAACACGACGCCATGCAAAACAACCCAAGATATTTCAAGTTAAAGTGCATCTATTTAACTATGATTTGAAACACTACTACTGCTACTAACCAACTACAGCTGTGGCACCACTAAACCAACAGCATTTCATCATTGAAAACAGAAAACTCTCTGAGTCAGACCTTTAGCTTTATGCATGCTGCGTGTCTGTTGCAACTTCAACAACAACTGATGTTATTATTGATGCTTATACTTGCCTAATAAAAGTCCTGTAACTGAAAATGGTATGGGTGCGGCTTCATCATTCACCATTTTCTCTTGCCCCTCCAACATGTTCTCTTGCACCCCCAAATGGGACATGTTACATCCGCCCCTGGTGTGAATGTGGGAATGTAAAGCACCTTGGATAAAGGCGCTATATAAAATGCACCATTTACCAATACGACCCGAGGCCAATTCTACAAATGCCTACTAAATCAGTATAGTTCTCGATGTATTGTAAAAATGGCAGACTGTGTAGCCTACACGCTTGCAGCAAGCAGGCATGTACATCTCCTATTGTTTTCTCCAATCTAAAATGACATAGATGCTTTCCTGGATGTAATAGGTCAATAGCCATGTCAATGTATATTACCTCATGGGAGGCGGGCAATGCCCATGGCAGACTAAATAAAGGCTGTGTGTGTTTCTTTTTTAACAGAATGACCCTTCAACTCTCTCAAAGCCCACCCATGGACCACATAAACAGCGGTGGTCTAAAGTCATACAGAACAGCAGCACTGGTTTCTGTTCACATGTGAGATGCATTGGTGGTCTCTCTCTCCTGCTCTGGTCATCTGCGCTACCAACAGTAGAGGGCACTATTGTCTAACCCAAACCCACCCAGTCTCCCTCTCCTCTCCCATGGCTTTTTTTCTCCCCCCCCAACACTTTCCTTACCCTTCACCAATAAATCACTTTCCAGGATAGTTAATGGATATAGAAGCAGATCATGAGTGAGCTATCTGCGGGGCGATAATTTAAGTGAAGATCCCCACACTGATTGCAGTGAAAGGTTATTTATTTCAACAATAATGCGGGACACAAAGGGGGGAAATGTGGGCCAGATTACCGGGCCGGGGGTACGCTAGAGCGCACATCGCCAATGGGCCGGCGTGGAAATTGGGTTCACTCCCCCCCCCAATGAAAATATGGACCGCAGTTTATTTTCGACTTTTATGCACGCGCAGAGGATTCTGCTTTCCCCCTCGTCACGAGGGTGGATGCAGAGGGTTTAAGAGATGCATGTGGGTGGGTGGGGGTACGCGTGGCGGGGTTGTAGACCTTGAAAAATGCCCCTTTTGTCCGTGAGCCTATGGAAGGCTGAACTACAGAGGTATACCCCCCCAAACACACACACACTCCATCCTCTGTTATACCTACTCTCCTCTAATTAAAAGGCATGACGACAATAAGGAGAAGGTTTAAAGCCATGCTGGCTTGAATAATGAACAGAATAAGTCTGGGACTCTTTTTACACAGTCCTTTCTGTGTGTGTGTGTGTGTGGTGTGTGTGTGTGTGTGTGTGTGTGTGTGTGTGTGTGTGTGTGTGCGTGCGCGCATCTGTGTGTGTGTGTGTGTGTGTGTGTGTGTGTGTGTGTGTGTGGTGTGTGTGTGTGTGTGTGTGGTATACAGGTATACATACAGTATACTGTATACCTGTATGTGTTTTGTTTACAGACGTCACACCTGCATGTGTGTCACTCCTGCAGTGGTGTTAAGCGTTATTGATTGGGTGCTTTTCTTTTTTTTTGGGGGGGGGGGGGGGGGGTCCATTCGTACCCCCCCCCCCTCCTCGTGCAGAGAAATGCACGATTAGGGTGCTCAGCTGACATGTCTGAACTGCGCTGGAGAGAGGGGAGAGGAAACGGCTCCATATGCCGTCCCATGTGGCTTCAGACAGAGTCTGACTGACTGCTTCTGCATCAGTCACAACAACTATGCTCCTTAATCACTGTGGGGTGGACACAGCCATGGCATCGGACACGAAGGCTGGCTTGACCACACCGCTGGTGGAACAAAAGTAGCCGGCATTCACATTTTGTAATTAAGAAAAAGTAACAACACTGCAACATAGAAATAAAAGTCTGGAATTCAAAAGGTACTCAGCCAAAGTAGGCTACATAGTCATTGGGGATGCACCGATAATGGAAATTTTGTCCAATACCGATGCTTATAATAACAATTTAACCGATGGCCGGTATCGATAACGACATACTGTATGCTTGTTTCATTATTGTTGTTTCCATTCCCTACTTTTGTGCCAAGAAAACTATACTGTACATCTTCAATGCATTAAATAAATGTCCATAATCTACAGCTTGGTTGACTACAGATGACCAACACAACAACATAGTCAATGCAAATTGTATATGCTCATCAATGACCGATAATCGGCTACTGCCATCGGATAATGTCAGTTTTATTTGCTGACAATATTGGCGATAACAGCAAATATCGGCCAAACCGGTATGTGGCCCGTTACATCGGTGCATCGCTACAAGTTACGGTATCAAAATGTACTTATTAAAGTACCAAAAGTATAGAAAGAAGGCCTACTGTACGCAGTACCAAAAGTATAGAAAGAAGGCCTACTGTACGCAGATCGAAACTCAGTCTGTTGCACTGCGGCATTTTCGCAAGCTTGTATTATATCTGCTATTTTGACCGAAGAGATCTGAGGTACGCTATACAAAAAAAGGAGTAGAGTCTGAGGCAGGGGAGGAGTAGACCCTGGGGCACCCCCGGTCAACTCAAGTATAATAGGGTTTAAGTGGTTAAAAGGCCAAGTGCAGGAGGAACTTGGAAGCGTGGCTCGCTCGCACGGTGCACATGGGTATGCAGCGGATACTTTTACATGTCTGTCATGCCGCAGGCTTCCGGAAGGCTCTCCTGTCAGGCGAGATATGCATCAGACACGGCTCCAATGCCGCGTGAGATATATCCATTGGGTATAAGGAATGAGAGCCCCTGAGCTGCATGATAAGCGCCGTCACACAGACATAACATATGTATCTATATGCCAATGCTTTGCTTTTTTTTTGTTGTTGCGCTAAACGTTCTCGCAGGGGTTCCTCTTTGGTCGGACTCACCTGGCGGGCCGACGGTGGGAGATGGGCGCGACACACGACTCTGTGGCCGAGTGCCGCAGAGTGGCAGGAGATGCAAGGCGGCCTGACGTTCTGCTGTGTACACTCACTTACAGCTAACAGAGGCAACTTTAGTGTGTACAAACTCTGTGACAGATTTGAATCTAACTCCACCTCACCGCCACTCGATTGGCTCGTTATGAGACTGCTGCAGGGAAACAGCTGCAGCATCAAAGCAGAAGCGACATAGAGGGGGGAAAAGGATATAGGGAAGCTATATAGCTATAGCTGTAGCTATATAGTGTGTATATTTTGATTCTTGGCTAAAAAGTAGCCTATAACACCTTTAATCACTGTACAATTTTGTATTTGCAATACTCCACTACATCTCGAATACAAAGATACTTTTACTCCACTATAGCCTGCATTTATTTGAAAACTTGAATTACTTTCAGTGCTGTTAAAATATTACTTAAAAACAATAATTTATTACTAATTACTTTAAAAACTTTATTCTAATTACTTATTACTTTAAATATCTTTTTTACTCGCCTCCAATAAATGCATATTTTTCCCCAAAAGTAGTACTTTGCATAAGGCCCTCGTTATCCATCCCAAACTTCACATGTGTTGTCAAGTGCGCTGCATCGTTTCTGCACCCACTCTAGAGTTTAGATCTGGATCAACAGCCTGCAAAGACACCTGACCCAAACCCAGCCTAGCATTGTAAATAAACACTCAAAAGCACACTAGCACAGTTCCACCATAGCTTGTGAAAACAGTCATATATTATTTTGGGAAAAAAGTAAATGTAATACTGTATATATTACTCAAAAGGTGAAATAATAATATTACCTTAGTAATTACTGGAAAAAAGTAATAATATTACTAAAGGAAATTATTCCAAAACAAGCAGTACCCACTTCAGCAGGAAATATACTGTACACTTTGGCCATTTAAAAAAAAGCTGCTCTACAAGCTCACAATGTGTTGCATCGCGGCACATTATGAGCTTGTAGATTTTCGAAAGACAAAAGATACGTTAGAAAGAGTGAAAGGATATTTGTATTTCGGCTGCAGGTGAAGACCTATAGTGGTCGAAACAAGTCTTCCTTCTCCAAACATTTGCCATTTAAATTCAAGTATATTTCTATATGGCAACCAGTGACACTTCAGCAATAAAAGATGTGAGTACTTCTTCCACCACTACATCCATCCCCAGGTGGAAGTGGCTGGTCGGGCTTCATTTCCTGGGGGAGTGTGGTTATTTGCACGGCCCCTTCCCAGTGAAGCCTTCCTTCACATCCAGATGGATGGATCACAGGTCAGGTCGTCACATTCTACCGGCGGGGGACATCCTAGCCTAGTGGCTGCTGCTCCCAGGGAACAGGGGGTGGAGGGAGCGCGGGGACGGGGCGAGGGAGTCTAGGGGTGACCGGATCTAAATGGTTCCTTTGAGGGACAGAAGTATTGCATGTGCGAGACAAGTGAGTGCTTAGCAAATTATTAAAGGCATCGTAGCCAAAAATCAAAGTATATAGCTATATTTTTTTTTGCCTTTTTCCCCCTCTACGTCACATCTACTTTGATGCTGCAGCTGTTTCCCTGCAGACAGAGACACCTGCTTTGCCCTGCAAACGGTCCAGAACTGTGTTGTCAACAAATCCTTTCTGCCGAGGCTCATGACAAGGTGGTGCTACTGTAGTGGGTGGGGTGAGGGGGTTGGGTGAGGTGGCGTTTTAGCCAATCACAGCGCATCAGTCTTTAGCAGTTTCATAATGCCAATAGAGTGAAGTTGAGGTGGAGTTTGAAATCTGTTTACAAACAGATTTTGTACACCCTAAAGTTGCATTTATTATTACATTTAAGATCTTGTCATATTCCCAAAAAATAATCCAAGATTTCAATTCAAATATAGCAAGAATAACTGATTAGCTATTTTTAATACGACAGTAAAGCGATGTGGTCCCTCTGGAGAGAGTGTGTAAATCTAGTCCCACGAGGGGAATACTCTGGTTATTTTAACAGCAGTCACAAAGTGGGAAGGAGGCTCAATTTGAGGAACACCTGAAAAAGTCTTGGAAAGGAGTTGGAAGTGTCCCACGCAAAGAGGGACATCTGGTCACCCTTGGGGAGCCTCCTGAGACTGGCAGCTGTATCCCCGGCTGGCCCCGTACATGTGCACCCCCAGGGGGGGGTGTGGGGGACGCTATACCTGCTGCTCAGGCTCGTGCAGTGCCCCGCTGGCATGTGACAAATGGTGACATGCTCCTGCCCTCCTGCTTTGTTAGATCGGCGTCCCCGATTGAAGGGGAAACAGGGCCGGATGTACGTTCGTTTTTTTAAATTCTTGTGGAAGTGTGCTTGTGTTCAGGGGCAGATGAAACATTTCCCAATTGGGGGGGCAGGTGAAAATGGCATGGGGGCGGCTTCATGAAGCCATCTTTGGCTCCAGGACTTATAAGTAAGCATCAATAATAACACCAGTTGTTGTTGACGTTGCTACAGGCATGCGTCACTCATAAAGCTAAAGGTCTGACTCAGAGAGTTTTCTGTTTGGAATGATGAAATGGTGTTGGTTTAGTGTTATTGCCACAACTGTAGTTAGTAGCGTAGCGTTTCAATTAATTTTAAATGCAAGCACTTTAATTTGAAATATCTTTGAAATGTGTTTGCTATCATGCTTGGTGGGACAGTCAGTGCATTTAGGAGGGCATTGTCCCCCAACCCCCCCATACTCATGCCTAAAGCCGCCCCTGAAGGGAAAGCAAGCGAGGCATCTCGCTTGCGTCTGTCGCGGGCGGATAGGATGTCTCGCTACTGGATTTCGGGGCGGGACGCGGCGACAAAATGACAACGAGGCGACAACATTCAGACACATATACTATATATATATATATATGCCGTTGGTGTAGTTGGGTGTGTGGGGGATGGGGGGGGGTATGTGCATATTGGGGCTGCCGTCATTTGATCTACATATGGATGAGTTCGTCCATGTTTTAATACACACCACTCTCTTCATTAGGATGTGTGTCTCAAAGCCGACGGAAGGAGGGAAGCACCATATTTCACCGCCAGCAATGAGCAAGAGAGAGAGAGCGGCGCCGCCAGGAGAAGAAAGAAAACAAGAACGGGAGACAACGGCGAGCCCGGCCCTCCCTTTTGAAGTTCCAGCGGGTCCTTTATTAAAAGTGTGGCCCCGTGATTGATAACCTGTCAGTCATATGAATAATCAGGACCAATCGTGGCGCTCGCAGACGCCTCCGCTTCCCGCCCTCATTCTTTATACCCCCTATCACCCCCAACACATCCACTTGCCATTGAAAAACCTGTAATTGAATGAGTTTTTGTCATTATTTTGATTAATCATATTAATTTGTACTAATTAAGAGACGGTTTGCGGTGATGACAATTAGATTAATGAAATTAGTTTTAACTTTTTCCTCGCCCGACCATATACATATAGTTTAAAAAAAGGGACTCGCACCAGGAACCGTTATGCGAAACAGTTGGCAATCTGGATTTTGGGACTAATTGAATGTCTGATTTTATTAATGATGAAATTTATAAAAGTCCTTGAGGGGGAAATTAACGCAGATTCAGCCGCTAAGAGCGGAAAATTAATTAAAATTCCAGTAGATATTCCTGACGTTGGAGACATGGACCCACCCCCACCCCTCCTCCCCTGTTAACCCTGGTCCTACACTGTGAAAAGAAAAGACTGCTTCCCAAGCCTGGAGGTGTGTGTGTGTGTGTGTGTGTGTGTGTGTGTGTGTGTGTGTGTGTGTGTGTGTGTGTGTGTGTGTGTGTGTGTGTGTATACACACACACACTGTATATGTAAATAAAGAAAGCGAGATTATGGACAGAGAAGACATATACAGTGGTGGAAATGTTTTACCTATAGAGGAGGGGTTTTCAACCTTTTTCACACCAGGGCCCAACCATTTATTCAGCATTTGAGCCACGAACCACCATTTGAGGACATTTTAACCCCACAGACCCCAAACCATAAGATTTCTTTTGCTTTGGGCTGTATTTGGGGGAAAAAACAGGCAAATGTACAGACCAAAACGACTATTTATCTTCTAGTTGTGTTAAGATGATGAGTATTTTAACTTTTGAGAGTGTAAAAAAATATTCATTTTTACGCTCCCGGGAGTTACATCTGGTTAAACAACTTAGCTGGGGACCACCTGGAACCCTCTCAGGGACCACTGGTGGTCCCCGGACCAGCTGTTGAAAAGCCCTGCTATAGAGTATTGCAATGTAGACATCAAGTACAGTTATCAAAACACACATAAAGTACCAAAAGAAAATGTACTCATTGTGAAAAATGTTCACCATGTGTTCAAATAAATCATTTGAAAATAGGCGATCAACAAGCTCAGAATTTGTTGCATAGTGAGCTTGTAGATTTGATGTGTTCAAAAGGGCTGAGGTGAAGTGGTTAGTGTTTTTGAGTGGTGCTAGCCACTCCTATAAACAGCAATCATGTGTACGCGCAAGTGCCCGCAGTACGCATGGAAATGGTATTTGTTGACCAAGTGTCTGTTGCGCAGCACGCACGCACACGCGCACACGCACACACACACACACACACACACACACACACACACACACACACACACACACACACACACACACACACACACACACACACACACACACACACACACACACACACACACACACACACACGCGCGCCAGGGAGGTGACCTTAGAGTACAGTACAACAGTAACTGAGCAACTATTCATATTTTACAGTACAGTAAAAGCACAATATTTTCCCTCTGAGATGTTGTATAAATTGGTCCATAGCATTAGTATAAGACCTTCTAACGCTACACATGGACGTAAGCTCACTCACATAATCCAGGGCCTCTGCCTACTCTGTCCACATGGAAATGTTTGCCGGGAAAAACACACTAAACATCAGGGGCGGATCTAGGCATGGGCATGGGGGGGGGGGGCAATGCCCCCTAAATACCCAGTCTGCCCCCCCAAACACGATGCCATGCAAAACAACCCAAGATACTTCAAATGAAAGTGCTTATATTTAAAATGATGACCTCAAAATTGAAACACTACTACTGCTACTAACTAACTACAGCTGTGTCACCACTAAACCAACAGCATTTCATCATTGAAAACAGAAAACTCTCTGAGTCAGACCTTTAGCTTTATGCATGCTGCGTGTCTGTTGCAACTTCAACAACAACTGATGTTATTATTGATGCTTTACTTGACTAATAAAAGTCCTGTAACTGAAAATGGTATGGGTGCGACTTCATCGCCCGTGGCGCTTCGCGCCACGGGCGAACATGTGGATGTAACATGTCCCCATGTTACATCCACATGTAACATGTGGATGTAACATGTCCCCATGTTACATCCACATGTAACATGTGGATGTAACATGTCCCCATGTTACATCCACATGTAACATGTCCCCAAATGGGACATGTTACATCCGCCCCAGCTAAACATTTACCCCCCAGCCCCCCCCCCCGCCTCCTCCCATCCCCTCATTGCTTTACAGACGGTGTGACTCAGAGAATGCGTTATTTTGGGTCCATTCCAAGCGATCTCTGTCCCGGTTGCTTCTTGGCTGGGGCGAGCAGGTGATTGACACCCGGGTCAAACCCCTGCCACTCCGGGTGCGGTGGGGGTCTGACACGTCGTGTATCCGCGGGGCTCTCAACGCACACGCTCTCTCTCTCCCTCTCTCTCTCTCTTCACTTCTGCATATTCACCAGCCTGTCTCCCTTCTCCACAGGCCAATTCATAATTAACAGCTGTTGGCTTGTCAAGAAGTGGCCCTGGCCGTGGCACAACGCACGTACATTTATATGCACGGAGAAGACCTCCCGTGCCACGGATGGATTTCAGGGGCCATGAACCCATATCCTCTCTCTCCGTCCCTCCGTGAGTGATGGACACTCAACCTGAAAGCTCATACACACAACTCAGTCAACCGGCTCTCATGGCCAGTTTATGCTCCAAAAAATAGCCGATCTGCAAGTTCACAAGGCGTTGTGAACGCGACACACAACGCGGCTGTGTTGCGGTATAAATCGGGCTTAAAGGGGAATTCCACCCATTTTCAAAATTTTCCTGAGAGGATACAAATGTGAACCAAATGGACCCTAGCGGGTCCATTTGGTTCCATTCGTACCCTCTCAGGAAAAAAGGGGTCTGAAAGAAAAATCATTAACATGGTGAAATACATCTTGATGATGTCATGAGATGTATTTCACCATGTTAATGATTTTTTCAGACCTCCATTTTTAGGAAACACAGAATTGGGGGAACTTTTTCATCATGTCCACACAATATCTCTAAGGCATAATAATGACATATTAAAATGTTGAAAATGGGTGGAGTTCCCCTTTAAGCACACACACCCATGCATACATTTTCTCTCTACTGCTCAGCGCCTTCTGCCGTTGTGTCAGGAACTTTTTGCATAAAAGTCCGTACAGTCCGTCTGCCCTGCGAGGAGGAGGAGGAGGAGGAGGCACGGCCGTATGCAAAATGAACCCGCGGCCAGCCGTCGCCTCGGCCCCTTCTGCCGCGCGTGCGCCCGCGTTTGTCACGGCTTGCTGCTTAGCTGAAGTTGAAATGTAAATATAGACCGCGGGTGGAGATCTCGGCCCGCGATAGGCTGCTTGAAATTCTAATAAACAAGTAGCTGTCGACCTGTAATAAATGATACCCATAAAAGAGGGGGTGATTCCTTGAGCAGATAAAGATGAAAAGTAATTGTTTGTGCTCACACAAAATTAATCAGATCAAAACAGGGGCAATCATTTTAAAGCGACACTAGACCCATAAAAAAAAGGCCTCAAGCTGTGATAAAGTATTGTCTATCAGCCGTGCAGTCTGGAGGTTAGCATTACAATAATACGGAGGGCCCGCTGGTATTCTTGTGGCTGGAGATAGGATTATTGCATATATTCAAAGAGGGCTGGAAATGTTTATGGTACATATACAAGCAGAGGCTCGCCAAAGGCATCCTAGGTACAAGGTCACCAACAATGGAAGAGCCGGATGAATATTATCATCTCATTTTGTCTTGTTCACACACACACACACACACACACCAACACCACACGCAGAAAACTATTTGAACTTTTTTGACACATGGGTGCCATAATAATATTGTAATTCCGCACGCTTCCCCACTTAAGCCCTCCTATATACTGTCTTGTACGCCGACACGTATGATCACATCCCCGTAGATTTGTGTAGTTTGTGTTATTTAGAGAAATCAAAAGGATTTCTTCTTCTTTTCTTCCAACATTGCACAAAACAGGGACACCGCTGGGGTTAATGTGATGAAATGTATAAATAATACAATATTTTCATAGAAGTTTGAAGACCCCAATATACAGAGTGAGTCGATTGCATTAGCGTCGATCGTTTTAATAATTAAAATGAACATTATCTAATCCTGCTGAATTATGTGAAGGTATACATCATTTATGGAGTGAGAAATCAATCATAACAATGTGGCATTGGTTTCTCAGCTAGCAGTTGAAAAAAAAAATCCTCTATGCTGCCTCCATTTGACAAGTAGAGTAGTCTTTTCAAGTGTGTTCGAGCAGGAGCCAAAATGCGAATGAGGTTTGTGTCTTAATTGTTTGTTTTGCCACGGCTGTCATCGCTCCTATTAAAACCAACACACACTTGTGGTTGCCAGGGTGGGTGGGGGACGGGGGACGTTGGGGACGGGGGAGTGCAGATGTCACAGTGATGCAGGGCCCACAGTGTGTGTGCCATCCGACCGGAGAGGGTCGGATATGACAGACCACCTGGGCAAAGGGAGAGTCACGGTAAACAGGGTTATTTTCACAGCTTTGATATGCTGAACACACAGCGCCCCTCTCCAGAGGAAAGTGCCAATGTCCACTGCTCGGCTTGTTTAGCCACTGAAATGGTTCAGGAGACCTGCTGATGTAGAGCTCTGCTGCTCACTGGCCATGGTCCTACGCAGGGGCGGATCTAGGCATGGGCATGGGGGGGCAATGCCCCCCTAAATGCCCAGTCTGCCCCACCAAATATGATGGCATGCAAAACAACCCACAATATTTCAAATTTCAAGTGCTTATATTTAAGATGATTTGAAACACTACTACTGCTACTAACTAACTACAGCTGTGTCACCACTAAACCAACAGCATTTCATCATTGAATACAGAAAACTCAGAGCTTTAGCTTTATGCATGCTGCGTGTCTGTTGCAACTTCAACAACAACTGATGTTATTATTGATGCTAATAAAAGTCCTGGAACCAACATGTTCTCTTGCCCCCCCCCCCCCCCCCCTGGTCCTACGCAATGTTATTCATCAGGGCCGGGCCGAGAAGAGAGACAGGCCTGATCCTCCTCGCAAACAACAGCGCTGACCAGAGAGCCCTGTGCCCACCGGCACACTTTTGGAGATCGTCCATATAGATTCTATCCTGCAGCGATGAATAATTCACTGGGTATCGTCGCATTTCTTTACACTACGGGCTGTCCTGGACTGCAGACATTCTGTGGCGAGTTATAACGGTCGCACATAAATAATAGAGTTTTATTTTTTATTATTTTATTCCAGGATAAAGCAAGTCTCAGATCAACATGTCCTCTTGCCTGACGTACAAGTTTTTTCCTTTATCTATTTTCATTTACGGAAAATTAAAGGTTTTGTGATGTTAATCTGCGGTTATTTTCATTTAGGGTTTTATGATATCCATTACACCCAGAAAACCCGAATTTCGAACGTTCTGTGAATTGTCTGTGGTCTGGACTTTTCTGTGGGTGTTGGAAGGATTTCGGGCTTCAATCAAAACAGTGCAAACCAGTGGAAACAGTGACATCTGCTGGCAAGACCCACTGACATACATGGGATTTGCAGATTGTGACATCACGTTCAGCAGGAAGATCAGTGCGCTTGTTTGGGCCGGAAACCCCAAGATCACAGAAAATCTACCAAATGTGAAAAGTTCTATTTTTTTGTATTTTTTGTGTGAAATTGAGCTCCGAAAAAAAAAAAAAAAAAAAAAAAAAAAACCTTTCAGTAAGCCCCTCCCCAAACTGCTATGGTCCAATCACAGCTAAGCATAACATAACATGTGAACATGTGTTAGACAAACATCTCCACCAAAAGTTTCAATATATGATACAACATGGTTAAAAAAAGAACATCAGACACATTTTATCACTTCATACAGCAGGCCTTGTTGACGGATTTGGAAGAGATTTCGAACGTCTGGTTCGGTTCCAATAATGAACCTGCATTTAACCAGCATGTTTAAAGTCCATTATATTTACTTTGGAATGAATGAGCGCGGCTGGAGGAGAGGGCAGGGCTTACTGCAAGGTACATTCCTTTAATGGTGCCACATTTTCAAGACCCACGTTTTGAGTCTTGGAATCCAGATAATGCACCAGATCACTCAGTTACTCAGTTTACCAGACACAGACGCCCCCCCCACGCAACCAACCAACCCCACCCTATCACCTCAAATTGTGGGGGTGGCGGTTGAGGGGGGTCCGGGGCTAATGACAAACAGAGAAGCTGTGGCAGCAGGGGCGGATGTAACATGTCCCGTTTGGGGGGGTGGGGAAGAGAACACGTTGGAGGGCAAGAGTCAAGTAAAGCATCAATAATAACATCAGTTGTTGTTGAAGTTGCAACAGACACGCAACACGCATAAAGCTAAAGGTCTGACTCAGAGAGTTTTCTGTTTTCAATGATGAAATGCTGTTGGTTTAGTGGCGCCACAGCTGTAGTTAGTTAGTAGCAGTAGTAGTGTTTCAAATCATTTTAAATATAAGCACTTTAACTTGAAATATCTTGGGTTGTTTTGCATCGTGTTTGGGGGCGGGGGGGGGGGGGGGGGGCAGACTGGGTATTTAGAGGGGCATTGCCCCCCCATGCCCATGCCTAGATCCGCCCCTGGTCAAACAGATCAACAAGTCTTCCATTTAGCAGCTGTCTTAATGGGGTGGATGATGATGATGAGGAGGAGGAGGAGGACTGGGTCTTCTCTGGAGGCTCCGGGGTACTTGGGCGAGTGTCTCGTCTGGTTACAGGCACACAGATTGCTTTTGAAAGGGAGGGAGAGGCAGCAGCCAGCCAGCCAGCGGAGGCACGGGGGCAGCACTTGTGAGAAACTCTTTAACGCACACCAAATTCCCTGCTCTCTTTATTCTTGTCTGGCAGGTTGTAATGGAGTTAATTGTACAGTAAAAGGCTATTCTCTAAATCATTTCCTCTCCGTCCATACAAGATTGATCATGGAACCGATCCTATCTACTGCTGTAATTTTCATATTTAATGAGCGTGACTCCAAAACTATTACACTAATTAGTCAAATCTCACATATCGCTAATGATGCTCGCAGTAATTAATATTGTATTTAATTAAAAAATGACCCATTTCAGTGGCTATGCATGCCGAGGCGCTTGCTGGTTGGTTTGGCCCGTGGGTAGGTGTGTGTGTGTGTGTGTGTGTGTGTGTGTGTGTGTGTGTGTGTGTGTGTGTGTGTGTGTGTGTGTGTGTGTGTGTGTGTGTGTGTGTGGAGGCAGGATGGGGGGTTGGGCTGTCGGACAGCACTGTGTGAGATGGATAGAGAGCTAGAAGTGATGGGGAGGGGTGTGTGTATGTGTGTGTGTGTGTGGGGGGGGGGGGTGTAGGTGCCCTATGTGAGTGAGTGTGTCTGTGTGTGTGTGTGTGTGTGTGTGTGTGTGTGTGTGTGTGTGTGTGTGTGTGTGTGTGTGTGTGTGTGTGTGTGTGTGTGTGTGTGTGTGTGTGTGTGCCACTGCAGATTTCCAGTTTCCTACAGCATATGTCTGTGTGGTTAGCATGTGCTCAGTACGCCCCCACACCCCCCCTTCTCTCTCTCTCTCTCATTGGAGGCAGCAGCCAGCCTGTGTGATTTATGTGGAGGCCCCTGCTCCACAGTGCATACACTGGAAAATCTCCAGTTTACACAAGAATTGCCTGAAAAATGAGATCTGTGACTACATTCTTTTCATTAGCGGCCTACGCTAGCGTGGAGCCCGGGAGCCTCTCTGAGCTCCTAATGATGCAGCGCGCTGCGGCGGGCCCCTGCTCTGCTGCTGCTGCTGCTGCGGCTCTCCCAGCTGCTCGCAGCCTCCCGTTACCAGCAAACAGTCATGTCACAAACACAAACAGGGCCGGATCTAGGCATGTGCATGGGGGGCAAAATCGGCAATGCCCCCTCTAAATACCCAGACTGCCTCACCAAACACAATGGCATGCAAAACAACCCAAGGCATTTCAAATTAAAGTGCTTATATTTAAAATGATTTGAAACACTACTACTGCTATACACTACAGCTGTGTTGCCACTAAATCAACAGCATTTCATCATTGAAAACAGAAAACTCTCTGAGTCAGACCTTTAGCTGTATCCATGCTGTCTGTTGCAACTTCAACAACAACTGATCACCAATAAAAGTCCTGTAACCAAAAATGGTATGGGGGCGGCTTCATGAAGCCGCCCCCATACCATTTTCTCCTGCCCCCCCAATTGGGAAATGTTACATCCGCCCCTGAACACAAACACAATTCCACAACAATAAAAAAAAAACACTCAACTAAACTTGGGCTATTCCGTAGACAGCTGACGGCGGACGCTCAACAGCTCACTGTTGTCAAAGCACGCGCGCGCACACGTGGTATTGTAGTGCACACGAGTGCACCGCACGCCGTGCGCTTCGATTTTCAGCCGCGCCACATGCTGTAATAATAAAGATGGCCCTATAAACAACAGCGACTGTATATTTTGATATTGCGTTCCGCGCAATATTGCAGCTGAAGAGCTGAAGATAGCGAGAAAGACGTGGCGGGATGGATGCGCCGCAATGAAACGTTATTGCAGAGAGACATCACTTCACAAACGCACACTTTAGAAAGCCGCCGAACCCATACTGGCAAATGTATACACAGTGACAGATACCCGTTGGTATCTCTAGCGTCGGTATAGAGGGGCAGCCATCCCCATGAGTGTACGCATAGGAGATTTTAGGCTCTCCCAGCGGGGGGGGGGGCATAGATCTGTAACTCTTGAGAGCGTAAAATGAAGCCAAATGGATCCATAAGGTTCCATTTGGCTTCATTTTACGCTCTCAAGAGTTAAATTAAATTTAAACATCTGAAGTACGTCATTTTCAAGAATCTACACAATTAGAAAACGTTGAAGAATTGTCATGTTTGACCAACGTTTTGCCAGTTATCTATCCTAAATCGGGGGCCAAGTGCCCCCTGGAACCCGCCTAAAATCGCCAGTGAGCGTATGCACTCGCAGTCACACACTCGCACAAACAACATTCAATCTCGCTTATAGCATAAAAACATGCAAAGACTAGCCTTGCCCACCCCCTAGCCCCCCCCAATCCTCCTCCTCTCCACCTCTCTCTAGCCATCAGTAACAAACAATGATGCTCTCGTCCCGGGCAAGCAGTTCAGTCCTCTTATCTAAATAAGATTTAGCCTTCATTTAAACCGGGCCTCCATCAGTTTGGAGAGATGGCAGAGGAATAGTCAGCGGGATGGGAGACCTAGGGCACCTCATTTTATCTTTATTTATGTCTCTCTTCTCTCCCCCCTCTCCCTATACGCTCTCTCTTTCCCAGCAGCGGCGGCAGGCGGTGTGTGTGTGTGTGTGTGTGTGTGTGTGTGTGTGTGTGTGTGCGCACGTGCCACTGCCGAGGAGAGAGACGCACTCAACAATGTAATTGGGGTGATGAAAAATTATCGTGATTGGGGGCATTGCTCTCCCCCCACACACACACCCCCCCACCCCACCCGGGCTCAGTCCCCCGGCCTCTGCTCCCCAACGACCCCCCCCACAACCAACGACCCCCCCCTCCTCCCGGTTCCTCTCTCTCTTTCTCCCCCACCCCGACCAGTAATAACATCTCCGGGCCCATCTGTCACCATCTAATGTGACAAAGTTTTTATCGCATGTATTAAGGCGCCCAGATTAAAAAGTAAATACGGCAATCTCGCCATGGCGGCCGCGCTGGCAGGTTATGGTGCATTTCACGGTGGCCTGAGCACCTCATCAGTGTTCTGCCGCCTGTGCCCCTGGCAGGGGAACAAACAGGCCCCCAGGGAGGAGCACCATGCAGCCTGGGGGGTGGGGGGGGGCAGTGGGGGGGGGGGGGGGGGGGGGGGGGGGGGGGGGGGGGGGGGGGTATAGCGGAAGGGGACCCCGGGCAGGGGGGTGGGGAGTGGGGGTTTGGCTGCAAAAAGACAGAGAGGATTGGAGGATCCCAGCAAGGCTAGGAGGGGAGGGAGAGGAGGGTGGGGGGGTTGAGGTTAAGGAGATGTTAAAGGATACCATTAATGTTATATGTCGTCTTCCCTGCACCCGAGAGGTATAGATGGGAGCCCCGCACCGCATCCTTTTCAAGGGTTTTTTGGGGAGAGTGTGCAAGGGGCTGGGAGATTTTTAGAGGATATAGGAACGTCCCTGATGACGTCACAGCACTGATTGATTGACTGCAAACCTCACATTAAAGATCTCAACGGGCCTGAAAATTAAGGCCCGGCCCTAATCGGCCCTAACAGTTCATGCCCTAGGCCCAGCCCGGCCCGACTAAATGGAAATAGATTTTAGGCCCTACCCGGCCCTAAACTGTCGGGTTTGAGAATTCGCCACAGATTAAAAATGAAATGGCAATCAGCACCATCTTCATAATAGGTAAATACAGAAAATAACTATTATTCTTACTATAGTAAAATAATTCAATATATGTTATATTTTCATGGGGCCCGAGGCCCTACCCGGCCCTATTGATTAGAATAGATTTTAGGCCCTACCCGGCCCTAAATGTCAGGTCGGGCCTGTTCGGGTTCGGTCTTGGTCGGGTTCGGGCAGAGTTTGACCTCACACGTTAACTGCAAACAAAAAGATTGCACCGAAGAAATTCCTTGCTGTCTTGTTAACATCCGGATCCTATGCACTCGCGCAAATTACGTTTAAGTTTAAGGAGTTCAAACAGGCATGGGCTGAAGCCAACCTTAAAGGGGTACTTCACCCAAAAAAAAACTTTTGGTCATTTTATGGTCTACTCAGCCTCATGTGAACACACCAGACAGTTTATAAGTTACTCCTTTCAGTATTTAGATATTTGATGTTCATTAGTCTGCCATTAGTCTGCCAGACCCAAACCCATTATAACTTAAAACTCCATTTTAACCATGACAGATTATTCGAAAACAACCCATCTTTTTTCTGGTGACTTATATTGTCCTCCTAATACGTGAGAGGGCAGTGGAATTGCATCTACAGTTTTCATTTATTTTTAAAATATTGTTTTGTAAAATGTAGCCCCCTCCATATTTGGGAATGCCCACCCAAATGAATAAAACAATATTTTAAAAATAAATAAAAACTGTAAATGAAATTCCACAGCCCTCTCACGTATTAGGAGGACAATATCAGTCACCAGAAAAAAGATGGGTTGTTTTCGAATAATCTGTCATGGTTAAAATGGAGTTTTAAGTTATAATGGGTTTGGGTCTGGCAGACTAATGGCAGACTAATGAACATCAAATATCTAAATACTGAAAGGAGTAACTTATAAACTGTCTGGTGTGTTCACATGAGGCTGAGTAGACCATAAAATGACCAAAAGTTTTTTTTTGGGTGAAGTACCCCTTTAATCTGTAAAAGCACAACGTTACCAATAATTTAGAACTATTGAAAATTGTCAATAGCCTGGAAAGCATATGTACAGACTGAAATATGTCATACAGGAGATAAAGCAAGCCAGAGATGTGCTTGTGCAGGGAGCAGGGAGCCATTATTGTATTTGCTAACACACTAGACTTACATTCCTGTAGACCTAGCTAGAACAAAGGTTCCAAAACATTTCAGGCACTGACCCCAAAAGTAATCATATTTGGCCGCGAAAACCATTCTTCCAAACACTTGGAATTGTAGGCATACATTTAGTTTGACTACATGCTTTAGGCTTTGTGAACTTGCAGATGGTCCATTTTCACAACTGCCACCAGTTCATTGTTCAGGCTCCCTCTAATATTGGGGCTGTGGGGGGTTGCTCACTTTTTTGGATACTGAGGGCAAGCAGGGTAAAGTATAGCAGCCGCACAAGCATAGCAACGGGCTCTGTGGCATTGGCATTGCACGCGCTGGCATTGCACAGCACACAGACCAACCTCTAAACCAGGGGTGGGCAATTATTTTTACCAAGGGGGCAAATGAGATACAAAAAACATTGTGGAGGGCCAAGATTAAAGGCTGAACTAAAGTCTGCGTAATATTAATTTCATTTCAAGATAAAAGTAAGTGTAAGTGTAATTTTGACACCAGGGCCCTCTATTTATTCAGAATTTGAGCCACAGAGGACCACCATTTGGTGACATTTTCAGCCCTCACAGGCCCCAGAACAAGATTGAACTAAAGAAAATGACCATTAATCTTCTACATTATCTAGTTGTGTAGACTTGGGGCTAATTCACATGATGAATATTATAACTCTTGAGAATGTAAAAATGAAACCAAATGGACCCGCCAGGGTCCATTTGGTTTCATTTTTACGCTCTCAAAGAGTTACATCTGGTTAACCAACTTTCCATATTTAACTGGAACTCTCTCAAGGACCACTGGTGGTCCCCGCACCACAGGTTGAAAACCACAGTACCCTTTCACGGCCGGTCAGAGTCAGCCAAATAATGCCCAGGTATGCTCTAAAGCTTAAGGGCCTATATACCTTCACCAGGTGACCTGTCCGCCGACTGGACCGTGTCTCGCGTTCCCGCCGACGTTCGCTTATAGCTCGCGCCCGGCGTGTTATAAGTGCGTCCATGGTCAGTGGCTCAGCGCTAACGGTTTGCCTTTCCATCTGGCTCATCCATCCCGGCGCCGGCACTCGGGAGGAACGCGCCGAGGCTCCCAGCTCGCCCAGGGCTGGCAGATGGGGAGCTGAATGGAGTGTGCCTCTCAGATTAGCTGCTGTAATGGCTCATTTGGGCTCCTATGAGGAGATATTAGCACATGTGTTCCATACGTCTGTGCCGAGCGCCACTGCACCACCAGGAGAATCCTTCATGAACACAAAAGTGCACACCTCGAGAGTCTCCTTAACGAAGGGAGGACGCATATTAACGGATTTAACAGTTTTTTTTCTCCCCAAAACGATACGGTTCCATTTTGACGCACACTCCGAGCTATTTAACATTACAGATTTCACAGTGTTTACAGTACAAGGGGACCTGGGCCGTTAATAGACTCGGCAATCGTTTGACACGCGAGGCGACGATGTTGCGTTGTCTGGGCCCCGGCGATTACCGCGCATAACTTCATCACAGCGGCTCGCGACATGAAACGCTGGCTGTGTTTTATTGATGTACCCTGCCGTCTCATAAGGCGTGTTGATAATGAAGTGGCCGAGCCCCGATTAGGACGAGGCTTTAATGAATTTCTTCTTTTTTTGCAGCAGGAGGGCTTGGCAGAGCATCCGACAGGACGGAGCGGGGCGGCAGGGCGGCGGGGCTGGTGGTGCGGTTTGCGATTGTCAGCAGCGCACCTGGGATAGCGCGGCCGAAAGCAGCGTGCTGCTGGGCTGCGTGGCAGACAGGCTGGCTGCTGACAGCTCTGTGACAGGTCAGTGTCTGTGCCGCGGAAAGGAAAGAAGAAAAAAAAAACGCTATCTGTAGCCTCCTCCAGAGGGAGAGCTAGTGAACATGTGTAGCTGTCTCTCCGGCTGTCATTAGGGGCTGCTTACTGAGAGAGAAGGGGCCCCGGCGCGCCACTCCAGTTCACAATTAACTTTGCAGGGCGCCGGGCGTGACAGACAGCAGAGGGTGGGAGCGGGTGGGGCTGGGGGGGTGGTTCGCGGCGTGGCATCGGTGAGCACTGACGGCGAGGACAGGGCCGGCCGCTGCGCTCTCGCGGGCAGCAGCAGATGCCAGTTCAGATGCCCCGGACCCCGGTGTCACTGACCATGTCTGGTCGACCCACGACGCTCCGCATGCAGGACCCGAGATGGCACTTGGACGGAGACCAAGGAAATGTGACGGGAGGAAGTGCGGTATATATATATATATATATATATATATATATATATATATATATATATATATATATATATATATATAAATACGCCAACCGCTTGATACATGTCCCATTTTAAGCCTAATCGTCTCGTGTATACCTGAGCTAGAACCTGACGGGTCTACCGAAGAGCCAGTGCTTTACCCACGGTCTCAGAGTTAGATTTTCTGTAATATTCTGGTCAATTCTGCCCGCGTGGCAAAAAGACAAAGCGCTAAACCGTGCCAACAGCAGACCGTGTCGTGCCAACAGCAGACTGGCTTGGCCAGGCAGCACTCCAACGAATGCTATTGTCAATGTAGGTGTGTACAGTATATACCGGTGGGACGCCAGCAGAGGATTGCGTTGCGTTTGTTACAGCAGCAACTCCTATGGGTCGAGGATGGCTGTTCAGTGGGATTCAAGGAGAACTGGGACAGGTGGTGTGATCTGGGACAGGTAGAGTGATAGTGTGAACTACCTGTACTGTATACTTTATACACTCTCCCTCTGAAACTCTTTGTTGTCAGGTGAAAGGATCACACGAATCCACTTGTATACACAATATATCACAGCACACCATCATTATGGGCCAACGATTAGTGATGACAGCTCAATGTGAGTGTAGTATATACTAATTGTGTTACTAAAGTAATTTACACAATGATTTGAAAGGTAAATCCGTAAGTCTGTTTTCTCCTATACCGACAGAGAGAGAGAGAGCGGTATTTAACAATGTCCGAACTCCCCGAACAGTAAAGATTACTGCACATCTATAGGGTCCAACCCAGTACACCATCTATTAACTTTATTGACGTTGTCGACCTAAGGTCCAACCCCAGGGTCAACGTTTCTCAATGGAAGAGTATAGTGAGACGAACCCTGACCACTGCATCTGCAAGATATTGTATTACCATATAGGTTGGTTTAAAACCAGTGCTGGAAAAATACTATTTTTTAACTTAAATAGAAGTCCTCTGTATATCTGGAAGTTAAAGTGCACTCGAGTAAAAGTACAAATGTATTGATATCAAAAGTAAAAAAAAATAACAATTGTAGAGAATGGTGCATTTCAAGTTTTCAGTTAGGCCTGATGTGGTTAAACATCTATATTTTGTCACAGCAATCTGAATCTACAAAGTAAGTCAAGTAACTAGAGTATAGTAAAAGTACAATATTTGGATCTGAGATTTAGTGGAGTAGAGGTAAAAGCATTGGAAATTGGCAATACTCAAGTACAAATAGGCTACCTGAAACATGTACTTAAGTAAAGTACTTAAAGGGACAGAGGGTCCAGTGTCTCTGATGTCATGGACACTACTTCCTGGACTATATTGTCTCAGTAAGAGAGCCCTCCCCCTATCCACAAGGAGGTGCAGTGCATCAAAGCCTTATGGCAACTGTAGTGCAGACAGAGCACAGTGCTAATGACATCAGAGACACCGGGCTCCCTGCTAAATTACAAAATATCTAAAACCACATATTACACACATAAAACCCACCATGAAAGTGTTCTAAATCTTCTAAATTCCATTAACATATTTTTGGGGACAAAAAGGGTGTACTTAATTACACCACTTAACACCGGTTCACACCAGTGTAAACGCTCAGTATTCCATCAGGACATCTGGTTCTCAACCTGCATGCTGCAACGGCTCTTAATTGAGCAGATCCGTTTGCGTCGTGCTGTTCCGGGGCCTCCGTTCCTCAGCATGTGTGAGTGTTATCGTCTGCGTGCGCGAGCGAACGTGACGGGCCGACAGGCTGCTGATGTCTGCCAGCCCGCAGATGGAAGGAGGAGGAGGAGGAGGACACCTGCGGCGGTGAAAAGGCCAGGGCCGAACGCCATAGGAGTCAATTCACCATAACAGAGATGCCAGCAAAGGTCAAGTGGACACATTATACCGCATTCAGAGAGCAAGACGTGGACTTCATAGGGCGGAAGAAATCAATTCATAAACTCCTAACCGAAGGTTTTTTTTTTCTTTGTCAACACTGGCCTGCGTGTGCGCTTTGCGCGCTGCGCGAACACATATGCCATCGTCTCCCTTCCTCTCAAAACAAAAGCATGTTTGTGGCGTGACAGTGTCGTGCGAACAACAGCAGATGTCCAAGCTCATGATGTGACGCAGATCTGACACACTGTGAAATTGTAAATCTGCTATTTTCGGCACGTGGCACAGCGGTACATCAAAGTATAAATCAGGCCCTCCTCTCTCTCTCTCTCTCTCTCTCTCTCACTCTCTGAGATGTGTACTGTATGATGATGTGCTATTGAATGACCTATCTTGTATAGAGTAATCTTTACGCACACAAACTCACTATTTCAGTCACAACGCTCACCTTATCCGACGCCTGTGCGCTGCATCCAAATGGCTGACAAAGCGTAAGAGAGTATAATACTGTACAAGGAGGAACAATCTTCTACTGTAGTATTTTAAAAAAGGCTGAAGAAAGACATTTTATGCACAGCAATACAATATGCCCGGATATACAGTGTGGAGGAGAAATATGCAATAAAGTCTTAACACGTTCAATTCTTTTCTCTCGTTTTTCTCTCTCTCTCTCCAGTATTTCTGCCAAGGGGCTATCTATCATTGATTCCTGCAGTCATTGTGATCAGATATGTGAATGACCTCTCATTAAATCAAAAGCAGCAGATTAATCAGGGCCGATGGGTCCTCTTCAAGAGACATAATGACTCGGGTATGAAATGAGATTGAGGAAAGAATAGGTAAAAATGAACGCTTGCAAAATCAAGCGTCCATTTTACCCAGAGTGTAGAAATTGGACCGTTATGGGACAGCTCAAAACCAGGCAAAAGTCCTGTTCATGCTTTAACCCGGAGGGTTAAAACGTTTACCTGGGAGGGGTGGTAAAGGGTAGCAGCCTTTATAAAGTCACTTGTGACTGATCTGGCCCCTGGAATATACACTGTTTTGACCAAAAATGCTATCTTGGATAGGTTACAGGCGATTGAAAGAAATGGATAGAATGGATGTCTATGGATGTGGTGCACAATCCCTTGATATTGACAACAGCAAGATGAGGATAGCGAATAGCGATGCTAACTTTGACTAGCATTTTGACCCAATAAACCCAGTAGGACTGTTAAGGTATGTTTGCCAACGATTGTCGACAATGGCAGTGCGACTATTGTTTTATAATACTTACTTAAAAGATACATTGCAAGAGTGACACAAACGGTGGATCTGTTTAAAACAACATATCCGTATATGACCTATGATACATGCTTCCGAAATATTCACAGCTTAGGTGACAATTCATGTAAAACAGTACAGCACAGTCTAAAATGTTGAACAATAATTTAACTTAAAGTATAATAGTAGTTAAAAAAATAAATAAATAATAATAATAATAATAATAATAATAATAATAATAATCCTTCCATATATTACTGTACTCTGTGCCCATCGTCTGTCATGCTGACTGTTGATATTTCCGGCGCTGTGTGTGTGTGTATCTGGTCACCTGAGAGCCCCCTCCTCGTCCTGTGCTGTGTGGATATTGACGAGTAAGACAAGGTCAAGGGCCAGCAGCCCTCCCACCTCCTCCTGCATGGCAATTAACATTGAAGCAGTGGGTGGGAGCGGGCCTGATTTCACTATAGCTAGTCAAAGTGCCAATCAACTCTGATTGGTCTTAGTCCCCCCCCCCCCCCGGTGTGGGTGGGGGTCTGAAGGGTATCTATAGTGACGGTTGGGGGGGGCAGTTAAGCACAACTCTCCCGCTACTTGTGTTGTTAGCATCTTTGTTCGGCGAAAAAAAAAACGGCATCCCAGATTTAATTAACACTTCAATTAGGTTGTGATTGCATAAACATTCTTCTAATAACAAGCGCCGAAACGCCGGTTGCAGAGCGCCACAACGTTTTGAAGGAGTTTCTCTCATTACGGGCAATGAGAGCAATCTTGTTACACAAATGATAATTAGGTGTCATTAGCAGATACAAAGTGGGTTAATTAGAGAGCAGGGGGGGGCAACAAACACTTCAGAGATGGACGGATCAAAGTTCCTCCTCTGAGTCATTAAGAGAAACATCAGCTAAAGGCCAGTAATATAAATATATATACACCGCGTTCCAACTTATTATGCAAATCATGTTTTTGTTTGATTTTCCAACATAATTGATGCAAATGATATCAGCATAATTTTCAAGTCATTAGCTGTCAATTTATATTTCAAATGTTATTGAACAAACCTCCTAATGAAAACAGAATTTAGAAAATAAATTAAAAACTGTTTTCGCACTGTTCCAGGTTATTATGCACATCATAGTTTTAAGGCATTTTCTAATTTGTAAAGAACTGAAAATAGTAATTTGTTGAATTCATAGCAATAAGGAGGTCATATGTACTGGGAAAAAAGCTATTTCAATCCAAAACATGTTAACAGGTCCAGTTACATGTTAACATGGGACCCCTTGTTTGATAGCAGCTTGCGTCCATAAAACTTTTGAGTTTATGGAGAGTTTCTGCTTGAATGTCTTTGCAGGATGTCAGAACAGCCTCCCAGAGTTGCTGTTTGGATGTGAACTGCCTCCCACCCTCATACTGTACACAAAGACTAATTTTCAAACAGTCTTGTTCACTGATGAGTGCCGTCCAACAAGGCTGCGACGTCAGCAAGGAGGTGGCGGAGTCATGTTTTGGGTCGGAATCCTAGGGAAAGATCTGGTTGGCCCCTTTAGGGTCCCTGAAGGTGTGAAAATGACTTCTGCAAAGTATGTTGAGTTTCTGACTGACCACTTTCTTCCACGGTACAAAAGGGAAGAATCATGCTTTCTGAAACAAAATCATCTTCAAGCACAACAATGCACCATCTCATGCTGCAAGGAATACCTCAGCTTCATTGGCTGCTATGGGCATAAAGGGGGAAAAAAATCATGGTGTGGCCCCCCATCCCCCCCCCCTCTCAATCCTATTGAGAATGTGTGGAGCATCCTCGAGCGAAAGATCTAAAGGGGCCGACCAGGTCTTTCCCTAGGACTCCGGCCCAAAATATGACTCCGCCACCTCCTTGCTGACGTTGCAGCCTTGTTGGGACATGGTGGCCATGCACCAACCATCCACTACTCCATCCATCTGGACCATCCAGGGTTGCACGGCACTCATCACTGAACAAGACTGTACTGAAAAATGTACAGTATGAGAGTGGGAGGCAGTTCACATCCAAACAGCAACTCTGGGAGCCTGTTCTGACATCCTGCAAAGACGTTCAAGCAGAAACTGTCCATAAACTCACAAGTTTTATGGACACAAGCTGCTATCAAACAAGGGGTCCCATGTTAACATGTAACTGGACCTGTTAACATGTTTTGGATTGAAATAGCATTTTTTCCCAGTACATATGACCTCCTTATTGCTATGAATTCAACAAATTACTATTTTCAGTTCTTTACAAACTAGAAAATGTCTTAAAACTATGATGTGCATAATAACCTGGAACAGTGCAAAACGCACTGTTTTAAGTTTTTAATTTATTTTCTAAATTCTGTTTTCATTAGGAGGTTTGTTCAATAACATTTGAAATATAAATTGACAGCTAATGACTTGAAAATTATGCTGATATCATTTGCATCAATTATGTTGGAAAATCAAACAAAAACATGATTTGCATAATAAGTTGGAACGCGGTGTATATATTTTTCCCCCCATTATCACTCATATCAGCCGCTGAGATAGTATACACCAAAACAAAAAAAAAAAAACAACAAAATATGAATACACAGAGAACCATCCATTATGGAATGTGTTTTATCATACGTCCAGGCTACCTCCTTATCGTCCCAGAGTTTCCTCTCCTCTCTGTTTATTCATGGAATATTCCTGCGGTAATCTGTAGCGGCTCAGAGCATCCCCCCGCTGCTACGGCAAGACGCTAGACTCACACCTGAACTTTGATACTCTTTAGAATAATTGCATATCAGCATACAGCATCGCCGCGGCGCACACCAAACAAGCTCTTATGCATGGCGGAAGAAAAAAAAAAACTCCACTGTTTGCATAAGCCCATTTATTATGAGTGATAGCGCTGCCTTCGCTGACATTTCGTAAACTGGAAGCGGCTAATCTTGTTTGGGCTTGATACTTATTAAAATACCAGAATAGTCAGGCCGGTGCCGACGTCCAGATAGGCGTCCGAGTGTTTTTTTTTTGTTTCAAATATAAATACATTTGTCTTGTGGCAGCCAGGGCTGGGATGGGCTGGGCTGGGATGGGATGGGATGGGATGGGTTGGGTTGGCTGGCTGGGCGCGTCTGTATACCCGACCAGCACTGCTGTCCGAGGTGAGAGGGGCCTGGTGCCTGCCTGCCTCAGTCACATGATTTATGATCTCAAACCGGCAAGTAGTGAGACGTGCCTGAATATGAAAAAAAAAAAAAAAGTTAACAATAGCTGGCCAGAGACCAAGCCTGTCTTTCAGCACTCGTCCCCCGCCAACCTAACCCAACCCCACGCCTTGCACCAGCCCTACACTATACACAACCAGGGGCGGATCTAGGCTCCACTAATTGCCCTGACTGCCCCACCAAACACGATGGCATGCAAAACAACCCAAGATATTTCAAATTAAAGTGCCTATTTAAAATGATTTGAAACAATAGTACTAGCTACAGCTGTGTCACCACTAAACCAACAGCATTTCATCATTGAAAACAGAAAACTCTCTGAGTCAGACCTTTAGCTTTATGCATGCTGCGTGTCTGTTGCAACTTCAACAACAACTGATGGTACTATTGATGCTTACTTGCCAAATAAAAGTCCTGTAACCAAAAAATGGTAGGGGGCGACTTCATCGCCCGTGGATGAAGCCGCCCCACAGCATTTTCTCCTGACCCCCAAATTGGGAAATGTTACATCCGCCCCGGTACACAACAGCCGCGGACGGTGTCAATATCACGTGAAGATGATCACACGCGCGCATGCGTGCGTGTGCTCCCGCACGATAGAAAGTCAGGTGGACGGGCGGCCCCCGCGTAACGGCGAGGGGGGTGGGAGGTTATAGCTGGCTGAAGACAGGTGGGGAGGGGAGGAGGAGGAGGGGAGGGGGGGGTTGCGTTGGCAAAAATAATTGAATTCTACAATGGCTGGCAGATATCTGAATGTGACTTTGCGGAGCTCCAATCCTTTATCCCTTCCCAGTCTGAGTATTGACAGCTAAAAACAACAGCCATTATCTGTTAATTACATTAACATTTTATCAGCGGCCGGGTTGCCGGGGCGCGTGTCCCGCAGCTGGGAAGATAGCTGTCAGTCAGCGGCGCCCCGGTCGGGGTAGCGGAGGGAGAGAGAGAGAGAGGAAGAGAAAGAGAGAGAGAGCAGGGGGTCCCTGGAGACCCGGCCTCTGCAAGACCCCCGGCGGGCCCTCCACTACTACCGAGCTGCCCCCTGTGTGCCCCCCACCCCTCACTGCAGGGGCCTAACAGGGGGAAGGGGCTGACAGGCAGCGCCCTGCACCACCACCTCTGTTGTCCTGTCCTGTCCTGGTCACAAAGGGAAGGGCTAAGATAAGTACTGACACCTGCCAAGCTCTTAAAACCCCCAGGCCAATGCAGGGCACGCACACACACACGCACGCACACGCACACGCACACGCACACGCACACGCACACACACACACACACGTTTACAAACAACCTCATTCAACCCAGCTGGACTTGCAGGGGTTGGGGGGGCACATGAGCGTGGTCAATGTCACAGTGCAGCAGGGGCGGATCTAGGCATGGGTATGGGGGGGCAATGCCCCCCTAAATACCCAGTCTGCCCCCCCAAACATGATGCCATGAAAAACAATCCAAGATATTTCAAATTAAAGTGCTTATATTTAAAATGATGTGAAACACTACTACTGCTACTAATTACAATTTTGGCACCACTAAACCAACAGCATTTTATCATTGAAAACAGAAAACTCTCTGAGTCAGACCTTCAGCTTCATGCATGCTGCGTGTCTGTAGCAACTTCAACAACTACTGATGTTATTATTGATGCTTTACTTGACTAATAAAAGTCCTGTAACCGAAAATGGTATGGGTGCAGCTTCATCGCCCGTGGCGCGAAGCGACATGCTACATCCGCTCCTGCAGTGCAGCTCTGCGTTAGAACTAAAGGTGGAGCCGTTGGATGTATTCCGATCACGGGGATGGGTGGTTGGGGGGGTTCATTGGACCCCGGTCTGTAGAACAGCCCTGTTGGCGGCGGCGCTTGTTCCTCATTACGGCTCTCATATGTTTTATTTATGCCGTCTGTAGACGTTCCAGCTCTGCCACACACTGGGCCTGCCGGGGCAGTGTGTGGCATGGGGGGCAGGGGGGGTTTGGTTGGCAGTGCCAAGGCAAGAGCATGATGAGGAGGAGCACACGCCATACAGAACTTGGCATCGGGGTGTATGTATACCGCGAGAGTGACCAGGGGCGGATATAACATCCCAATTGGGGGGCAGGAGAAAATGGCACAGGGGCAGCTTCATCGCCCGTGGCGCGAAGCGAAGCGCCACGGGTCGCACCCATACCATTTTTGGTTACAGGACCTTTATTAGACAAGTAAAGCATCAATAATAACATCAGTTGTTGTTGAAGTTGCAACAGACACGCAGCATGCATAAAGGTAAAGGTCTGATTGGTTTAGTGTGGTGAGTGACACAACTGTAGTTCGTAGCAGTAGTAGTGTTTCAAATCATTTTAAATATAAGCATTTAATTTGAAATATCTTGAATTGTTTTGCATGCCATCATGTTTGGTGGGGCAGACTCGGGCATTTAGGAGGGCATTGCCCCCCTTGAAAAACATTGCCCAATTGCCCATGCCTAGATCCACCCCTGAGTGTGACAGCCCTGGTCAGGGCGGGGGTGGGCGCTGGGGGTGGTGGTGGGGATGGACCCTGGCCGCAGGGTCTTTGGGGGGTGATCTGTGTGGGTCCTCAATCGCATTACCATCCGGAGGGCTGTGTGCTGCATGCATGCTGGGGGGCTTCCTCCCTCCCTCCCTCGCCCATGCAGTGGGAACTTGGCCTGCACTGCCCTCCCCCTTTGCTCCCCGGCTCTGTTTATTGATTGGGAGCTGCTCTTATAACTTAATATTTCTCCTGCTTATTTCCCCCGCAGAGGCTGATTCCTGTCACAGGGGCGACGTGGTGGTGGTGAGGGGGGGGGGATCAATGGGAACCTTGTCTTCTGCGGGAGGAAAGGTCCGGGGGCTCGGGGGTCGGCCACTGATTGACAGGAGCCTCCGCGTCCAGCTGGCAGCGGGACAGCCAGCGTCGCTCCGGCTCCACGTTGGGCCGATTTACAATTAACAACATTATAGAGGGTTTTTTTTTTTACATTGACGGGTGGGACAGGAGGGGAGTGCGGCGGCTCTGTACGCAGCCCAGGTACTGTCCAGTCAGTCAGGGGTTAAAGAGCGCTACTATGCACCTATATGCTGGACGGAGTGTGTTTGGTGGAACACTGCCGCCTCCGGTCCGCGACGCCAAGGAATGCTTTAGGAACCCACTGCTGACAGAGAAGGAGTAAGAAAGAAAGAGATATCAAGTGTAGTAATCAAAATGAAAAATGGGTCTCCGGCTACTTTAAACAAGAGCTAATTTATCACCAGAAAGTATACGGATAAGTAGCCGAGTTGTTGCCGTTCAGTAAGTACCCGTTCTGCACCAAATTATTCCACCCCTGCCTGCGCGCAACCATAAATCATACACTTCCACACATCTTTTCCTATTAGCGGCCATGCTAGGCATGGCCGCGTGCTCAGCTACCAAACACAGACTAATAGGCTACAACTTTTAATTTTGAGAATGCGACTCCCCCACTTCAAGCCTCTCCTCCCCCAATGCCTCCCCCCAACACACACACACACACACCTACACGCACACATACACACACACATACACCTCAGCCCCCCCAGCATCCTCGCAACAATCTCACACAATATTCACATTATCACATAGAGGAGCAATCATGTTTATCACCTCACAGCCAGCCATTCATTCAGGACCATGCATGCAGGTACAGACTGTATAGGCTATTCGTACCTTGGCTTTCTGTAGTGTTGACTGGGGGTCTTGCTGTTACCGACTGGGGCACAGCCCACCCCCATAGATAGAGCAGATCTGTTAGCTTTGGGACGCGGACGGGGGGGGGGGGTGGTGGTTACTACCTATTGCAGGTCTATACCACATGTGGATACACTTCAGAAGAGAGGCAAAGATTTATTACTAAGCAAAAAAAGGAGAAAAGAAAATACAGGAGTGAACTTCAAGGGTTTTTTCGTAACATGGACAAGTAATTGGGAGTATTTGATCGTCATATATTTAAAGGGGCGTTTCACCATTTTTGCATTTTGACATTTAAAAGATTTAGAGCACTTTACGGGAGGTCTGTGTGTGTAATATGTGGTTTTAGATCGTTTAGATTTTAGCAGTGATCCCAGTGTCTCTGGTGTCATGGACACTACTTCCTGGACTACGTGTTGTCTCAGTTAGACTATCCACAAGGAGGAGGAGTGCACCAAAGAATAGTGGGAATTGGTAGTCCAGGCTGTGGTATCCACGACATCAGATACACTGGGCTCACTGCTAACAGCACATACTGTATTACACACATAAAGACCACCAGGAAAAGTCTAAAAGTCATTAACATATACAGTACATTTCTGGGGGGGGAAAAAGTTACAATTTCCCTTTAATATACAACAGACATACTGTATGATATGAAGTCATCCTCCAGCAAGTGGAGTTTGTGGACAAAAGATTACTACCGACTAGACTACCGTCCATGCTTAAAAAATACAAAATATATGGTAATCATTAAACATGCTCTTGTTTAAGGTTTAGAAAAAAAAAATCCCTTCAGCCACAAGCAAATGCATACATATACATACAGCCGGTCCTGTGCAACACCAACCCCCCTCCCCACTATCCCCCCGGTGGAATAACAACAACAGCAAAACAATGGCCAGTGCAATAAATTCATCACGCAGGACTGGCGAGCGACGCTGGGAAGTCCCAGGGAAGACAGCGAGCGCCAGGCCCCAGTCAAATGCTGCTGGGGGGGGGGGGGGGGGGTGGGGGGACGTTAGACGTGATGGATGGAGTCTTTGACTTCCAGTAGAAGTGGCATGATGGCCCTGGCATCTCTCTGAAGTGCTCCGCTCGCATTGTGACCAAATCCTGTTATGTCCCTGTTTCATTGTGGTGACAGTATGAGGAATGCTTGGTTTTGTTCTCCCTACTGTTACAATCCATCATCTGTGTGGCGAGAGAGAGAGAGAGAGAGAGAGAGAGAGAGAGAGAGAGAGAGAGAGAGGGAGAGAGTCACTACCTACCTACCACCTTCTCCTCCCATTCCTTCCCCCTCTCTCTCTCTCTCTCTCTCTCTCTCTCTCTCTCTCTCTCTCTCTCTCTCCTTCTTTCTCTCTGCTCTTACTCTGTTGAGACGTCTTGTCTCTTGCCACAGTGCACCCCGGCCCTCTCTCGTCGACACGTGCGCCGTTAAATTATCCCCCCATGTTTTTTCACCTACACCCTCTCACTCCATTCCAGGGGATCTCTGTTTATGGGCCATGAGAGAGAGAGAGAGAGAGAGAGAGAGAGAGAGAGAGAGAGAGAGAGAGAGAGAGAGAGAGAGAGAGAGAGAGAGGACAGAGAGGAGCAGCAATGCACCGCGGCTCTATTCAGAAACACTTAGCTCGTAAAAGACGGGCTTCCCTTTCCCCCGATCAATCCGGTACTTAGAGGCGGATGTAATTTGATCTCAGTCAATGTGCTTGGTGTTGAAAGCATCCTGCCCTGGTTTTCCTAACCTGGGGAAGGGGAGGGAGGGAGGGAGGGGAGGAAAGAGAAAAAAAAGGACCTATATGTCCAAGCATCTAATTAAGGTTGGAGTCTCACTTGATCACATTCCTGGAGGTGGGTGGGTGGGTGGTGTAATAGTTTAATTATCATCACCCAAAGTGGTTAAAGCTAATATTTAATTAGGAAATAAACAGCAAAAAGCGGAGGTCCTCGGTATGCGCAGTCGCGGTCAACGAAGCGAGGAGGAGAGCGGGACCTACGGCGTATAATAAGGGGGGAAACTCCCCGGCATATAATATTGCCACATAAAAGAATCCTAATTAGTCAGACGTAATTAGCAGAACATTACAGAATTACTGGGGCTGCATGCGCACGAGGATGCCTTTCATGCTTGTGTGAGGGAGAAACCAAGGAGATGGCTAATCACTGAGCCCATCACGACGCCACGTCCAGAGGTACTGTTTATATCGCAGAGCAGTGTTGCCAACTCCCAGAATCCAAAATGCACTATAGTGGCACTTCCAAAATGCACTAGAATGCGCTAGATGCTTGCCTGATATCCATTAATCTTCTACATCCTCTAGTTGTGTAGACTCGGGCTAATTCTCATTTTTTTTTTAACTCTTGAGTGTAAAAATGAAAACCAATTTCGCCCCAACTCGCCAGCCAAAAAGCACTAGATTTTCCACCAGGAGCTTTTCTACTACTAGTACACTATTTTGGCACTAGGGGCCGGGGTCTGAAAAAAAGCTAAATATAGCGACAAATGCACCAAGTTGGCAACACTTTCGCAGAGCTTGGAGGTGTGTTATAGGATGCAGTGTACAAAATCCTCTGCGTTCATTTAACAGATTGGACGCATGAGGGTCCAATACGAAAGGTGTTTTACTATGCATGTAAAACCATGCCTCGTTTAATTAGTAGTAAGTAGTATTACTAAAGTAAACAAACACCCATGATGGCACAGTGATTTTCCATTCGTATTCAGTGTGCGATTACGTTGAACGACGGGCATGGGGTAATGTTCCACGTTGGTACGGTTTCCTTCTGCACACACACACACGCACACAAGCACACACACACACACACACACACACACACACACACACACACACACACACACACACACACACACACACACACACACACACACAAGCGCACACACACACAATTTTAGGCAAGCACACCGACTGCTATTGACTAATAAGCACTCCCGAGCCTGCATGGGACCGGGCGCCGCAACGTGAGTGAGTGAGCGAGAGTGTGTCAGTGTGTGTGTGTGTGTGTGTGTGTGTGTGTGTGTGTGTGTATGACGCGAGCTCAAGTGTCGAGATCTTATCTCATAAAGAGGCTTATAAATGTACAACTATCTCATGTCACATAAAGGAGAGCCCATCTGATTTATTCCTATTGATCAACTGCCGCGGGGCCGTGACAGCCTCGTAACGGAAATCAACACTCCCTCACAGCCCAGGCGTCCGCCGGCTGCCGCCATGCATTGAGACGTAGTACATGTGCGCGGATACTAGGGAAGAGGGCCGTCTACTCTGCCCCCCCCCCGGGCCTATACAGATTAAAATGGAAATTATGCGTGATTTATCATGCATCAACTCAAAGTGGCTGTATGGGAGGAAGCAGGGTGTGGATCTTGCGGTCCGGGTATAAAGGCTCGGGTTGGACAGGTGGACACACACGGTTCCAGACTCGCATGAATATTGCAAAAGGAAAAAAAAAAAAACTCTGTTAAGCACAAAGCCCTCTGCCCCCCCCCCTCCCACCCCCAACTTTGTTGAGCCTTTAGCACAAACAAGTGGAGTAAACTGACACCCAAGTTTACTCCGTGTTTACGGCGACATCACAGCTGACCAGCGCCGGACAATGACCCTCAACCTGTCTCGGTATGGCGCCCCAGAGGTGTCATAAAACCCCGGGCAGGGAGGCTTTGCCGGGGATGACAGAGTGCCAGGAGCTCTCCCACCAGGACCTAATTTCCCCCTGCGAAAATGGATAGCACGTCCATAGCGTAGCTTAGTTTAAAATGCAAAATGTGGACATTATCTGGCATGGAGATTCAGCGGCATCCATCACGCTATGCTAATGCAGCCCAGTGGTTAAGATATTCTAATGTAAGCCACCCTGGAGATGTAGGGGAATTAACACAAACAGAGCAGGGCGGCAGGAACACAGAGGGGTCAGGAGATAGGAGGGGACAGGGGGAGAGCCACTACTGAGACAGGTGCTGCCACACACACACACACACACACACACACACACACACACACACACACACACACACACACACACACACACACACACACACACACACACACACACACACACACACACACACACACACACACAGGTAGAAGCATGTACCCACGTGCACACATGCACAAGCACACGTGCCCATGCACTGTTCCACACTGAGCAGACCATGAGATACTGGAATAAGGCCTTCGTGGGGAGCATGCATGCACACACACTTTAATAAAGCCAACAACACACATCCAAATACGAGCCCAGGCACACACACACCGACCACTTTACTTGGATGCCTGTGCATGCAGAATACTGTACTGGGACACGCACACATGCATGCACAGACGCATGCATGACTGACGCGTGCACGCACGCACACACACACACACACACACACACACACACACACACACACACACACACACACACACACACACACACACCAATAAATTACGGTCTCCCTGTACATCAAGCACACAATTTGCATTCACATAAAAAGATGACATCCTCTGTCATGGCTATAAAACTGTCAAATTGACAACTCGAGACTCTGCAGAAAACACTCTTTGATCTTTTCAATATTCATAATTAATCAATTATTTAATCAATTCATTCAGCCAACTTGCTCTCGCCAGCAGCATTAATTGGCTGGATTTCATTAATCGAAGCACCATCCTGCACTATAGACAGTGTTCATTTAGCAAAAGGACCCACACAGCTCTCTTTGGTTACATTTGTAAACTCTCAGTTAATTTAACACTCAGATGTAACTCTTTGAGAGCGTTTACACTCTCAAGAGTTAAAATATTCATCATCTGAATTAGCCCAAGTCTACACAACTAGAGAATGTAGAAGATTAATGGTCATTTTTAGTATTTAGTATTTTGTTTTGCCTGTTTTGTTTCCAAAATCCAGCCTGGAATTGTGGACGAAAGCAAAATAAATCTTTAGTTTGTGGTCTGTGTTGCTAAAATGTCATCAAATGGTGGTCCGTGGTTCAAATTCGGAATAAACAGTGGGCCCTGGTATCAAAAAGGTTGAAAACCACTGCTATATCACATCACATATACACTGTATACCATGACATTCCATGGCATTATGTCAGTCTGACAGTACAGTACAGCTGCAGTTGTGGCGGAAAGTAATCAAGTACAATTTTGAGGTACTTTTACTTTACTGGAGTATTTCCAATGTCCATTACTTTTACTTCTACTCCATTACATCTCAGAGACAATTATTACCACACTACAAATATTTAGAAACTTCAGTTAGTTACTTTCCATATTCAAACTTTGGCTATTTTCAAAAGATTTTATTTTATACACTTGAGAACTTTCACTGCACATTCTGCATAATCAGCACTTAAATATTTGGTAGTCAATTCTGATGACAATATTTTTGTAGTTTTGATATTTTTACAGGGTATTGATTAGTGGTGTAACGGGATAATAACTAAATCAAAATATCGATTATAAAAAAAATCTGTTATGTATGTAAACAGAAAATATCGTATTGTATTGTTTTGCATTATATCCTTTTACAATGGAAAGAATCAGTTATTGAACGGTTAGTATTTGTGCATTGCATTTAGAAATTTTAAATACTATATCCATCTACATTCCAGATCACTGTGTTTACATTCTTCCCTTAAAAAACTGCACTATCCATACATTCACACATATTTAATAGATATGCTAAATATTTACTGTACCGTTTCACAAAACGTCAAATCGTATCATATTGCATCGTATCGTATGTATAAAATGAACCCATATCGTCCACCCATCACATTGTCAACAACGTATCACATTGTTGTTAAAATGTATTGTTACACGCCTAGTATCGGTACTTTTACTCAAGTAAATGATGGGAGTACTCCTTCCGTCCCTGTCCTCAGTGTAGCTGGCCCACGGAGGCCCTTCTCTCCCCTGCTCTGCCTGCCAGAGCTGCAAGGGAAGGCATTATTATCATTATATTAATGTGACATTAATTGCTTTTACTTTTTCACTCCATTAAGTGTGCTCTATCTCTTTGGGAGCCCGGCCAGATGGTTTATCACTTCCCGTGCTGTTGGTAGCGCCATTAATGGGCCTAAGACACTGAGCTATAAAATAATTGCGCCGCAGTGCTGGAAATGTTCATCGCGCTAATTGAAAAGTAATTGCGGAGGTATAGTGCAACTGTCACGCCATAAAAGGCCTGTCATGGGATGGGGTGCGGGGGGGGGGGGGGGGGGGGGGTGTGCGTGGGGGCTTTCTAGTAAAAAGGCTATTGTTTGCGGGGCGGTACAGTACAGGAGAGTGGTCAAAGGGAGGACCAGCCTCGACGTTAAATGTTAACACGGGCAATGATCCATTGAAAACACAGACTCTTCTTTTCCGTCATCTCATAGTTTTATGTCATAATTACATGGGAGTGATAGTCTTTTATATTGTATTGGTTTACATTATCTCAGGGTTTTATTGTATTTGTGAACCATGTCCCCATATAGTGGCACTAATATCATAGGACACGCGTCGCTTTAAAAAGATAAAGGAAGCCGTACGGCGCCTGCTGGCCATAGTGGTCCAATGCGCATGACACGCACAGTACTGTGATAGGCTTTAGCCTGACGTTCACTATGAACAAAGGAAGAAAACCTAAAACAAATATTTAAAAAAAGACAAAGAAGACACTGCATGTAACCGGACATGACTATTGGCACCTGCACTTAATAATATTTACATTAATACTGTATGAAGTAACCAGCTTTAATTTAGGGCTGTGTTTGTGAAAAAGCCCATCATGACACCAGCGGTGTTGTATCACCAAAGCAGTCAGTTTCACTGATTGATATTTTGTTCATGATCATTCTAAACTAGTATACATCTATTGGATAATAAAAAGGGAGTTTATAGAGCTGGCAGAAGTGAGTATTGTTTCAACAATGGCGCTGTCTGGCAGCTACACAAAGGTAAATTCAGCGGTGAGTGGCTAGTGAGAGGGGGGAGAGGAGACCACCGTGCAGGGAGGGGAGATGGAAAACAAGCAGGAGACTGAATCAATGACTTTGGAGACCAGAACATATATTGTGACTTCTGTTTGCCCTGTGCCGTCTCAAGTGTAATCTACTGAGAGAGGCCGTGTGTGCGTGTGCGCACGTGCATGCACATGTGCGTGTGCATGTGTGCATAATCAATGGGATTTCTGTTGGGTTGGGAAAAAAGGGGGGAAAAATAAAAAGATTCACGATTTTCTCATACCTTATTGAGAAGTAAATCATAATTACAACAATTTTAATGACCACTGCACCATCAGCAATAAGATATGATTCATTTATAATGAACTTTGGATATTGCAGTGCAGTGCCAAGAGTATTAAATCGTTAAAGTGTTAATGTAACATTATAAAATATCATTAACCTAGCAATTAATCAGCTTGAAAAATATAACATACCACCCCCCCCCCACACACACACACACACAAAAGAAAAGGGGAAAAAAAATAAAACATGGAGCCTAATCCTAGCCGTTCTCACTAGTATTCAGAGATAAATCCCTGTAGAATCAGCTAGATGTGCTCAGTAGACACCACACCACCACCAGGGACTTCAGGTCAGCGCCGTTACTGAAATACCGTATAGAAAAACCCTGTGAATTTGCTGCTTATAACATGCAACTTGTGCATTGCACACAAGTAGGCCATACTTTTGTGCGAGCATTCCAAAAACAAACAAAATCACTATTTTTAATAATAATCTCTTAAAAACAATTAACCCCCACAGGAGATAATACATGAGATTAGTTACAAAGGTCTCTTCGTTACGTCACGATTACGTCATCAACTAAACTGGCCAAACGGAATACTTCAAGGGACGACCGACGGCCAGCGGCCGCCGACCACAAACCGATCGCTTAACTTGCGCTTGGTCTGTTCCCGCAAGCAATAATAATCACACTGTTCTGAATGGACGTTGGAGCTCAACTACAGAACACAACCTAAGCACCAACACGGCACCAAAGTTCCAATCATTCACTGAAGTGCAATTGTGTGACTGCGAATAACACTTACAATAAGCGCACAATAAGCGCCTCGATGAGCTCGTGGATCTGCTGTTTTCAACCGGGCCTGAAATGAATTGCTGTGTGTACTTAACTTGGTGAGACTGCTGATCCGACCGAGGGGGATCAGAATTTGTGTCCATGCCTTTATTGATGAACGCTTGGTGTTTGAGGTGCTGCTGTAGGTTAACAGAAGGGCCAGGGGCATTGGTTTAAGCCGTCATTACTAAAACAAAGCAGCCTCTCACTGCTTATCAGCCCCTCATCGACTCCCCCATCCAGACCCTGTCGCCCAGCCAATCCAGCTTATTGACACCCATTGACCGGGGTTTGAGAAAGAACAGGATGGTGAACTTGTCCAACATGGATCAGGGTCAGGGCAATAAGGGGGTGGTGGGGGTGGGGGTGTGTGGGGAGGGGAGGGGTGGTGGTGGTGGGGGTCTGTACGAGACCCTAGCCCGTTCTGCCACATGGATCCAATAGTGTTTGTCCTCCAAATCAATGGCATGGGGTTGGGGCTGTGGAGGCCTGAAACTGGAGTGATTGATTCTAGTAGTTATGATGCCACGTTCATTGATACGGTTTGATTTTTGTGACTCTTTGACGCTATGTGATGCTTTTGATTCCTGGGGCTTCCGATCAGTGTAACTAATGTATGCACCATAGATACAGTAGGTAGACTGTAGCCGTGTGTCGGCAGGCATGGCAGAGACACAGGTTCTCTGGAGGTCATGGTCCTATAGTCCTATAGTCAATAGTGAAGTTCCCCCCACTTTACTGTACATATTTATATTCAGCTATTAGTGTCGATGTCCATCCTACACATAGCCTACTGTAAACATTAAATTCCGACAGTGAATGGAAATTGTTACTGTATGTCATAGTGTTTGAGCCGATCCTCCTAGTTGCATAGTTTTTGTTGCATAGTGGGCGTACTGTATACAGGTATGTGTATGCCATTTATTGAAAATGGAGCCCCAATGGAAACAAGCTTTTCTTGCGCTTTTTTTTAAATCCTCTTAGCAGATGTTGTATTGAACTGTGCTTTCCTGTGCTTAGTCTACAAACTGTAAATACATTTTTAAATCAATAGGGGCTGTATTTGTCCAGAGGGACAGAAAGCAACCTCACTTATCATGGAAAATCTAAAAATGTGACGGTATCTACAGTAACGGGTTAAGACTCATTTAGAAAAGTGAAAAGGCATCTGCGGGGTGTGAAAATGTCCTCAAACGGTGGTCCGTGGCTCAAATGATGAATAAATAGTGGGCCCTGGTATCAAAAAGGATGAAAACCAGTGGTTTGTACTGAAGCATCCGTACACGTGTGACGCGGCCATCATCGAACCAGTGGTGGAAAGCGGAGCACCAAAGCTTACCCGGTCGGCCGTCGCTGCTTCTCCGCCGTCTGCAGCTGCAGTGAAGTTCCACCACAGGAATGGATTGGCTTGTCAACTGAAGGGAAGCGGCTGGCGGTTCCGCCTGTATCGGAGGAGACATGTGGTCGTCTACAGGCTCTCCCCAGACCAAACAGCAGTGGTTGGCAGTGACAGGGACTATACACGTGGGAGAGAAATGGTATAATAAACTCAAATTGACTAAAAAAAGATGTAAGAACAAAGAGAGAAATCAATTCGCTGCCTTGACGACCGGAGGTAACGCGCTATTGTGGGTTCACGTCTCCCCTGATGCCTCGCAACAGCAGTCTCTGTAGCTGAATTACTGTTTAGCTTTGTTGTAGGAATATGTGGGGGGAAACGTGTGTGTGTTGCCATGAAAAGAGACACAAACTTAGGGTAGCTCCATCTTCCGTGAGTGACAGCCGATATTCCAATCATGGTCAAGGAGTCTGCAGCAGCGCCATTTCAAAACAGCAGGTGACAATTTGTCACTGACAATGTGTTGACAAATGGAGTGGCAGGTGACACCAGGTATAACCCAACAGGCTGATAAATTATGGAAAAGGATTCATACATGTGGCTTTCGCTGCACACCAATTGTGGTTGGAAAAGAGGTTCAGAATTTACTACCCAGTGGGCAGTACAAGATGGGACCAAACCAGAGTGAAGGCCTTAATTCTTCTATGCTACCAAGGACAGCTCCAGTGTTGCCAGATTGTACGAAAGAAAAAAGTGACTAGGCCACATGAATCACACAGATACAGTTCTAGTCTTGGACAGTAAACTTGTAGACTGGCTATTGGGAAAAAATATATATATATATATAAAACTTAAATAATAAAATAATAAAAAATAATAATAAAGTGCATGGAAGCGTGGTATGTTCTCCTGCTGGAGGTTTGCACGTGCCCAAGGAAAATAATTTGAGAAGGAAGAGAAAGGTCATTTTCTCTACCCAGTAAACTAAATACTGGACCCGATCATCAAAAGGCATATAATATTTACAATATATTCATAGTAAAATGGCTAAACAAATCAGAAGAAATTTCACTTTGTTATCAATTATTCTTTATCCCACCAACCAACTCTCGTGAGATTTGTTAGGAGTCAGGAAGAGTCTCTTTGTAATCAGCAATGTGACATATGACAGATAGGGGGCTCTGGGGCTCTGAGAGAAACCATGAGTACTTAAAGGGATATTCCACTTTCAAAAAAACTTTGGTCATTTTGTCATCTACTCTGTCTCATGTGAACACACCAGACAGACAGTTATAAGTATATTATAAGTTACTCCTTTCAGTATTTAGATATTTGATGTTAATTTTAGTGCATCCGCCTCCTTCCTATACAAACCCATTATAACTTAAAACTCCATTTTAACCACGACAGATTGTTCGAAAACAAACCTCTTTTTTCTGTTGACTGATATTGTCCCCCTAATACATGAGAGGGCCGTGGAATTTCATTTACAGTTTTCATTTATTTTTAAAATATTGTTTGGTACATTCCACCATAGCAGTTCCTGTTTACACTGAGCATGTGCACCAGCCTGCGCCACGCCCCCGTGCACTATCCTCTTTATTTATCATTGGCATGTGCCCAGTGTAGGCTAAACAGGAACTGTGATGAGTGTTCCAGCAGGGGGCGTGAGAGGTGCATAAGAGTTGCTGACATGAAATAAAAAAACAGTAGGCCTATAAAAAAAGAAAATACTACAATGTTGATTTTGTTTTTATTTTAAGTGTATCAATAAACTGTGTGAAAAAATGTTTACTGAAAGTAAGTAAGTAAATCAACTAAATGCTAGTGTTCTTCTGATGCTTGCTTTGATTGCAGTACATATCTTCAATTTTTATTCATGTGAAATGACAAAGGAACATGGATAGCCTACTGCCCATTCAAGTGCTGTGATGGTGGATGAAATCAAACATTTGAAAAGGGAAGGGTGACTGCTTTTTAATTCACAGCTACTCTGGATCTTATAATAGGCCTATATATTGAATAGAGGACTTACGGGAAGTCCTCTTCTCATCCACTTGCATTAAGTTGCTCAGCCAGCGCATGAGGCGATTTCACGTCTTCATATCTATGCTCTGGATCGCATTATTTACATCACTAACTGCGATTTTAATCTAGCGACCGTATAAACATGTATGTTTATACAATGTATAAACATTCTATCATCGCAGTTCCTGTTTACACTGAGCATGCGCAAACCTCCTGCAGGAGACCATGCCACGCCCCCTCCCCAGCACCATCCCTAAGGAGAGAGCCTCACACAATTATTCACTGATTTGAAAAGCTCACAAACAAACTCAAACTAACCATCCTGCGGGCTTCTCCAGCGTCTGTTTGCAGAAGTCAAGAACAGGAGTGCTAGACAAAGGTACGCCGTCCTATGTTATGTTGTTCTACTCCGCTCATGTTATCTTTCTATTCCGCCGCTTTCTTTCACGACCCCCCAGGGCGGTCTGTGGTCCGTGTCTACGCAGTGGTTTTCAGTGTGGAGTCCGGCCTATGCTGAAGCATATCCACCAGTGTTGCCAACTGCCAAAATCCAAAATGCACTTAGTGGCACTTCCAAAATGCACTTGCCTGGAAGGGTAGTGACCATTAAATGACCATTAATCTTCTGCATTCTCTAGTTGTGTAGACTTGGGCTAATTCACATGATTTTAACTCTTGAGAGCATAAAATGAAACCAAATGGACCCGCAAGGGTCCATTTGGTTTCATTTTTTACGCTCTGAAAGAGTTACATCTGGTTAACCAACTATCCATCATTTAGCCTGGGGACCACTGGTTGAAAACCACTGTCATAGGAGGAAAAATGGTGAAAAATGAGGGTTTTTATTTCTGGCGCCTGTCAATCAATTTCACCCCAACTCACCAGCCAAAAAGCACTAGATTTTCCGCCAGGAGTTTTTCACTAATTTTGGAGCTAAGGGGGGTCTGAAAAGGCGCTAAATATAGTGAGAAATGCGCCAAGTTGGTAACACTGATACCCACGAGTTTCTGTTCAGGCAGTGTTGCCATGTCTGCTTATCATGAGTAAATAGTGGTTGGTATGATGTTTTAAGGGCTTGTTTCGAAAGTGTACATGCAATTTTCATAATTGGCATAATATGTGATCATTCCATTAATTTTACATACCTTCATGCATAATTAGCAACCTATAGAAGGCCAAAAATGCTATCTAAAAACACTTTTGAATGTCTTCAATATTGCATAAGTTACAATCTGTACCTACTGATTCCACTGAGTTTCACCCATCTCACCCGACTCCCCTATATGCACAGTTGCACACCCAACACAGCTGCCACCCTGTAGCACTTCATTAGGCACACCCAAGTGTCCTGCAAGTGAACCCAGGCTATATATTATAGCCTGCTATAGTGTCCCCCCACGCCCCCAGTCTGTCCCCTTTTTATACACTACTAAGCTGAACCGGTTGTATGTAGAACATACTGTGAAGATGAACATACTATTATATATCTAGCTTGTCCTATGTACAGTCCGTTGTACATACCTGTAGCTATTCTGTGAGCAGCTACTAGGAAATACAGTACTACATACAGTAATACAACCATCATTCCTAATAAAGACAGACATAAAGACATCTTTACTTTTGGGATCTGTGGGGCTTAAATGTCATCAAATGGTGGTCCGTGGCTCAAATTCTGAATAAATAGTGGGCCCTGGTATGAAAAATGTTGAAAAACACTGATCTATATCTATGCTACTGCATTGTCTGAATGAAGCCGATAAAGAAAAGGTTTTTCTCTTACACCATACCTGGGCATTATGCGGCCCAGGGGCCAACTGCGGCCCTTTGGCTGACTCTGACTGGCCGGTGAAAGGGTGCTGTGGTTTTCAACCAGTGGTCCAGGGACCACCAGTGGTTCTTGAGAGAGCTCGAGTTAAATATGGAAAGTTGAGAGTGTAAACATGAAACCAAATGGAACCTTGTGGGTCCATTTGGTTTCATGTTTACACTCTCAAGAGTTAAAATATTCATCTTCTGAATTAGCCCAAATCTACGCAATCAGAGAATGTAAAAAAACAAAAAACAAAAAAAAAAACAATGGTAATTTTGTATCTATGTTTGACTGTTTTGTTTGTGAAATCCAGCGTGGTATTGTGAAAAGAAACCTTTAGTTTAGGTTCTGTGGGTCTAAAATGTCAAAATGATGGTCCTCTGTGGCTCAAATACTGAATAAATCGAGGGCCCAGTTGTCAAAATGGTTGGTCTTACTCTTACTTTTATCTTGAAACTAAAACTAAATTAATATTACGCAGACTTTAGTTCAGCCTTCAGTTTTGGCCCTCCACAATATTTTATGAATCTCATTTGGCCCCTTGGGAAAAATAATTGCCCACCCGAATACACTAATAAATTTGGTAATACATTCACACAACTTAAGTCATACCCCGTAAACCAAAATCAGCCTTTTTCTTGTAGACATGAAAATCATGTACAAAAGTCATTTTTATACCCTGGACAAAAAACTAAAACTTTATTTTACAGCATTGTAGAATAAGACCACTTTATGTGTTTTGGTTAATCTCATGGGTAGGTTTTGTCTCATTAGCATATTCGGCTTGATGACGTAGTCAAGCCGAATTATATGCTAATGAGCCTACTGTACTACTGTATATAAATCATATTCCATATAGTCAGTTAGAAGCCGAAGCCCCGCCCCCTCTTCTTCACAGCGGAGCGGAGCTGGTGGTGGTGGTGTTGGTTGATAGCTAGCTAGTAGCTACTAGCTACCATAGACATATATAAGAAAGTGTAGTTACTACAGTGTGTTTTGCCTGTAGGCTGACAAGCACTGACATTTGTTTGCTCTCGATGCGTGATTTTGTGGATGACAGCTGAAAACTACTGTTTTTAGTAACTGTCGATGATGGAGAGGTTGGCGACGTTTTCACATTCAAGGACTATCTAACGGCTGCTGCTGCCTGCCAGCAGTATTGCCAACTGCCAAAATCCAAAGTGCACTAGTGGCACTTCCAAAATGCACTCGAATGCGCTAGAGCATTGGGTTTTCAACTATTTTCATACCTAAAAAGCACTTGGATTTTCCGCCAGGAGTTTTTTCCATTAATTTCGGCGGTAGGGGGGTCTCGAAAAAAAATCTAAATATAGTGACAAATGCGCGAAGTTGGCAACACTGCCTGCCAGCCCTGCTGCGTACCATCAGAGCTATCTAGTAGATGAGTTGCGACATCGAGGGGTCACAAACTGAGCGCTCCAGCGCTGTTCATGCAGCCCGAATAGGGACAAAGTGGAGATGGAAATGCATTGTTTTCAATGAGGGCAGAAAATAAAAGAGCCGCCATTGGACTAACCCCATGAAGTGTACGGAGTTGTCGTAACTCCTGGCTGTCCCATAGCCTGTAGGGACCGACCGTGGCCGTCCAGGTTATGGGACCATGATGATGGGACCGCTGTAGTCAGTCAGTCTCTTTTCTCAGATCCGCATGTCGTACACACACACCAGAGCCTTCTAGGGGAGAGTTGCGATATTCACGTTCACTCCTGTGCGTCAGGGCAATGGCGGTGCTGGAGGAGCAGCAGCGCTGATGTAAAAGCCGTTTGAGTGCACTCGGAAAACCGGAAGTCGATGAATATGAATGGGACTCTATGGATTTAATCAGGGACCAGCAAAGAAGGCACGAAAACAACATGTATTGTTGGCGGTGACCTCGTAAACAAACTATCGATGCAGGCAAATTAAAGAATGCCTTCTGGAGGTTGATTTCGAATACTTTGTCACATGATTTGCAAATAGTATATCATTATATTGACGTCTTGAAAGTATTAGTGCTGATTGAAACTGGTTTCAAAGCAGGCGATATCGCGAGAATTCACTGAAAAGCTAAGATTCTCGCGATAACAGCGGGGGGTAGGAGTATGCAGAAAGTTATTTAATCAGTTATTTAATCCAGCTTTAATGACTTTATTTTAGTTGTTCTTTAATAATACTACAACATAAACATTACAGAGACTCTGGCCGTGACTGAACAATACTTTAAAACAGTTGTCTTTTTGCATACGTACCTAAAATAGCTCTTATTGCGCCGTTTTCGTTGAAAACAATGTACTTCCAATGACAGTTAGGACTGGGACTGCACTCATAGACGAATCTCTGTAGTCTCGTGCACGGTGCTCTGCTCTGGTTTCTGACCCCTCAATATCGTAACTCTCCTACTAGAAGGCTCTGACACACACACACGCAGGCGCGCGCGCGCACACGCGCACACACACACACACACACACACACACACACACACACACACACACACACACAACGCTAGTAAAGTTAGCGCGCTGTAGTACTGGCTTGTTGTTGACAAACAGTTAGGCTGTATGGTTTGGACGGCGAGATATGCTAATTAGCATACTGCTCATGAATATGCTAATGAGCTTACAGTACTGGCCACGCCCCTACAGTCCTGGAGAATCAGGCCAGATTTTTTTCCATTGTATTTCACACATGTTTAAACATCATTTCTGAAACATAGCAACTTTTTTAATCATAAATATTTGGTCTGTGGGGCTATAATACATTACTCTGTGGTGTGACAAACTGGGAATACATTTTGTATCATATATTTTTTTGCTTTACGGGGTCTTTAAGTCATATTCTCTTATTTTAGTCAAACCTTCCCCACATGCATGTCTTGGCTAAATGAATCAGTGGTTCTGTTTGTGACTATATGTTCTAATGGGAATCAATGTATTTTTGGGTTGTAGCTGCTGTTGAAGGTACTGACAGTCTGGATGGATGATGTAATGTCTGGCCCGTAGTCTTAGCGTAGCCAAACGATCAGAGATTTCCCGCAGACTGATACGGGGCAGGGGTGGATCTAGGCATGGGCATGGGGGGGCAATGCCCCCCTAAATGCCCAGACTGCTTCACCAAACATGATGGCATGCAAAACAACCCAAGATATTTCAAATTTAAGTGCTTATATATATTTTATGTGCTTATTATTTATTTATTGAATATGATTTGAACCACTACTTCTGCTACAAACTAACTACAATTGTGGCACGACTAAACCTACAGCATTTTATCATTGGAAACAGAAAACTCTCTGAGTCAGACCTTTAGCTTTATGCATGCTGTGTGTCTGTTGACAACTGATTATTATTGATGCTTTACTTGCCTAATAAAAGTCCTGTAACCGAAAATGGTATGGCATCACAGGCGATGAAGCCGCCCCATACCATTTTCTCCTGCCCCCCAAATTGGAAAATGTTACATCTGCCCCTGATACTGGGTGGTACTGTACGTCTGGTGATGACATCTGAACACAGTGAATGGATGGGCTAAAACTGGGTGGAAACATTTCGGAAATGTAAAAAATGATTGCTTCCCAGGACCAGCGGCAGAGACCTCTGAGGCGTTCCTTATGGTGAGATGGTGTCAGGATTGGGTTTCAAAGCGGTTTCAGGGGCGTCGGTTTGTTGCCGCTGCAGGTCAATCTCAAGCATCCAGGCCCACTCAATGGATTTAGATTTCACATCAGTAGGCGGGGATCTCTGATCACCAGGCTATACGCACTGATCATTTATTTCTTTCATGTTTGTCTTATAATGCCGTGGCTGCTGTTAATGGCATATTATAGTGAATGCAGTGATTGATGATTTGACTGCATCCAAAAATGCATTTTATACTTAATGGACACAATTAAAGAGCAACCAAACCAAGGCATCCATGGGATGCAGTAATTGTACACCCGGAAAAAAAAAAAAAACAAACAAATGCGAGTACTTTTGCCACTGCTGTGTGTGTGCTGACCATAGATCTGTGCTGATCCGTAGATTGTGTCCATTTCCTTCAGATATCATACAGTACATGAATATAACTGTATATAAAATGATATGAGATTAAACATGGCAATTTGTGAAACTGACAAAATATAACTCATAATAGGGTCCTGGGACTCTTCTGAAAGACCCTCCCGGCATCCCGCGGGAATCATTGGATAGAATGTGTGTGTGTGTCTGTATATGTGTGTGTGCGTGTGCGTGGCTGTTGGGCACAGGCAGGGCAGGGCCTCTACGACGGCCAGAGGCCTGTCTATACGCAGCATACCTTCCAAAATCTGACCCGGCGATGCATGGCCTCTGAAGCGAGAACCCGCATAACCCTTCACCCCTCCTCCCCTTTCTCTCCTTCTCTTCCCAAGGTCAATATCCGCCACAATTAAGTCCGGGAGCGGGAGGAGGAGGCGGATTTGAAGCATGGCCGCACCTTCTTCCAATGCCCCCTCAAGGGCTTCGGGGGGCAGCAACGGTATGTCAGACTAAAGTGAAAAGTGTACCCATTTCCTCTTTATGTCTCCATTTGCTACCCTCATTAGGACCATTCCAGAGCACTTAGAGAGTAGACCCCTGGTACCATCCACACATCACCCTGACCAGCTCCGTCCTACCTTTCCAAGTACCCTCGTCTCCAATCAAATAACTATCATTTAAAACTGTGTGCGCGTGGCTGCGTGCGCGCGTGTGCCGTTACAATGCAACCCTGTAGCCTATTCGATATTAAGGCCTTACCGCTGGAGATAATAACAGTTCCTCTGGCTAAAAAATCCAGTTATTCTCGGCATTTTGTACGAGGGAGTACGGATTGACCCCTCGGACAGAAAAGGAGGCTGTGGAAAAGGGAGCGGCAGACGGAAAGAGAGAGAGAAACCTGCATATAGAATGATCATACTAATGCAATATCGATTGGTCCGCAGTCACCGTGGCACCAGGACTCAGACCTGCGGGCCACGGTGCTGGTCACTCAGTCCCCTGGCAGTCTCTCTCTCTCTCTCTCTCTCTCTCTCTCTCTCTCTCTCTCTCTCTCTCTCTCTCTCTCTCTCTCTCTGTTGTTCTCCATTAACCATTTTAACCTCGCTATTTTGGCCATATCAATATACTGTATGTGGACAAACAACATTGAAGATCCTTCAGTAAATGGCAGAAATAACAGCTCTATGAGCTCACTACTCGTTGTGAATTTGTCGATCAGCTGTTGGTCGTAGGAAATAGAGTATAGGGTTTAAAGGAGAATTCCACCCCAGAAGGCTTCCTTAACTTTATTTGCAAGAAAAGTGGTCCAATTTTTATTTTGGTGGGGTATATATTATCTCTCCACCATGCCAATAGCGTGTTTTACAGACACTCTTGGTTCAACTGTGTTAACACACTACTGACATGGTGGAGAGTGAAAACATGGCAAAAAAAAGCATTTTTCCACAAAATAACAACTGGACCACTTTTTTGGAAATAAATGGACTGCAAATAAAAGTAATGAAGCCTTCTGGGGTGGAAATCTTTATAAGTGGTTAACCTGGCGTAGGTACTCGTGTCCCACTAGGCTGACTGGACAATCCAATATACTGCAGTAGATAAAAAACCCACGGCTGCCTGCATTGTTGTACCGTTATAGAGACCGGCTGGCTGGCTGGCTGGCTGCTTGCTTCCCTATAGTAGCTGTGTAACCTATAGCATGCAAACAGCCCTGGCAGCCAAAGTCAGAGGACAAAATCTAAACGTATTCATAAACCCCCCCTCCTCTACCCTCCCTCCCCAGCTCAAATGGCAGATCCGTAGTCGTAAATCTCTGGCTCATGCTCTCTCTCTCTGTCTCTCTCTCTCTCTCTCTTGTGCACGCACACACACCTGAAGCCGTTGGTTGGCCTGTCATGCCTCTGAGGGAGAAAGCGAGAGAGAAAACACAGAGCGGGGCGGCGGCGAGGGAGAGGAAGAGCTGTGTGAAGATATACAGAAAGGTGAGGCAAGTACAAATGTTGAGCTCAGAGGAACTGGTCCCCTGTGAGCTCCGACGCTGCACTACATAACCGCAAAGAAAGAAAGAAAAGTGGGGAGGGAAAAAACCCAGGCCAACAAACAGAAGCAGTCAGTTCAGCATTGTTTTTTTGTATTGTTTTGTTTTCTCTCTTTTGGCTCTAAAAAATGACTACACACATTCGGAACTTGGGATAAACTGGGACACACTGAACCGAGAAGAGATGTCGATCTGAAATGTGTGAGACTGCCCAGTGGTTTTCCACCTTTAGGACCCCTAGTTTGATATGCATTAGCCCACAGACTCCCGATTGATGCGTTTTGGTCTCTGCCGGACCCCAGACAACACTAAAAACCTTTTAATATAACTCTGAATCAGTTCCATTTTTTGTTCCATTTGATGTGTAGATAAGGTCTGTTTAGTCCATAACAACCAGTCATTTTTGTTGGAGAAACCCTTGACCCTTAAAGGGATCCCTGTCTATTAAGACAAATATGCATTAAAACACCATAATTGCCCTCTACAACTAAAAAGTAAAGATAAAAACAATATGTTATTCATTTCAGAAATAGAGAATCTTTCTCTCCATAGGAAGTTAGGAACTTCTCCTGTCCCATGTTTATGATGGCAAATGCCCATGAGCCCAGCCATATGTAATATATGAAATGCACATGCTAAAATGTATTTATTTATTTTAAGAATGTTTATTTTTGTTAAAGAAATTGTGTTTTAAGGCATATTTGTCTTATTAGCCAGAGATCCTTTAAAGTCATGTGGTCTTGAGTGGACAGGTGACAGTTCCCATCCACTGTAGACCACATTAAGTTCTTTTGACATGAGGGACCGACCTTCCTGTTTTCTTACAAATCCACAGCAGAAGCCTTTTGCGGTTCCAACGGCCTCCACCGCGACAGACTAAAGATTTCCCTGCCATCCTGTCGTCTGCCTCAAAACAAAAAGGGAAGAAGTGGAGGACGGATACAGCCGCCACACGGTCACTTCTGAAGAAGAAGAAGAAGTGAGTGATTTGCATAGAAAAGTTCATAAGCGCGGGACATAAGGGTATGGCCATAAAAGAACGCAATAAAATTTTTAACTATGACAGAATATTAAAAGTGGCTGTAAATTGAAGGCGGGCTGCAGAATGACCCTTGTAGAGTGGCTCCTCCTCGGTTCAGAACGGGCTAATCTCAGCCCAGCGTGTGAGCGGCCCGCTCACTGTACACAGAGAATAAAGCATCCCCCGCCGACCCCTGACAGATATGGCTGTCTCTCACACTTTCATCCTGCCGGATAGTTAAGATTTAAGATAATGACACAACGACTTTCACGTTGATGTGTTTCCCCGTCGACATTGAATCTTTTTTAAAGGAGCCTCCTCGTGCCTATCCGGGCCTGCCTGACAGCCACTGGCAGTGAAAGAGTTGAATGTCTCATCGCGTACTCCCCGACGACAACCCCCCCTTCCCCCGCCTTGCCTACCAATCCCTGCCCGCCCCCCAGCTCCTCGTTGTCAGGAAGAAATTGTTCGTAACATCGGCTCCCCTCACACTTGTCTCAACTCATTTATTTCAGCCAAGGTCTGAGGATATAAATAAAAGGAAATGTTACTGGAGCATTTAAACTCGGCGCCAGCCTTGAGGCCAGTAATGTAACCACATATCATCAAAAGTGCTGAATCTCCCTTTGTCACCACGCGTGACATGCAATTCCTCCAAAACATATTCACGTTTGTATCCTCCCCCCCCCATTCATACAAATAAATAATCACCCAACCCGCCTGCATGGGCCCTGGTTTAAAAAGTCTTGACCTCTGCGAACGGCCATCAAAATTCATCCGGCTTCTTTTTTTTTTTTTTCATTTATTTTTTCATTTTGTTTTTACTTAGCATTATTTACTACTTGACAATATTTTTTCTTGAATTGTTTTGAACGCTTAACACCACCTTTGGTAATATGATGTTCCTTCAGCCCAGCTCTGTTCAGAAGCATCAGCCTCATGAATGCAGTTCAACAGGTGGTCCATAGATGGAGCTCTTCTCATTAGAATATACATAACATTACATTAGGAGCCTGTCCTCGGGTAACTGCATGCCGTCCTTCACTTCTCTATCAGCAGCAGCAGCAGCAGCAGCAGCAGAGCTGTGTAGGGATCTGGGTCTTACTCTTACCTTTACCTGTCCTTGATCTAAAGCCTGACTTACACCTCGGTGTAAGGCGGTGTCAGTCACGTGCTGGAATATAGCTAATCTACAAGCTCACACACCATCGCTGTGCAGCGTGCTGTGAGCTTGTGGATTGGCTATTTTCTGTCTGTCACACGAACGAGTATGACTAAAAAAAGCATATACTATACGCATTGGTCGATTTACCGAATTAACTGATCTACAAGCTCACAAGCCATCGCATTGCAACACGCTGTGAGCTTGTAGATTGGCAATCTTTGAGCGGACAACATTGTCGTACAAAGGAGTATATGAATAAAACATAAGCCAGGTTTAAAAATTTTAAACAAGAACTCAAAAGAATATCGCAATTCACAGACTTTGAAATTCACACAAACGGTTGGAATAGACGTTCTACTTTTCTTTCATGTGCCACAATGACCACAGTAAAAGATGAGCTCCTCTGTTTTACTTAACAGACTGGACCCCTTGTGAGTGAGTGTCAAATCACAAACCACTGGGTCCCCGGAGCAGTATGACTTAATTGAGCTATCCTGGGAAATCTAATTACAATAATGTACTGAGGATTGTGTAATATTCCCTCTGCTTCTGCCCCCACACACACACCTATCCCTCTCTTCATGCACTCCAACATGTGTTTGTGCGCGTGCAGGTGGTGCGCAGTCTGCACACACGCACGCACACACACACACAGGCACACACACAGACGAGGCGAAGAGACATGCCGCAAAAAACGTGCAACGACACATGCACATGTGCGTGTGCGTTGCACACACATTAGAGGGATGTGGCTAGAGCAAGCAAAAAAAACAACAACAATAAATATTTTAATTGGAGATGTTTTAATCTTGATTCATAGGCCAGTAAAGCTTTAAACAGCAGTCAGTCAATCTGTGTGTCTGAGACCCAGACGGCTGAGGACAAAAAACATTACACCATTGTTCTACAGCGACAAAAACAACAATGGAATAGTAATTTTATTATTTCATATGAAGGTTAAAGCGCATGAGGACATTTTTTTTTATAAATACATGTCTTAGTCGGAAATGGAAGATGATGATATAATAATAATATTTTAAAATAAAATCCTGCATAATTTTAGTCTATCATTTCAATACTGCAGCTGGTCTGCAATCCAAACAATGTAGCCGCGGAGCAGTTAGTGAGCAAGTAATTCAAACATGACTACATTAGTGAGTGCTGCCATGGGCCAAGAGATGACACACACACACGTGTGCGCGTGCCGGCACGCACGCGCACACACACCGATGTGGTTATTGGTATTTCTAGAATAATCTATTCCCTGACCCTTCCTCATTAGCCCGAGCCGAGTGACAGCCTTAATTCCACCCGAAAAGTGTCCTAAAATACCTGCCGATATGTGAGCTTTAACTACACACAAAACAACAGGAAGAGCCCTGTAAGCTGCACGCCGTCGTTGCACATATCGATGCATGTCACAGCCTACGCGCCAGGCCTATTCTTTGTCCCTGTCTCTGTCCATTGTTTAGGTGCAGAGTGACAAGGTAAAAGACACCTCTCGTCTCGATGCGATGGGGGACCTCTTTGCTACGCTGGGTCACAATGGAAATGATCAGACCCTTCCTTTCAACGTTTGAAAGGACCAAACGAACACTGAGCCGCTGTCAACACAAAAAGAAAGAAATTAAATTCAAGGTAATTTAATCGTATGACAAAGCAATATAGTGCTAATATTAATTAACACTTCTTTCTACCCCAGATCTCAAATTCAAAGATTTTGGAGGACTAGAGTAGACTAGGTAAAGAGAGATATTGTACCTTCTTTGCTAGTAGTACCAGTGTAGTAGCCGGAATCAATAACAATAATTGCAATAATCAAAATCATAAACCCCCATATACTATATACTGTAGTAGTCCAGAAAAAACAAACCCAAGGTGAAGCGTCGGCACAATCGTATGATGCGTTCAGTCGCTATTACCGTGCGTGTGCTGACGCGCGTGAATGCGTGCATTGCTCCGGCATGCGCGCACAGCACACGCGCCCTGCACCACATGTGTTTATGAGGTCGGCGTTGTGATTGAGAGCAAGGTCAAAGGGACACGAGGGAGACTAGGGAGAGCGTTGAACCAACGGGGGGATGGGATTGGGACAGGGTGGTGGGTTGGGTGGTGGCGGAGGGGGGGGTGCTGCTATGCCCAAGGCCATACCCACGCAGACGGACACCATATTGAAATTAGCAAATGGACTGCATAGGAGTGTGTCGCTCGCTGCCCCATTTGCGGCAGCCCCCCCCCCCCCTCCTCCTCGGAGTGATATACAGACACTGTCTGACGGAGGGGGACATCACCATTTCAAGGGACATTGGGGTTGGGGAGGACGTGGCTATAAGCCTCCCCGTTCCCCCTCCCCCCAGTCCTAAAATAAAACGGATCCTCTTCCCGGGTGGGGTTTTGGCGCGTACACATGCGGCGGGCGCCCCGCGTCGAAAGGAGAGACGATCTCCTGGTTGAAGACGCGGCGCGTCCGTCCACGGTCGTGTCGCAAGCTTGTAGATCTGCTCTTTTTTTGTATTATTTTTCTTTTTTTAGACGTCGTGACAGACACACCGCGCTACGGCGGGACATAAACGAAGCGGATATTTATTTACAGCGTGTTTTGCACTCATCCCATAACACAGTAAATTACCTGCATGGTCAAGGCTCCTCTCTGCAAGGCAAGGAGAGGGGAAAAGGACATAAAGCATGTGATCTATACGATATTTAATTCAGGAATCACATATGATCTGTCAATTTCCATATATCACACTTTATGAGTCATATTTTAAATACAAAATCACGTTTATGAATATAAATGTGTGAATTACGAGCGGTCATATGTGTTATATGGTGTACAATATGTCTATAGGCTCCAGACGGAGTGTCTTGCCAATATTTATGAGATTTTCTGTATCTCGTAAGAGGATAAAAGGATGGGGTGATTTCCTCTCTGGGGGTTTTTTCGCTGGTTGATCACGCCTCCATCGCTCACGTCGCACCGCGCGGCCTTATCCAGCAGCCATGTTTGACGCCCTTTTGCCTTCTAAAAATGCAAATGCGTGCGGTATGAAGTGCACGCTCGCAATCGTAATCCATTTTAATTTTCACTTCAAATCGTTCAAATCAAATCATTTGTTTTAATGCTTTGCTCAGTTTATGTCTGCCTTCGTATTAGCGGAAGCAAACCTAAACGTACGGTAGTATACTTGAGTAAATGTACTCGGTTGCTTTCCACCTGCGAGTTCCATCCCATAACCGCTTAAGGGGGAATTCCACCCATTTTCAACATTTTCCGATGTCATTAATATACCCTGGAGATGTTGTGTTGAAATAATTAAACATGTCCACACACATACGATCTGTATGACATAGTAAAATGTTTCAAAATGGGCGGAATTCCCCTTTAATTAAACCCTGTAAACAAGCCCACGACACATTGGGCTACAACGTGTTGTGAGCTTGCCATAAATCTGCTGTTTTCGGCAGAAGCTTTCCCCTACAATAACTGAAAACAGAAAAGACACTAACACAGAGCCCTGAGGGATTCCGCTCAACCAGGTATCCTAATGTGTGTGAATTCTAAGGTCAGAGAAGTAGGCTTTATAGACGGGAGGCTTGTGTGTGTGTGTGTGTGTGTGTGTGTGTGTGTGTGTGTGTGTGTGTGTGTGTGTGTGTGTGTGTGTGTGTGTGTGTGTGCGTGTGCGTCCGTGCTCGATCTGGATGTGTGTGTGGTTGTGTGTGCGCATGCAGAGAATGTGTGTGCACGTGCGTGCTCTGTCAGCGTGCGTGTTGTGTGTGTGCGTGCACACAGAGAATTCCGGCAGAGGGAATTCTCCCGGGATGGGACCTGGTCTCTCCCTGCTGGCTGAAACAGGCAGGGGCCCTCCTCCATTACGCCAAACAAGTGCATTTGCTTTAAGGCCAGTGGAGATTTCTAACCTTTGGTTGACATGTGGAAAAGGTCATCATCCGTGGCTTCTTCACACCAGAGTCGACTCTGACCATTTTCCTCCCCGCCCCTGCGTGTTGGGCAGTGAGAGGCACGCCGAAATCACTTCCACGCGTGTTTCCAACAAACACGCATTCATGCATGTGTACATCGCAAACGCATTAGTGTGGCTGTAACTCTGAGACAGTACAAAATGTAACCAAAGCGACCTTTATGCTTTTGAGTGAAGTATACTAGAATAGTATTTACGTCTCAATGCCAATTATTACTATTTTAAAGAAGTGAGAAATGCTATCCTTGTCTTTTATAAAACAAAAACAAACAAAAACAAAAACAAAACATACAAACAAACAAGAAATGGAGAAATATACTTATGTTTGACTACAATAGTGCAGTGGTTTTCAAACTTTTTGGCACCAGGACCCACTATTTCTTCAGCATTTGAGCCACGGACCACCATGTGAGGACATTTCAGCCCCAAAGACCCCCAAAAACTAAAGATTTATTTAGTTTTTGTCCACAATTCCAGGCAAAACAGTTAAATATACATCAAAACCCATTCTTCTACATTCTCTAGTTGTGTAGACTTGGGCTAATTTACATGAATATGATGAATGATGATGAATATTTTAACTCTTGAGAGTGTAAACATGAAACCAAATGGACCCGCAAGGGTCCATTTGGTTTCATTTTTACGCTATTAAAGAGTTACATCTGGTTAACCAACTTTCCATTTAGCTGGGGACCACCTGGAATCCTCTCAGGGACCACTGGTGGACCCCGGACCACCTGTTGATCCATTGTGTGTTTTTGAGTGGTGATAACAGCTCCAACATTTGGCTTTGTGCGCGTATGTCTGTCCACCCCAAACCAGAATGTGTAGGTGTATTCCTCTCACGCCTTGTGACATCATGTTGTTGTTGTGTTTTTCATGTCTACAGGCTCCCATCCAGGGATTGATTTGGCGTTTGGATCCTCATATGATCCTGCTGACGTCACCCCCGGGCAAAGGTATGATACAACAATGATACAGTATGATACAATAATAGGTTCAAGTTAGCACATTTCATGAAACTTACTAAATGGGGAAAACATTGTTTAATTTAATCCTATGTATTTACACACAAATCGGGTGCAGGACCAATGAGGCAATCATGGAGGTAAGGCCTGCACACCAGTGTTTTGGCAAAAAAAAAAAAAAAAAAAAAAAAAAAAAAAAAAATATATATATATATATATATATATATATATATATATATATATATATATATATATATATATATATATATATATATATATATATATATATATATATATATATATATATAGTTTATTAGGAAAAAAAGACAATGTTTCTCTCTCAATAGACCTTCATCAAGTCAGTACATAAAAAATATTTAGTCAGCATTGTGAAAGGCATGATGTGTCAAGAGACATGGGGCGCGATTTTCCTTCCACCCCTTGTCCCTAACGTTATGCGATACCCGCAGCGAATTCCCTTATTGCTATTTTGGTCACCTTTTCTCTTCCCTTAGCCACTATTCTTTATGCCGACACCGTTATTTGTGGCTGGAGGTGTGGTCATGGGCGTGTTTGTTGCGCAGTCCCTTAAGTTGCTAATTTCGTCAAATAGATTTGGGAACTAGATAAGGCCAGCTCAGACCACCCGTTAACCGATACGCGAAGGCAGAGCCACATGCGCACAGTGCGTGCGTCTGTGCGCCTTTGGAGATGTCCACGACTCCACGTGGAAAGGCGCCAGTTCAATTCATCTCCTTATTTATGGATTGTGTTATAAACAGCTGCAGATTGCCTGCTGTCAGTCACTTCCTTGTGTTCAGGTAATGTACAGTATATAATATAATTAAATACATTAATTAACTTGTGACGCAATGCTGTAAATTGCAAAAAAAACTCTGGAATTCGCGGCAAAAAAGACCTTTTTTGATCATTGATTTCTCGGCCAATTCTGGACCATTTTTTACATTTCAAAGTGCAGCGTGACGGGAAAAGCCTCCTCTCTCAGATGCTGTATAGAATATGTGGGTAGGTCTTCTCTATGATCCCGCATCGAGCAAAATGTAAGTGTCGGGGATTTGGTGGACCGTTTCCACCAAAATCCCGACACTTACATTTTGCTAGATCCCGCATCGTAGAGAAGACCTACCCACATATACTATACAGCATCTGAGAGAGGAGGCTTTTCCCGTCACGCTGCACTTTGAAATGTAAAAAATGGTCCAGAATTGGCCGAGAAATCAATGATCAAAAAAAACGTTTTTTTGCCGCGAATTGCCTTTTACTTTATAACTTTTTTGCAATTTACTTTATAACATTTCGCAGACTTGGGATAAATGCACGCCACATACAGCAAAAAAAACATGGAACATGTTTTTTCAACATAACATGTTGAATGGTAAGAAATGATTGAGAATTGTTTGAAAATGAGAGCATGATCTTTGAGAATAGGCGTCTGTCCTAAGCCCGCAGCCAGGCTGCGTGCTTCGGAGGGTCAGACATAGCAGTAGGGATAAGGGAAATAGATAAGGGATGAATTAAAGGGAATGGCAAGACCAACACGGATTGGATGAAAGCTAAAAACGCCCAAACCACACCTATGCATAATTTAACGGGTATAGGAGGTGTTTAAGGGAGATGGCATGGTTACGAAATTAGCGACTTTAGTGTGGGAACGCCTCTTCCCCAATGCTATGTGCGTTAATTGCGCATAAGGGCTAATGTAACCAAAATCGGGCCCATGATGTGTCAAAACAGACTTTTGAAGGGAGAGGAGGCCCTAAAATGACACTAACATTAAGCCACACAGTTACAACTGTACTGCGTAAAAGGCATAATTAATGCTTGCATATCTGCTACTTTGGGCAATGTTTGAATGTTAGAAACATTTAGATATTGTGTAAGCATTTAATCCTGATGATGATGATGATGTTATGGCCAAAAATTGCTTCATGCTCCTGTGGGTTTTACAAGGTTCAACCAATGAAAAGTATTAACAAGCACTTGTGACTAAGGATCCATTGTTTTTTGTTCTTTTCTGAAAAGCAAAGCTATCGGACATAAAACGCTTCCACTCGACAGCGGCGCTATGTAAACGTTACCTGCTAACCAATGGATACGCCTTCCTTTGGAACACAAACGTTTCATCTGTAACAATCACACGGGCGCTCTCAAATCGCCACATAATTCAACACATGGCTCGCATCGGCGGTAATATCGCCCGCAATTGCGTTAAACGCCTTGTGAAGTGAGCCCCGCCGCCCGTGCTCCACCGTGAGGGTTTTTCTGCGTTTGATGGACATATCCATGCTTATCACACTTCCTTATCTCCCTTCATTATTTCCAAACCAGTGGCTAAATTGGAAAAGCCCATAAGAACGTGTGAATACATGGCAGAGGCCATAAAACAGTGGGAGAGGAGCTCCCCCGCGCTTCCGCGGACGGCGCTTTATTTTTTTTTCTCCGGCAGAGGAAGATACATTCGGCAGATAGTTGGAAATATTTCGGCTCCCCCACAGCCTCATATCGGAGAGCAGCACAGATAGAGATACAGTTGAGCAAATAAATCTCAAATGAGGGAACAAAGCCCTTCATGTGCAGTTATCTTGTGTGTGTGTGTGTGTGTGTGTGTGTGTGTGCGCGCGCGTGTGCGTGTGCGTGTGTCTGTGTGTGCGCATATGCATTGCAATATACTATATGTTTTTTGAATGTGTGTGCCTTGTAAGTATGCTACTGTGTATACTGTAGGTGTAGGCAATAGGTTGATGCCAGTCAATAACTGTACAGATGAGAGCAAATAGTAACTGTTATTTCTACTAATATTACTAGTAGCAACTTTAATTTGACCTAAAAAAAGTGCCATGAACAGCAAACTATTATTACAGTCAGACGTACAAAGCCAATGAAACATAAACAAACATAACGAAAGATCATGTGTGTGTCCTCCCTATATTAAGAAAAAAAATTGTAAAGTGGGTGACTCTTCTGACTAAAAAGAGTTTTGTTGTACTCCTTTTTTGCAGTTGGGGTGGTGCCAAAGTAATATAAAATTAATATGTTACATATTACTCTAAAGGGCTAATATTAATATATTACACTCCTATATAATATTGCCGAACATTGACAAACACACAGCGCTTGTGCGTGTGTGGCATTGAATTGACTTGGAAATTTACCAAAAAAAAAAAGAAACAACTTTTTCCCAGGTAACTTCACTGCAGTGTAATTGTCCGCAGTGCCGGTGGGAGAGCTTGGCACGATTTCTTTCCCCCAATCTGCGGTTCGGCGGTGCGCTTCTTCTCCTCCCCGAGTCGCTTGGGACCACTTTTCAGGGGGATTTTGTGGATCACTTAATTCCTAAACTGCTGATGATCAGCTGAAATGACGGAGCGGGGCGTTCAGCTAGCTCGCCCACGGATGGCGAGAATGACCTATGCCGCACCTTGTCCCAGAAGCCCGTATCAGCACACAACACGCCGTCCGCGGATGTCACTTCTGAAATACAGGAGCCGATATGAGCTCTTCCCCCCCCTCACTCCCCCGCCACTGTTGTGTCGGCTCGGTTTGCGGGACGTCATCCATCTGTTATATTTCCCACTGTTACTTTTCCCAAGATGTTTCCCCCGGATACCGCCTCTTCTCGTAGATCGCTCCCTTTCCTTACTTTTAACGACCATTGTTTTCGCTAAACGTGATTCTTGCATAATGATCCAGGAGGAAACTGTAACCATAGTAATTTGACAATGTGGGATGGCGGTCCCGCCGATGCCCATTAGGTCTTTTTTAGGGCGGCGACTCGTCCATGCATTAAGTGGAGAGTGGGAGGGGGGGGGGGGGTTAGGCATGTAACCTGATAAATGCACTTAAAACAGCGAAATCTCAGATGGAGCACCGCGGGCCGTCTGCCTGCCAGGCAGTTTGACAGTCTATTGATCTGCCAACCAGCGTCCTGTTCTGTCCTGGCCTGTCCTGGTCCGGCACGGCACGGGTCAGAGCTGTAAACCTCATGGTAGAGCCTGCCTGGCCTACCGATGCCAGATCATATAGGTCAGGAGAGTTACTGAGTGCAATAGCAAGCCTACATCAGTGTTAATAGTAGCATTTATCAGTATAGAGCGCCGCAGCCCTGATCCTTCCTGATTCCAGAAGAGAATCCTAGATTACTTTTTCTCCTAGACTTTCACAAATGAGGACGAATACACCACAGACAAAGCTAACGTCAGTCATGACAAATGTCCTTAGTCGTGACAAATTGTAACGATAACAATCAAATAGTCAAATCATTTGTAAGAAGAAAAACTAAACAAAAAGTGTTGCAGTTTTTTCTTCTTACTAATTATTAGAGTAGTCGTCATGATTTGTCACAATTCCAGGTGGCTTTGTCCGTGGCGTAAATATATTTCTATAAATCTCTTCAATTATGAACAGGGTTTCACTTCTGGAAACAGCTACTCCGACGTCAGTGCGGAGCTCTATTGTAAAAAAAAAAAAAAAAAAAAAGAAGAAGAAGAAGAAAAAAATAACATGTGGTGTGGTGCGACACAAGCTATATTACCTATTTTCTAATAATACTAATACTGATTGATAATACTTCCAACTTCTGGAATGGACATGACTGGATGAAGCAGGGGTGGGTGGAGATTGGCAGTGGCGTAAAACTGGTACATTGAGTAGATTCAGCGTGAGATGACATGGACCTGACAGCTGACACTTATAATTCTGTCATATACAGTACTGCAGGCTATGATGCTGACACGCGCGCGCGCACACACACACACACACACACACACACACACACACACACACACACACACATACACACACACACACACACACACACACACTACACTGTAAAACCCTGAGTGGAACTCATCACCTTTTTGCAGCATCATCTCCGTTTCCTCACTGTCCTGCATGAATCCAAACCACTGTCAAGTGACACACAAACGTGAAAATAGCAAAACGTGTCACAATGAATATCGTAATTTTGATATCAAATTTTATATTGATATTCTTCCTTTACAGTGGAAGTCTATATGGGAGCATCGTAACTGTCTCTCCAATTAAAGGCAGTCAGTCACATTGTCAGTATAGCACTAACTGGCTAATTCAGCCTTTAAACTTGAGAAGCCAGACGTATTAAGAGTGTGCAACTATAACCAAATGGACCCTTCATAGTTTGATACTTTTAGAGTTGAATTAACACTGAGGATTTTAGTGGGAATAGACTTTTTAGAATTAGTGATGTTTCCGGTAAAACCACCCAAAAAGCTGTATTGGCTATGCCATTCTTTGATTGATTGATTATGATTTGTATTAACAGCTAGGAGATTTACAGTACAATTCAAGCACAACTCAATACAAGACTTGATTAACAGCTTGGAGTCCAACTTGGATTCCATTCCAGCACCACGTGATTTATTTTACTGCAACATTTTGTTAATCAGTTGATGTGTGCATGACTGTTCCACACTCCTCCTGTTTACGTTATGATTGTACTAACTTCCTAGATCTGTGCTTGTCAAACTTTCAAGGACCACTATAACACTATAACAAGTGGAACTGGGTCAGTTGGGTCCATTTGGTTCCCTTACATCCACCCTACTTTATCGGAGTCACAGATCCTCTATGGGTCCGTTAAAGGGGGCTTCCACCCATTTTCAAAATTTTCCTGAGAGCGTACAAATGTGAACCAAATGGACCTGCAAGGGTCCATTTGGTTCACACTTGGTTCACATTTGTACACTCTCCAATTGTACACTCAGAAAAAAAGGTCTTAAATGAAAAATCATTAACATGGTGAAACACAACCTTCACTTCCATAAAGACAGAATGGGGTGGGCTTTTTTTTTTATCATGTCCACACAACATCTCTGAAAATGGGTGGAATTCCCCTTCAAGAATGGCGTCTAGAAACACTGAGGGTCTCCCTGGCCTGGTCCTCACTTTGAGAACCTTCGTCCTCGATCGTTTTTTATATTACACACTGTCTGGTATTGGACTGTCCAGGGACCACCAGTGGTCCTTGAGAGGGTTCCAAATGGACCCTTGCGGGTCCATTTGGTTTCATTTTTACACTTTCAAGAGTTAAAATATTCAACATGCGAATTAGCCCAAGTCTACACAACTAGAGAATATAGAAGATCATTTTGATCTGTATGTTTGACTGTTCGGTTTCCCCAAATCCAGCCTGGAATTGTGGACAAAAGCAAAATAAAATAAAATAAAAAATGTCATCATATGGTGGTCCTCCGTGACTGAAATGTCTGAATAAATGCTGGTCCCTGGTATGAAAAAAAGGTTGAAAACCCCTGCTTTAGAGGGTGTCTCTCTGCTATAAGGCAGCAGCCCTGTCTGCAGTCCTCCTGGTGCGTGTGAGATGGTGCCGTGATGTAAGGTTTCTGTCTGGGATGTTGATAGCCTCAGGGTTGTGAAAGTGCCCGGCCGCCTGTTATTGAATAGTAATAGGCTTGTCAGGCCCGGTACCTCCAATTTCACAAATGGAGCAATAAATACACATAACGAAATCATTGGGAACAATAAGAATTCCTCTAAAAAGAGCCGGTAAGTGTCTGAAAAACACAAGGAGCCGGAGGGTGGATGTAACATGTCCCATTTGGGGGGGGGGGGGGCATGTTGGAGGGGAAGAGGGGAAAGAGAAAATGGTATGGGGGTGGCTTCATCGCCCATGTCGCTTCGCACCACGGGCAATGAAGCCACACCCATACCATTTTTGGTTACAGGACTTTTATTAGGCAAGTAAAGCATCAATAATAACATCAGTTGTTGTTTAAGTTGCAACAGACACGCAGCATGCATGAAGCTAAAGGTCTGACTCAGAGAGTTTTCTGTTTTCAATGATGAATTGCTGTTGGTTTAGTGGTGAAACGATTGTAGTTAGTTAGTAGCAGTAGTAGTGTTTCAAATCATTTTGCACTTTAATTCGAAATATCTTGGGTTGTTTTGCATGGCATCGTGTTTGGGGGGGCAGACTGGGTATTTAGGGGGGGCACTGCCCCCCCATGCCCATGCTTAGATCCGCCCCTGGTCGGTGGGTCAGAAAGGGAGAGAGAGAGGGAGATGCAGATAAAGGGAGGGAGAGAGAGAGAGGGACAGGGACATGGGTAGAGAAAGAGTGGAATGGAGAGAGGTAGAGAGAGGAATGAAGAGGGGTAAAGAGTGTGATAGAGAGATGACGAGAGACATAGAGAGAGAGGGGGAGAGGGGTGGGGTGGGGTGGAAAGAGTGCATGGTGGCCCATGCTTCATTTCTGTGCCACAAGCTCTCCTGGGCATTTGCGCGCTCCGTTTTCAACCTAAGTGTAATATGAGCCCCTGGGTTGATACAAAGTGTATGCAGCAGCTCAGTTCAAACCCAATCACTCACCCTGACGCATAATCCACCCCCCACCCCCACCACCATCTCCACCACCACCTCAGCCTGCCTGCACACCCCCACCACCACCACCACCACAACCATCATCATCAACGCTGCTTTGAGAATAATGAAACACACTTAAGCAACACACAGCCAGTCATACAGCCCCTGCGACCGTCGCCGCATTCTGATGAGACTGGCGGGCGGACGGGCGGCGGCGCGCGTCGTAAACTCTCTAATGAAGGCTGTTTTGACTTGTCAGACGCTCCTGACTTGGAGATGAATGATGGCCTTGTTACTATATCAATGAAGATGGTATTGATGGAAATATCTGCTGCCGGCCGGATGATTTGCGCGCGTAAAAGAGCAGGACATCGCTTTAGCAATCCAATCCAGCGGGCCATTACATATATAATATATGCACGCTCGTATACTATGGTTATACGCCCTATATAATGTATGTATTGTGAGCATACTTAAGGGCCCCTTCGAACATCACGCTGATTGTCTGCCGCGAACGCCTCAGTTTCTTTTCTTGCCGCGACTTCAGTCTCCTCGTCTCGGGGCCTTTTGTAGAAGCGTTGTTTCCCCCACGCGGAGGATTATTACAATTAATTGCTTCGCGAGACGTTATTACAAAGAGGGGAAATTGCCTCGCTATAATTACGCGAGAGAGAGGAATACTTTAAACTCCCAGGAATCTCGGCTTCCTGAAATAATGGATCCGGAGCCGCTCGAAGCCCTCCCCACCCCCACCGGTCACCCACCCACCCACCCACCCATCCAACCCCATCCACCCACCCACCCAGCCAGCCAGCCAGCCACCTCCATCAACGTTAGCGTGTCTGTCTGCCTGTTTCCTGTGACGGATCCATTTTCAACAGCTCGCTCCCTCCATCCCCCTGGCCCTGCAGTCAGAGAGGCCGAGGGGCTACGCCGCTGGTGGCTAGTAGGGTAATATACAGTATGTATGGGACCAGGCGACAGCCGCGACTTCCATCTTCTGGGTCTGCCGTCACCCTTCACTCTGTCACTGGGTGTATCATTGTGTAACTGGTGAAATGCTTATAGTTAATTTGTGTCTGTGTGCGTGTGTGTGTGCGTGCGTGTGTGCGTGTGTGTGTGCTTGTTGTTTCACTGGCCACCGGTTCTGAATAGTAAATAAAAAGTATATTGAGGTGGAAATATTGGGCTAAAGGTAAGGTTGCCTGCCATGTGTTTTTATTGGGCTTATTGTAAATCAGCTCAATTAAAACCATCTGCCACTTTGAAAATGTAACTACACAGTCAAAACCTAAATGTTAATTTGATTGTCCCTGTCTATATGCCATCCTTTATCCATTTATACAATGGATAAATGGAAATGTGTAGATCGAGACAAAATCCAGTTGTAAAAAAATAGGCCTGCACGGGTCCATTTTTATGTCTGATAGAACGCAGGCAGTGGCACATTTTTATTCCATGTTGTCACCTCCAACATGTTTTACTCGCACTGATGAAACGTGATGGATAAAGCAATATCCTGCAACAGATCGTAAAAGACGAATCTTGAGAGTTTAAGTGATATAATGAATGAATCACAGAGTTCATGGAGTATTTAATTCATTGTTCCTTTACCTTTGTTTGTAAATCAAAAACATAAAAGTTACACACATTGGTGATTCAAACGATCAGAGATATCAATGTACACCGTTGCCAAATGATATAGTAATTCACACCATAAATACTCATATCACCGAAGCAGGAAATCGCGTTCCTGCCCCCTGGTCTGTATTCTGTCATTGAGGGACGAGTTCTGACACACTGATGGTCTTAAAAAAAAAACTAAAAAAGACATTCCCGCTTTAGGAACCATCAAATGGGTGTCAGAGACACCCCACTAACGGCCAAATCATAGGGTCAACTTTGATACATGCTCTTCACGAAACAGACACATTAAGTGTGATGCGTAACTTTATCGTCAACGTCGTCTTACAACAGTTTTCGCAGGCCAAAAACCAGGCGATCCACACGCCCGCACATCGCCAAGAGCTTACAAGCACCACAACCTTGGGTGATAGGTTTCTTTTTGGAGTGCGGTGCCATTGTACAAAGAAGTTTAACTCAGCCTTGTGGAGAGAAAACAAGTGACTACATTTACAAATGTCTTGGATTAAAAACTAAGATGTCTCGGGTACAGTAATTGCCAGGATAGTTGGAGAAACATGTTGAGTTTGAACGTGAAGAGTTGGAGAAACATTGACAGTCGTGACGATAATGAGGTAGTAGTCAGCAGGACGCTGCATACTTTATTTTCAACTGTATTTTTTTTAGGCAACCTACTGTAGACGGTCCAGTACTGACGCAAGATATATTTACATATTTATTCAGAAACAGCTTGTTAACGTATAAGACATGTTCTTAACCAGTATGGTACACACAGTGACATTATTATTGCAAAGTAAAAATAGTAAAAGGGAGATGATGAGTTGATTTCCGCTTGTTGTGAATTCTTCCGGGTGTCACCTTGAGCCACTATACAGTAGAAATGGTGGCTGACGGTTCCTTTATAGAGTGTTTATTTTTCTTTTTTGCAAGGATGTACATCGCATTTTCTTCAAACAGTAGCCGACAAGATACAGTACATATGCATTTTGGATTTGAGGGTTTTCGAGCATGTCCCAAGTCTAAGTAAAAGCATGCGCGTGGCATGATTTCAGTCAGAATTGGTCCCTGTCGTATTCACAGTAAAACTCTTAAAGCGTCAATTTAACTCTACCCTCTATAGTGGAGCCTGTTACATTACCTGCTAATTCATACTCCGCCGTACGACCATGCCTTAACAGAAAGAACATTTGACAACATTTTAAGGTAAATGTTTTTTCTACCCCCCCCCCCCCCCCCCCCCCCAAAAAAAAAAAAAAAAATCTTCCATATCCAAATAAATGTCAGTTAAATGTCACGGCCGTACGACGAGGTATAAAGTGGAGAGTGGACAGACAGCATATAAGTGGACAGTGGCGAGTTCATTCGGGATGGTGAGGTGCTGGGGTGTTTGCGTAGTCTGTGTACTAGTCATCCTCTCTTTAAGTGGCCAATCGGGGGCTGTAGTTAAACCGCGGGTCCCCGGGCCTTTCTTTCTTTTTTTTTTTCTTTTTGGATTTTGCGTTGGCCAACGATTCCGCGAGTATACATTATGGCAGCAACTGTACCCTTCTGCTATGTCAGGGATTCCTTTGATCACAGTATCATATTGTTGTGACAGCGCCACAGTTTATCACATCACATAAATTACCCGGGTAGCACGAGGATCCCGCTCCCAGCACATTCCGTCTCACGCGGAGAGGAGGAGCGGCGTGGCTCGGCTGGACTTAATTATACTACTTGTCCCTATATCCAGCACCGCAAGAAGTCGCGCTATACACACACATACACACACACGGGAGTGGGGTGGGGTGGGGGAGATCTCTCTCCAGAGATCACACCTTTTGTGCCGACCGGCGCCGCGGGACCGCCGCTAGCCTTTCGGAGCATGCTGACACTTCTCTGCCGGCTCCTAGGGAGGGGCACAGGGGGTCCTTAGCTGTCCTTACAGATGCCTGACTGCCCTGCGGGGGCCAACGGGAAGGGAGGGGGGGGGGGGGGGTGTCGTCGCTGTGCATGGCAGGCTACCGTGTCGACAACGGGGGTCAAGCAGTGTTTCCATGTGCCTGCCTGGACTCCTAGAACGGCGGTTGGACGCCTCAAGACAACAACCATCCCTGTCCTCGTGGCTAAAAATAGCCCCGGTGTGTGAACTGTGAAGTGCTGTCACTTCAACCCCGCACCTGCCACTTACCTCCGTACGGATGAAGCGACCCTCTATAAATGGAGGCACGGCTATTAAAAGATGGCAGCCGTCTAAAATGGCGAGAGCAGATGCCGGGCACCTTGCATCCCCGTGTGCGGGATGACTCTGCCACCGGCTTAAAGGGACCCGAAAATAGTATGCGTTTGAAATATGGGCCTCTGATTGTTTGAACATGGCATCTCTTGGACGTCTGCCACTCGGGCATAAATCCTTTGATACCGGCCGCTCCGAAACACCACTGATCATCTTTCACTGGGAGCCCGAATCAGGTCACCCGCCCCCCGTTCGGCTCACCGAAAAGGGAGCAATTTCCATGGGCTTAAAACAGTGACCAAATTTGGGGTCCGAGGGTGGAGGTTTAGAACAACACGTACGCCACCAACAACAATAAGCACTATGAGGAACAAGCGGCGGTGTTGCTGCGTGTGTGTGTGTGTGTGTCTGCGCGCGCTTCCTTCTGCCTGGATATAGGACATGGACACACACACACACACATGCACATACGCACATACATGGAAGAGGACGTGGTCTTCCATCGGCAGCCAGCAGCATAGAAAAGCAGAGGACGGAAGAATAGGAGTTTAAGCACTGCTCGCTCACAGCTCCCTTTTATTGCTGTGTTACTACAGAATAAGACATCTGACTACTGTACCTGCTGCCTATGCTAGTTTGGTTAAACATGGGACCAGTTAGGCTTAAATACGGCAATCCATAACTTTGGTCTGTGAATGAAAGTGTTATTTTGACAGTGCGTTGTTGTAGGGGGTCTATTGGGTCTTCTATTCACGAAATGTACAGTATATATTCTGTGGTTGCGTGTCAGAGCACTTCCGGTTGACAAGTGTTATTGCACAAAGATCATAACGCAGTAGTGTATGTCCTCCACCCCAATCCTCTAGTCCAGTGGTTCTCAAGCTGTTTTGGGCTTCAGTACAATACCCCCTTTTCTGGATTTTTGTGTAAATGAATTTCTTGTGTAAATGAATGCCTGCCTTTGCAAACTCAAAACGCGTTGCATAATTGCATATCTGTTTATTTTTTGTCACTTTTGAATTTGATTCCTGAAGCATCCACTCGATGCTGTGGATGAACGATTATTCCATCTTTTGGTGAATATATTGAGGAATATAGCATTACAAATAAGAAAGAGAAGAGAGACTTTTCCACTTTCTCTCGCATACTAAGGCAGGGGTTTGCGACCCTTTATGTCAAAAGAGCCAATTGGGGCCAATAACACAAATTAAAAAATACATCTGGAGCCGCAAATATATTTGAGTCTTGTAATGAAGTCAGCACTGGCCATATGTGATGCTTCCTAATTATTTTTGCAGACTGATTTTTGTTGACAAAAGGTTGAGACTTTGTGTTTACTAGGGAGCCACTAAGGAGGGCTAAGCGAGCCACATGTAAGCACCAGTTGCAGACCCCTGCTCTAAGGGTACTACACGTAGCCCCATTTTGAGAACCACTTCTCTAGCCCAGCAGTAGACATTTGGGGGCACTCACATGGGGTCGACCAGGTTGGGGGTCCCAATTTATCCAGGCATGGGGGAAATTAAAGTTATGGATTGCAGCGTTAAATTTTTACTCCATCGCATGCAGTCGTCGCAAAAAACAACCGATCTACAAGCTCGTCTAGTCCGCCGAGCGCCAACTGCGCTGCGATGGAGTAGTACTGAGGCTTTAAGTCTTCCTGTCTGGAACAGATGACTGGCTCACTGCTCTGGAGAGGTATATTCAAGGACATTTAGATCAATAGGTTTCACATTTAGGTAACAGTTCGTGTTAGTTTTTTTTCCCTTTTCCTGGAGGAGAAAACAAAAATCAAAACAAAACAAAAATAAAAACGGCCACCAGACTTATTTTGAACTGTACACTCAAGGTCTTCTTCTTTCCATAATAAATATATACAGTACATTTTTCCTGGTCAAGTCCAGGCAACAACAACAACAGAAAAAAAAACAATCGCGCGGGACAAAGTGAGTGTGGTTTTTTTTTGTTCATTTTTTAGTTTTTTTGCTCGTTGACACTTCTTTGTTATCTTCAGAACAAATATATACGGAATCCCCACTTTTTTTGAGAACTCTCAGAAGAAAAGGAGCCCTGCGCTATTCTGATGAGTTAGGAGCCAGAGCAGCAACTATTATTTAGTTGAAGACATTTTGCGAAGGGCTGAGGAGGCGTCCATCATTTTTTACAGCATGACCACAGACCATTAAACATCCAAAAAAACAAAACAAAACAAAAAAAGAATTATTACTGTACATAGTATTTCTTATATATTTTAAATTAATCTGCATCATTTTTATATTTATACTAATAACCAAGTTTTGCATTTCTTGTTTAATTTTTTTTTTGTGTTTGTTTGTTTTAGTTTTTAATAATAACGTCCGGGTGGCGGGCGCCTGGGCGGTGGTGGGTGGGTAGATGGACTCATAAGAATGAGAGAGGCGAGTCTCTGAATGTCCTGGACCCCTCTCTGCCCCCCTCCGCTCCACTCACACACACACACACACACAGCCTCCAGTTCCAGTCACTCTGTGTGTGTGTAATCACCAACGTTTTTCTTTTCTTGCCGTGGAACGGTTGGTGGTGGTGGTGGTGGTGGTGGTGTTGAGGTGTAACTGGGGGCGAGTCACCCCATACCCCCCACCCCCCCTCCTCTTCCGGATCAGACCTTGGCCTCCAGCATCTCCAGGAAGAGTTTGTGCATGGGCACCTTGCCCTGCACCTTGATGCTGTAGAAGTGCTGCACGGCCTTGGTGGCCGTCTGCCGCAGCAGGGGCAGGGTCATGAGCAGCTTGCCCGCCCGCCGCGGGTCCTCCTGGTGCTGGCTGCCCTCGTAGTCCTGCAAGGCCTCGTGGAGGGCGTCCTGGAGCTTCTGGACCGCCTCCATGTCCTCTATGTGCATGGAGTCTGGAGGGGAAGAGGAGGAGGTGTTAGCACTTTGACTGCATAACCACCACTTTCATCAGCTTTTTTTTAAACCCGCGGTTCCTGACTTTTTGTGACCACTAGGGGTGCCGAGTGATTTACCAATAGCCACTTTACCATTAACCCTAGAATAAAGCAGTTAAAGTGTTAAAAAAATCATGTCCAATTTGGATTTCTTTGTAAGATAAAATACAGATGTGCAAGCTCATGTTATTTTCACTCTTGAGGAAAAAAATAATCATCTTTAATCCAGTTTGACTTGAGAACTGATTCTACAAATGTCATTTTTTTTTCTTTTCCTCAATATTTCATGTCAATGACACCCAGAATCTGTTAATGGCCGCTGACCCCCATCTGAGTCCCAGGGACTCCCCGGAAGCAAAATATTTGAATTAATAAAAATGTTCAGTGTCAACAGAATATTCCAAGATTTTGCGCCACATTTTCACGATTTTTCCCCCAAAATAGCAGACCTATACAAACTCGAGCTTGTAGGTCTGCTAAAGTACAACGTAATGCTGGGACACACTAAAAGGCATTTCCACCAAACATGGGTTAATCACGTGGTCAAAATAGTCATGTCAGGTTGAATGTGATCTAAAACAGTGTGTACTGCAATACTGGATTACAAATTCACAGTCAGGTTGGTTAAAAACACACACACACAAAACGTAAAATATCACTTGGGGAGAAATCGGGTCCCAAAAGTTGCGGACGTGCAGTATAATGTAGCGGGAATTAAATGGAACATGTTTTTTTTTTTCCTTTTGTCCTGAAACAAAATTAAATCTCATGACTCGATCGACCTTCAGTTGTCTGTGGAGTCAGCTAGGGGACACATCTTAGCATAACTCAGATACCTGACAAGATATGAAGGATAATACTAGATGTAGAGAGATGTTCAAATGTTAAAAATAAAATGAAATAGTTTTGATTTTAGGGGCTGTTTTCCTCTGTAAATGGGGCTTAAGTGGTTAGGAAAGCGGAACATGGAGAGGTAATATCTTACTGCCTTTGATTATTTATTTTCCTTTTATTTCTCTGTCTGGTGAACTGGGTGGTGGGATATTCATGTGGCCTTTGACCAACGAGACTGAAAATCAATGTTATCCTCCAGCAACAATAGAATGAATAGAAGCCGCTCCCTGCTGAATGAGTACACATTAAACACCCCAGTGTTCCCAAGGACAGCTCCCACATAGATTGTTTTTCTTTAAAAAAAGAAAAGAAGAAAATTCTCCATTAGAGAATTGGATGGCATAAATAAGCTTCACAACACTTCCTTCCTATTAATGTCCTCCTCATTTCCTCTGAGGAAATCGTTTGTTGTCGACGACAGAAACCTCGTATCTCTGTATTTCAACTTTTTTTTTGTTTTTTTTTTTGGTTAATGAATTCATTAGTTTTCATTATTCTAACATATTTTTCAAATAACAAAAAAAAAAAAACCGATACAAGGTTTCCACCTGACAGGAATGAAAATGCTAAGCATCGGCGCGTCGAAGGAAAAAGAGAAGGCGCAACAGACAAACAAACAAACATCAACAACTAATATTTGGCGATGATATTATGAAGCTTATCTAGCTAGAAGATACATCAACAACAGATGCTGGTTGTGTTTGCATTGTATTTGTGTGTTACGCGTATTTACTAGTAAATATCGGAATTAATGTGTGCATTAAAAACTCTTGCAATTCAATCCACTGTCTGTCTCACGTTGCTATAATTCATTCATCAATTTAACTGTAGACACATAATTCAGTGAATACTGATTATCACTTTTTTTTTTACTCGGACACGTTTGTACTTTACTGTCTGTCTGTCTGTCTGTCTGTCTGTCTGTCTGTCTGTCTGTCTGTCTGTCTGTCTGTCTGTCTGTCTGTCTGTCTGTCTGTCTGTCTGTCTGTCTGTCTGTCTGTAGCCGGTTCCATTGGTGTTGGCTGCATTTAGATTAACTGAACACTGACGGTTTTATGACGATGATAATGATAGTTGCTGTATTGAATTGCTGTCCTGGTGGTAACATTGTTCTGCCACATTTTCACACTGTTCCTAACACTATACTGTACAGCAGTCGCCACTCATTTTCTCAATTTCCCTCCCTTCTCGGTCTCTCCTCACGTACACGCTTCCCGTCTCTCTCAGGGGTAGTCTGGGTGTGTGTGTGTGTGTGTGTGTGGGGGGGGGGGGGGGGGGGGGGGGGGGGGGGGGGGGGGGGGGGGGGGGGTTCTCTCACTGGTTAACCGGGTGTCTGGCACTCCAGAGGCGGCGTGTCATTGGCTGCCCGACTCCGTCTCACCTTGGCGCTCGCATATTTCACCACGCGGGACAATAAAAGGCAAAACAGATTTCAGACTTCGTCCCGAATTCATTGACTGGAACAACTGTATTCCCAAGACCTTGAGACATTTCTCACTCTGACGCTTTTTCAAATCCACAGCGGTAAAATGAAGTAGGTCGTTTTGGAAAGTGAATTGTGTGTGTGTGTGTGTGTGTGTGTGTGTGTGTGTGTGTGTGTGTGTGTGTGTGTGTGTGTGTGTGTGTGTGTGTGTGTGTGTGTGTGTGTGATAGAATAAAAGCTGTAGGGGGAGGTCTGTGGTGGTCCTGTCGAGCATGTGATGTGACATAATTATCTCCTCGCTGGTTTTCACAGCACTGGAACAGACAGAGTGACTGGTATGCAGAGCAATACAGTATACAGCACCACAGTGCGCGCACACACACACACACACACACACACACCGCTGTGTTGTCACGCCAACACCAGGGAACAGCGCAGTAGCACACGGGGAAAGCACGTATTTCTCGTTTGCGTCTTGATTAATGTGCGTGTGTGACATAAGCATAGGAGAATGTCAGGTCATGTTACACGCGTGCGCACGCATGCTCGCTTTGAACGCTGAAACTGAACTAAACTGAGTGTGTGTGTGTGTGTGTGTGTGTGTGTGTGTGTGTGTGTGTGTGTGTGTGTGAGAGAGAATGTGTGTGTGGCAAGAGACAAGAGAAAGACAAATATAAAGGAAAGGCGCACAGAGACAGCCCGTCGGTTTGTTAAGGCAAGCAAGAGAGAGAGAGAGATAGGGAGCGATCAGCTCCCTTTCCCAGTCTTTGGAGGGGGTGGGCTTAAAAAAAAAACAACTTTGAAGAAACAATTTCCTCGCAATCCATCAGCGGGCCCCGCGTCGATCCGATTGATAAACTGCTAATTACAAAATCAATCGCTATGAATTTTCACAGCTGTCAGACAGAGGGGCTCCCGGGAGAGCGATCTCAGAGGGACCTTGTTCTGGCGTTCCGGACTTGATCCTCTCTCTCCCTCTCTCCCCCCCTGAACCCCATCGCTCTCCTCCTGCCTGTCTCGCATCCCCCCCATCCCCCCCGCCTCCCCCTCCAAAGCTCTGCCGTCTGAAAGCAAAGCCCCACCATCAGCATTTTCATTTTTCAGCCGGGGACAAAAAAAGAGAGAGAGAGAGAGAAAGCGTCGGCGGTGACCCAGCCGCGCATTGATCAGAGAAGGGACAGGCCGTGCCTTCTCAAAAGCAGTCTGTCGATAGCCCACGTGCCGTCTCCGGCATTGGAACAAACGAGGCCTATCACTCCCTGATACCCATTCCATTCGACTTAACACATTTTATTGACAGCCCCCCGTGCTCTTAATGAAATGCTAAATTTATCTCCCCGTGGCTGCTGCTGCCGCTGCTGTGCCCCGAAGCTACCATGAGTGAGAGAGAAATACCACAACATGGAAGGCATTCAATTAAAAAAAGCTGACTTCCATCCATACGCTGCTGCCCTTATCTTCTTCTCCATCTCTGTGTCTCAGGCTCCCTATACCTAAAGGTTACTCTCAAAAACTCCTGGAAAAAAAAATCCAACAAAATGTCACTTTGGGAACTGCGCTAGCTGACGCCTCACGAAACACGACGCCGTGGGTGTTGCATAGCGCACACGCAAGACCGTGACGTAAAGAGTACGCAAATGTAGTAAAACTACACTAAACAAAAACAAAATGATTATGCAGCATACACTATGCTACACAATATTGTTCATAAACTTCATGTCTTAATTTTAGTGAGGGAGTTCTGTACATCATCCATTTGCAGTCTGATCTTAAATTTTGAATTTGTGAAATGCTGTATTTATTTAGGATCCTATAAGACTTTAATAAAAAATAAAAACAAAGAGAAAAACAATTGAACTGTAGAGCAGATGTGCTCTGAATTATTAGGCATTTCAGCCCCTTCCAGCTTCATCCATTTCAAAATACAGTGTTTCAAACATGTCCAGATGTAGTATTATCTCAACATTAGGAAGCACTCTTGATCATTTAAAACACTTTTAAAAATACTAATACTATTAGTATATAGTATATACAGTATATATACCTGTTATCTATTTATTGGTAAATGTAAGGTTGTCTAATATGATTAGACTATATGTTTGCCACCAACAACATCCCCTCACTTGGTTTTGCATCCTGTAAGACACCCTAAAGAACATGAGGTATAATTCTACCGCTGGTACCAAATCTTAAATCCCGACGAAAACATTCCACTTTGGAATGCATTTTCCGTGGCAGAAATAAAATGAAAACTAAGGTGGGATGACTAGGGATGACTAAGACTAAATATGCTGAAAATGTTCAGCATATTCAGCAACAAATCAAAACTAGTCATGTTAGGGAGGGACAAGCAGAGAAGAGACTTGAGTAGAAATGAAATGACAACTCATTTCATTCTTGGTTTTTTGCAGGTGTCCCTCTCAGAAATGGCTGCCACACATTGTGACGGAATGACGTGTTCCTGCCCCAGTGCCCCGCGCTATACGTCAAACTGGGGAAAGCCCC